>CM023099.1:3786535-4243958 GCA_013103745.1 Gardenia jasminoides | reverse complement strand
TTAGGATTTCTGATTGATTCTTGGTGAGTGTTCTCAAGTACGCTATTCCTACAATCATGGTTCTGTTACCTAAAATTGCATGTGATTGTAGTAGAATTGTAATCTTATAAATATGTGTATGAAATAAAATGTAGAAGAATTTTCTCCTTCAATTCTTCAATTCTCGCTTCTTCAAAATTCATAGTATCGAGCCAGCTCTATACCAATTCCGTCTACAGATTACCAGCACATGACTGATCTACTGCTCACACAAGAGAAGACTCATCCTTGTCTTCAGTTATCCAAACTTCAGATTTCTTTGTTTCAACTCTCCTTCTCCTCCACGATAAATCATAAATTAAACGGTTCCATTATCTAGAATGGGCCCAATCTATAAAATTGCTATCATGGCGTGGGTAAACTAGGCCACTTACCGGAGAAGTACAACCACCGTTGAGATCCCAATTTGAAGAGATGGAATCAGAGAATTCTCTTGGCGCTGGTTGATAAACTCTATGGAACCAATGAAGGAAAACCACATCTGCTTTTGCCTACTACCAAAGATGTGTGGGATGCTGTCCGGATATGTACTTGATGTTGAAAATTCATCTCAGATTTTCAATCTCAAGACTAAGTTGTGGAAATCAAAATAGGGAGATAGAGATGTTACAAACTATTACAATCGATGGTAACCTTATGGCGTGAATTGGATCTTTGCTATGAGGGGGATAACGTCCCGCCGACGTTGTTCGGATAAAAAAAAGGAAGGAGGACGAGTCTATGTCTTCTTCCTTGCAGGACTCAATCAAGAACTTAATGAAGTCCGAGGTCGATTTTGGGCAGGAAGCTCTTCCTCCATTCGGAGGTATTTTCAAGTTCGTAGAGAAGAATCAAGACGAAAGTAATGCCGTAAGGTTGAGTCCAAGGTAGAGTCTCAAATCAAGTTCGCATTGGTTTCTAAGGGGACAGATCTAGATGGAGATAAAAGAAGCCCCGTGTGAATATCGTAAAAAGCCATGGCACACAAGGACAATTGCTGGAAATTACATAAACCAGCAAATTTCAAGAAGAAAACGGAGGTGACAGCAGAGCATTGCGGATCGTGAATGGGATTCTCAAAAGCAGCAAATCGACTGGAGACACCGGCCTTCACAAAGGAACAATTGCCAACTGTACAAACTCTTTAAGTCTCCATTTTTAATCACCGAGCAAAATCCTTCACTCCTTCCCCGTTCTTTTGCTCAAAATGTAATCGTCATTGCTCTTTTCATGTAAAACATCGATGCATCTTGTCCATGGGTTATATGGATTATTGAGGCCATCGACCATATGACTAGCTCATCAAAATTATTTTCAACTTATAATCCATGTGCAATAAAAGGTCACCGCACTGACGGATCATTATCCGCTATAGCGTATAGGTTCCGTTTGTTATTTCTACTCTAACACTTCATAGAGTTCTTCATGTTCCGTGCTTATCTTGCAATTTGCTGTCCATAAGTAAATTAACTAAGGATCTTAAGTGTCGGGTTAATTTTTTCCCTTCTTTCTCGTGGAGTTTCGTGAACTCACCACTGGGATGATGGATGCTAGAGAAGATAGGACTTTATTTCCTTGAAGATGGATCCAATGTGACAACCACCAAAAATACATGTTACGGGTCTGTCTCTATTACTAGTAATAAGGAGATTATGTTATGGCACTATAGATTAGGACATCCCATTTTATTATTTGAAACATTTATTACCAGAATTGTTTGAGAATAAGGATTCATCTCTTCAATGTGAAATCACAATTGGCTAAACATCGCCGATCTACATTTTCTACACGACCTTATCAACCCTCAAAACCATTTTTCTCTACATACGATGTTTGGGGTCCATCTAGGATTTCAACACAACTGAAAAAATGGTTTGTTACATCATTGATGATCATACAATTTGTTGGTATATTTATTAAGAGAAAATCGAGGTAGAAAGTGTTTTCAAAGTTTTACACCATGGTTCTAACGCATTTCAAGAAAAAATCAAAATTGTTCTGAGTGATAATGGAAAAGAATATTTTAATAAAATTTGGGAAATTTTTCCATGAAAAAGGATTGTGCATCAAAGCTCTCAAGATGATACCCACAACGAATGGGTAGTTGAAAGGATAAACAAACACCTTTGTTAAGGCATTACTTTTTTCAAGAAATGTTCTAAATATCTTTGGGGTGTTTAACCCTACATATCTCATAAATAGAATGCCCTCAAGAATTTTGAATTCCAAACTCCTCTGAATTTTTCAAAACATTTTATCCCATTTCTCGATTAACATCCGATATCTCACCAAAATTTTGCATAGCCTTTGTTCACAATCATGAACGGTCAAGTAAATTGATCCTCGAAAGAAAATGCATATTTGTTGGTTATGCACCCACTAAAGGTATAAATGTTTTGATCCAGCTTAGAAAAATGTTTGTAACCATGGATGTAACATTTTTGAAAACAAACCTTTTTGAAGATCATTGTGGGGATTAGGCATATGGAAGAGCATGTAAGATGATGATATTTTTTTGTCTTGAAAAATCAAACTCCTCGATCAAAGTTTTATTGATAATAGTATCGGTTTTACTAATTTTTCGATGACTCCATTCAACCTACCCATCAAAAGATTTTGAAAATGATCGGTTTAGAAGAACAAATAAATGTTGAAAATCATTTGCCTCAAAGGCCAATAATAGAGTCAAATTCTTCTAGTGAAAGAGACAGAACGGATTGGAAAAAATTGCAAACCTATGTCGAAAAAATTATCGAGAAAAGAAAAGTTCTTCCTTCTCTTCACAACCAAGAACTGAACCGTGACGTAACCCGATGTGTTGAGTCTTCAGTGAAGTTTCCTCCATCCAAAGATTGATGATTTAGATCTTCCTATTGCATTTCAAAGGGAGTGCGTTTTACCAAACATCCCATGTCTAACTTTATGATAAGTTATCTCTTATTTTAGCATTCACTTCACAACTTTCTTCCGGGAAATTCCAAAGAATGTACAGAAGCATTGAGAGTTCCAGAGGGGAGAAAGGCTATCAAGAAGAGATGTGCCTTGAGAAGAATCAAACATGGGAAGTAACTAACTTGCCAGAAGGGGAAGGGTGGGTGGATCTTACCATCAAGTATAATTCCAATGGCACACCGAACGGTACAAAGCTCGGTTGGTGGCTAAAGGGTTTACTCAAACCTATGGCATCGACAATCTTGAAACTTTCGTGGCAAAACCAAACACCGCCGTGAGTGCTTCTCTCAATGGCAAATCTTGATTGGCCACTAAAACAACTTGATGTAAAGAATGCACCTAAATGGTGATTTGGAGGAAGAAGTGTACATGGATTCCCCTCGATTTGAAGGGAAGTTTCACCTAGAGGTGTAAAAAAATCACTATATGGTCTCAAGCAATCCCCCGTGGCCTGGTTTGAAAAATTTACTAGGTCAAGAAGGATCAAGGCTATACCCAAGCTCAAAGTGATCACACCATGTTTGTTAAACACCCAAAGATGGGAAGATAGCAAAGACTTGTGTAATGGCCGATGATATATTATTCTCACGAGATGATTTGATAGAGATGGAGCGGTTGAAGAAAAAGTCTTCTAGCTTTGAAATCAAAGATTTGGGAACACTACGATATTTCCTAGGGATTGAGGTAACTCGTCCGTGAAGGGTTTAGTTATGTCCCAACGTAAGTATGTTTGGATCTTTAAAGGAAACAGGGATGAGTGGATGTCGAATCGCAGCTACCCCATGGATCCAATCATAAGTTGTGATATAAAAGATGGAACACCAGTTGATGCTACTCGACATCGGGCTAGTGGGCAAGTTAATTTACTTAGCCACCCGCCCGATATAGCTTTTCCAAAGAGTGTCGTGGAGCCGCTTTATGCACTCTCCATGAGCACCTTGATGCAAGTATCGGATTCAGGTATTTAAAAATACCCGTGAAAGGGATTGTTCTTCAAAAAGGAGATCAAAGGACTATTGAGGCCTACACGATGCTGACAAGGATCAATCATCGATAGAAGATCAACTTCGTTATTGTACATTTGTGTTGGGTAACTTAGTTACTTGGAGAAGTAAAACAGTCAGTAGCAACGGAGTAGTGCGAGGGCGTAATATCGGGCTATGGCTCATGGTGTTTGTGAGATGTTATGGCTCAAAAGAGCGATGAGCTCAAAAGACCTATTGAGGTTCCAATGAAACTCTATTGTGATAACCAGGCTGCAATCGCGATAGCTCACAATCCCGCAACATGATAGAACCAAACATATTGAGATTGACCACCATAAAAGAGAAACTTGAAGGTGGAGTTATCTGCATGCCATTTGTTCCATCAACTCAACAGATAGTCATTCTCACCAAAGGACTCAGAGACCAAATTTTGAATTTTGCAAGCAAGTTGGGCATGATGAATATCTACGCACCAACTTGAGGGGTGTCAAAGATGTGTCGAGATATTAACCTATGATTAAGGGAGCTTTCCCATGATTATAGAAGTTTCCTATGATTAGGTAGTCTAAATAAAATAAATAAAATAGGAGATAGGATTTGATTGATTCCTAAGATCATGGTTCTCATTACGCTATTCCTACAATCATGGTTCTCATACCTAAAATTGTGATGTGATTGTAGTAGAATTGTAATCTTATAAATATGTGTATGTGAGAAATAAAATGTAGAAGAATTCTTTCTCCTTCAATTATTCAATTCCGTTTCTTCAAAAATCTTCATGTACTAACCTATATGGTGCAAAATTCTTTGCCAGCTTTAAACAGAAACTAGCAGTTTACTTTTGTTATCTCTTATTTCTGCTACTGCCAGTCGTACAGTATGATTGCTGAAGGGAGCTAGTTATCTTTAGACTTGAATTCTATGGGGATGGAAATGCTTGCTTTGAATTTTCACCTCTTGAAAATGTATTCATCATCTTGTTCCAAATTATCTAATTATTGGCATTCTCTGTTTGTCTCTTAAAACCATGGGATTCTACTGAATTTCCCCGGCTATGATTTCTTGGCATGAATCTAATGGTCTATCCAGGAGCTCTTAGTGTCTCTCGTTGTCCTTGGTTGTTAAATTGGTGTTTTGACAACTTAGCACCAATCTTGTTGCAATACTTATATGAGGATTTAAGCAGTTCAATATCAAATGCGTTAACTAAAACCCCCAAAAATTATCATGCTCAAGATGTTTTTCAAGTTGCCAAGGAAGACAGTACTCTTCTTGCTATGAATCTGCAGAGTTCCTTTGGTAGATTATCTGCCGTTGAAGTTAGTTCAACTCTGATAATTTGAGATATATAGAGTCAAAGAGTTGTAATTAGCTCTACTTGTTGCATCCTACTGCTCTCAGAGAGTTTGCCTTCATGGTAATTCTTGAGCTGTCTCTGTCTTTCATGCTTGTGGGTGCCCCTACCTGTAAAAATTTTATTTTTTAGCATATAAATGTAGGAAGAAAGGCAGACTGACCTTGATCCTATATGTCCTTGGCTTCAACTCCTTACTTATGTACCCAGTTTCTGCTCCTCTCTGGTCAATCTAGTAGTAATCTGATGAGGATGCAAAAGCCCGGTATCGAACAATTTGGCCATGATAGGCATGATAGGCAGACATTCTTTTCAACTTCTTTGAGAGAGGCCTCTAAATCAGCTAATCAATTTCACCACAAACATTGACAAAAGATGCCTTTGATGACGATCAACAACTGAAAAGAGTAACATGACCAAACCATGATGCACGAGCAGAACTCCAATGTGTCTCTGCACGCCAGTTTCACATTGGCAAACATGTTGATCTGGAATGAGGTTCAGTTGGAGAGCTGGCCAATGCAGTTCAATCTCTTGTACTGAATGCAGTAACTCAACAGAATGTACAAAGGTTGATGCTATCTTTGGCAAGGTGGGCGGTACAGAAGCTTTAACTTCTAATCCCGCTGAAGCTTGATAATCTTCAGAAACTCCCGCAGGGATGTAGATTAAGCCTTGTTTCAATCCTGCTTGATAGCATTGCAGGGCATTAGACTAAGTCTCATTTTCAATCCTGCTCGATGGCATTATTTCTTGGTGGTATCACCCAATTATGCTACTTCTTCATTGTTAGGTAACCAAAAATATGCTCATATTTCCGCAGTAGCTTATGCTGACAGTCTTAGCAAGAACGAGAAGCAGCATCAACAGTTAATGCTGGAGGAGCATCAGCAGCTACAGCTATGGTGTCGCTTTTCATTTTCTTTCATCCTTGCGCTTTTATTGGATGCTCGGTCTGCTGTGGAGACAATTTTGAAACTGTGAAACCTGCAACTTCAAAGTTGTGTGACTTCTGAGGAAGCAAGGCATTGCGGGAAACAATGTCAACTCCATGGTATGTCCAAAGACCCAATAAAGCCTCCTTTAAGTCCACCTGAACCAACCAAGACGCAATGTCAACAGAACTTGTATCCCACCCGTTTCCACTCACTGAGGTGCCTTTCACCTCAGAACTTGATTTCTGAGGTGAACATTCAGTCTTTTCTTGGAAAATCAAATTAGAAAAGGTTACCAGGCCTTGGGAGTTGGGCTAGATTAAGTGTAGATTGGTTTTGGTGTCACGTTAGCCAGAATGTGGCTGGTCAGTTGGGGTTCTTCAGGCGTTTGTCTGATTGTGTTCTTTGTCGAAAAATTTCTAATTTTCCCAATAGTATATCTTAATATATTTTCTAACCATATTTTATCTCACCTACATCTTGTTAATACAAATGCTACAATATAAATTTTCTTACAAAAAAAAAAACTTGCAAAAGAAATACAATCCGAACAGGTTAATGTTCCTGCTTACACGAATTGAGCCCCTCACACCACGCCTAAAGCATATGTTTTATTCTAATTCTTGATAATGGAACGATAAATATAATTGACACAGTGATCAATAGATGGAAGGAAGACAAGGTAATGATTTGCAGTCATTGTTGCTTCAGTAGCTTGGACAAATCATGTTGCCATGGTTCAAATTTTGTTTCAGAGCAAATTTTGCTAAAATAACGCATTAAGTCCAAACTGCATTTGGACTTGAGAAGGCCAAATTTAGTATTTTATGAAAAAAAAATACTCTGGAAATAAAATTTGTGTTATGGGATTAATAGTAACCATAGTTTAGAAACTTTTCTTTTTTCCCTTTACCATAACTTTCAAAAAATTGCAACATTTCAAATATGAAAGGTGCGTCAAATTAAAGTTCAAATGGAGGTAGCAACAAAGGGAGAGGGGGTAGAAGATTGGCATACAATGAAGCTACTTTTTGGTAATTCATGTTTTGATTTTAGATCTTTCCATACTACGAGTTTATGTCAGATAATTGTACTTCCGGCATGGACACCGAATGTCGAAATTGTTAGTGCCTGTCAACTGTCAAGATGGCTTGCATGGATACAGATAATAATCAGAATGTACATTCACAGTATGAAAAGATGTCAAGGTCATGACTATATAACCAAATTTTATTGGTACATGCATGTATTAGATGCAAATCAGGTCATTGAATATGCTTTTGACACTGATCAAACTCCAAGTAGCTAGCTTCCATCTACCAGGGTGTTTTAGATTGAGAAGCTGATCTTCTTCGGAGTGAATCTCTACAATTTGGGGTCTAAGTCAAGCTGCATTTAAGTTCACTTGTGAATATAAACAGAGGTTTACAAAATTTACTTTGCACACCCAAATTTGACTGTTGTTTCTTAACTGTAAAGTGGTATGAGAATATGCTGAAGTTTATGGCCCTTCCCATTGATTGCATTGTTCTTCTTGCAATGCTTAACTACTCATGTCAAAATGCTCAATTTAAAGGTCTTCTTGTTTTGCTTCCCACCCACCATTAGCATACTATACAGTTTGCTTTTCAAAAATTTCCTCTACTCCTTAGCACTTAATGGTTTTTGAAACAAAAAAGTGAAAATGAGAAGTTATTTGTCGGGCAATAGTGGTATAATACGAGAAATTTTATCTTGATCTAGACCAATTACTTGACATGTCAGTATTTAAGTTTTAATTAATGAAAATATTTAAATAAGATTGTGGACCTCATTCATTTCACTTCAATACAATCTAAATAAAATCATGGAGTGCTTATTCTCAAATTGGCATTATCAATCAGTCAAAACCAATTATTATAGTTATCAAATAATTAGTTTAGACAGTAACATGATTTTCTACCTTAATACAGAAATAAATCATGTGGATATTACAAAACTATATGAAACCTTTTCACATTCAACCATTGTTAGTTGAAGGGTTGAAGTTGCTCGCACAGGTATAACTTTATTGGAAACATAAGGTGTTGGGTTTGACCATAGGGTTTAAATATTTGCACCTTCAATAAAATTTAAAGAGAGTAGTAGTGCACCCTTCGATCTAGAGGTGGGATTCTCCCTCTATGCCCTTTGGTTTAGTTGGGATCTTCCCCAATATAGGTTAAGTTAGAATGCGAGTAGAGTTGACATCTGGCCAAAAATTAAAATAATAATAATAATACAATTTGGCAATGGATGTTCATTGAACATAACGCTTAGAGGGGTATCTCGGTTAATCTTTTAGAAAAAATTAATCAAGAAAAAGTGTCAAATGGGCTGCATTAATTGTGCATGTGTATTTTAACATAATAACTTGTGCATATTTTAGGTGCGTTAATGAGTGTCTATAATATTATACTAGATTAATACATTTCCTTGTGTTTCTTTGAATTTCTTATTTCCAGTGATGAATCTATTCTCCATTGAGATCTATATAAATGCTGAAGTTGGTTGTAAGAACAGGTAAATTTACTCTCTGATCTTCAATTGAAAGCCGTCGTTAGCAGATATAATTAAGGACTTATGGGTTATGGCCCAGCCTTCTCAAATATTTTAACATAAAGATTTGGTCCAAAAATTTAATGAAATCATACTAATGCCTAGAAATGATAGCGATATGGGTGACATTTCCCTTCAGGCAGGAATGTTGGGTGCCGATTGGCACACTCAGCATAGATGATTGAAAAGAAAATACAAAACTAACAAGGGACTTCGGTAAGAGTTGCAACGCAGAAAACCTCAAAAAGTGTCCAAGGGTAAACAACTACACCAGTCTTGCGCAGCTCCTCTTTCTTTTCAGTAAATTTGTATTGGCACTTAATTATGAAGGAATAGGGGGATTTAGTATCCTAGATATATGGCTGTATGACTGCACAAGTGCACAAGTTTAAATTTAATATAATGGATGTATGACCTTCGAGTGAATACATTAGGGACAAAGTTGTTCTTATAGAAACTTTCAGAGATTTAAACTGCACAAGTACTAAAAATCAAGGACTAAATTTATTTTTTGTCGAAAACTTTAAGCACTAAAAGTGCACAGGCACTAAACATTGGGACTAAAATTGCACATTTTTCAGTTTATTTTTTTAGCAGCTGAAGTTTGGTTTTTTCTACTCGTTAGAATAGATGACATTGAATTGCTCATTTCTGGCCAAATATGTAATGCATTTAGCAACCATCCACAACACGATTGGCGAATTTTCATATTGACAATCAAAATTTTACAAAGGATTTTAGTACCTCAATGATGTTGTGCTCTGGGTCATTACAATCACGTGCTTATTACTGGTAATCAGAATTCGAGGTGGAACATGGAGGTTTTAACATCTATTGCTATGACATTTGAAATTTCTCATTGATTGGGGTAATTCTACTCGTTAAATTTTTCTTTAAAATAAAAGTCAAATTTATTAACTCACTCAAAAATAATCATAAGATGGAAGGGGACATAAATAGTGCCTCCGACTCTAATGAAGTTCAATATCACAGACTTGAAGTTTAGTTAGGGGTATAAATGAGTTTAATCAAACCGAAAATCCTACTGTTCAAACTTGTTTAATTATTTTATTGAGTTTAAATTTTTGGTTAAACTTGACTTGTTTATTTGCTGAACCAAACTAGAACGAACTTTTATCAAACTTGAATGTTATCAAATATAAAACACTATTTTAACCTTTGATTTGAGTACTTGGCGAACCAAGTTCGAATGAGCTCTTACCAAGTCGAGTTTAATTTGAATATCGAGTAGTTTGATACATCATTAATTATTATAACTTAACATGCATTGCAATGTATTGAGGAGTTATAGTACGCAGCTTGATATCCTATCGTATGTGCATCATTTTGCCGACCTGTGAACAGTCCTTACTCCTTCTGGATTTTTCTTTAAAATAATTAGAATAAATGGATTTTCTGCTTTGTTTTCATCTTTAGTGCTTTACGTGTTTCTTGCACTAATGTTTACAACTTTTTTTTAATCTTCAATTCAAATGTTTTTCTTAAATATCATTTATACACATTATAAGCATGTGTTTGTATGTTTATGTGCTAACCAATATGTAAATCACTGTTGCACTATCGTTGATTTTTCAGATAAATTTTCTAAAGCAATTAGGCTAAATAATTGTTTAGGCCTTTCTTGCCACTTCAGCTTGAAGATTGAGGCAGATTCATTGTTTAGGCCAATGGATTGGATGGGATGGGATGCTGGATAGGGACGATCTAAGCAGTTAACGATCAGGATTGATCCAAAAAAAAAAGAATATATATATATATAAGATTTAGGTTATTATATGTACATGGCTTTTATTTTTACATGTGAGATCTATAAAAATTTATTCTATATTTATATTCTGTTCAAAATGAGTTAGTCCTAAAAAGTACGTTAGATTTTGTAGATTCGAAGAATACAGCACCCAAAAAATACATTGTAAAAAAAGGGACGGTCATCTTGCTCCGCACCGGAGACGGGACGTATGTGACAATGGGATATACATATGATATAGGCTGTTCCTATCCTTCCCTCCTTTGGAGTCTCAACTCCCATATTGTGGATGTGTAGTTAATTTGTTTGGTTACTGGGCTAAGATATGTAAGTCCAGCAGAAGAAATCTAACACTCATACTATGCTCTCAGATAGTATTCCATAGAGTATAGTAGTATTCCAAATTTTCACATAATAGAGGTAACCCTCGTTTGGTATGTTAGAAAGGTTTAGAATGGAAAGATCTTTCCAACTTCTTTATTTTAGAATGGAAAGATCTTTCCAACTTCTTTATTCCGTTCCAATGTTTAGTATGAACATTTTATGTTGGAAAGCCCTTTCCTCTAAAAAACCTATTCCAACTTTTTCCTCGAATCCCATTCCTTACAAAAATTTAGGGAAAGCCCATTCCGACTCTATGTAGGAAATACCTAAATTATAGGAGTCAAGATTATCCTTCTATATTCTATATCTCTATTTCCTATATATGTATTTAGTTTTCATATATATTAATTTATCATGTTCTTTGTCAAATATTAGGTCCATTTTGTGAGTTTGGTTAATAAGTCTATTACTTTTTTACTTAGAAATAATTCTAATTTTACTTGGAAATAATTCTAATTCTATTTAATGACTTTTCTTTCCTTTTACTTTGAAATAAAAAATTCAGTTTACATTTTTAATATATTTTTATTTACAATATTGGATTATATGATAAAATTTTTTAATTCAAATAAAAAATAACATGCCAAAATACAATCATATGAAGTTAAAAAAATTAAAAAAAAAAAAAGAAAACCCACTAGACCATTTGCTAAGACACAATTACATTTTTCTATTTATAAATAGTTCTTAAAACCCTTCAGAAACAAATCAAGGGTAGAGAATTTAATGTGCATGAATGAGGGTTTAATGTACATGAGAAATACATGGGATTCGACATGCAAGCAATTTAAAATTTTAATTTAGTTACAACTGGTATTCACTTATTGCAATTATATTATAGTTAGTATGCACCTATTGTAATTGTATGCTATTAAAAAATTATGTTCTTAATAAGTTATTGTGATTTTATGCTATTAAATTTCTTTATTAATTAATAATTCATTTGTCTCTAAATCAAGATGTGTATAAAATATTATATATAAGGGCAATTCAGTCAATATAGTAGTTTTTTCCGTTCCATTCTGACTTCTCAATATGATTATACCATATATGGGAAAAGAAATTAACATTCCATTCTAACTTGGTTACCAAACACTAGAATGACAAATATTTTCCTGTCCATCCTGGCAGGAAAAGAATTGTGGTTGAAAAGATTTTTCCATTCTAAACCTTTCCAATGTACTAAACGAGGGGGTAATGTTTAATTATAAGAAAATCAAACTTTTGTTCTTCAACAAAAAAAAAAAGAATGAAAATGACTGTAATTTTGGGATAGAGAGAGTTCATTTCGAAATGGAAGGCAAGTTTATAGTTAAAAAAAAATTCCTAAGTAAATGGTTTACGATTGCACATATAAAGAGCATATAGTATATTTAAAGTTCATACTTTAGTTTCGATGTATCATCTATTGTTGATGCCCCTTCTCGGTTAAGTTTGAAACAAATCAACATTTCAAGATATTCTTTGCCAAACTCTATTCACCACAGCTTACTAACGCAAGCAAAGAATATATTGTAGGGTGCTCATTAATGGCACCACCACGAAGTTAGACTCAGCATCTTGATGATTCAAAGTTGAGAAGGCTCAACGCTCAGCAATATCAGAATCTGAATTAACAAAATAATTAGAAGCCTAATAGATTTTTGTATTTGCGAATATCAAATTTATTGAGACACGAAGGCAACTATTCGCTTAATATATGTCTCTAGCTGAGAAGCAAAATCCAACATAGCTAGTGCAGAAGCTAACAGAATAAGGTCTATGTGTAAAATCTGACTCCCAAGGATCAGTAATTATAAGACTCTAAGTTCATCTTTCAAGGATTAGCGAATGAATTATGTGTTAAGCAAACAGCAAATATAATTGTCAGTTTTCAATGGAATAAAGACGAAGGCTCCAGCAAGAAAGTTAAAGTGAAAAGTGAAAACCCCAAGCCATGAAATTCCATTTCAAGGCATCCACGTTAACCAAGAAATTTAAAGTGAAGATGCCAAGCAAGGAATATGTATTTCCATTGCAAAGGAACGCATCCAAGTTAAGAATAACTCTACACTTTTAAGTGGACCCAAATATCAATGCTCTTCTCTTTGAACCACTTGTAACATTACCAATTGTTGCCCACTCAAACCTTCCACTTTAAAAAACCATCTTGATCTCAAAACTAAATCCAAGTTTCAAAAAAAAAAAAAAAATGGCTGACGCTCTCATCAGCTCCACAATTCAGGTCACCTTGGAAAGAGCACTGTCTCTTGCCTCTGATAGGATTGGTTTGTTAGTTGGGTTCAAAAAGGATGTGGCCAGCATGACACGTTCTCTCCGCCTGATCAATGTTGTCTTGGCTGACGCTGAAGAAAAGCAAAACCAGGACCGGGCAGTGCAAGAATGGTTGAAGAGTCTCGAGGAGGTTGCTTATGATGCTGACAACATGCTGGATGAGCTCCACTATGAATCTCTTCGTTACCAGGTGGAGTCCAAACCCACGGCCTTAAGCTAAAGGTATGCTGCTTCTTCTCCTTTAATATTAATGTTGCTTTTCGTTGGAGAATGGCTTCTAAGGTCAGGGACATCAAACTTAAGTTGAATGAGATAAATCAAGAAGCCAATGGATTGGGACTCGTTGTAGGTTAGTGATGACAGCCGCCTTCCTGCTGTTGGAAACATGAGAAGTCGGCAGACCAACTCTATCGTTGCTCCAATAATTGGAAGAGAAGATGATGAATCAGAGATAGTGAAGATGTTGTTGAGCCCATCGAGAGGTTGTTTCTGTTCTTCCCATAACTGGTATGGGAGGTCTTGGCAAAACAACCTTGGCTAAATCTATACAACAATCACATATCGATGGGCAATTTGAGAAAAAGGTGTGGGTTTGTGTATCAAAAAAAGTTCCAATAGTGGAGCTTTTCAAATTCATATTAGTGCAATTGACAGAAGAAAAAGTAGAAGTGGATGATAGGAATGTCATTGTTGAAAAAATTCGAAGACAATTAGGGGGGAAAAGATATTTCCTAGTTCTTGATGATGTGTGGGATGACGATCAGGCATTGTGGGATGACTTTTTCACCACATTGAAGGGACTCAATCCAACAAATGGAAGTTGGTGTCTTGTCACTACTCGTTTGGGTCCAGTGGCAGATAGTGTGTCTAGAGTTTTGATGATGGAAAATGAAACCTATGCCTTAGGAAAACTACGTGATGATCATTGTTGGTCTATCCTAAAAGAAAAAGTAGTTGCAGGAGAAGAAGTACCTGATGAACTAAAAGCAATTAAAGAGAGAGTGATCAAAAGATGTAATGGTCTACCACTGGCTGCAAGTGTAATTGGAGGTCTGTTTTGTTTAAAAAGAAGAGAGGAGTGGCGATCAATTTTCGAGAATAGGCTTTCGAGTTTGAGTGTAGGTGGAGATGGTGTGATGCAAATACTCAAGTTGAGTTTTGATTATTTACCGTCTCCATACATTAAGAAATGTTTTGCATATTGTTCTATATTTCCTAAGGATAGTGAGATAGAAAAGGATATGCTTATCGAACTTTGGATGGCAGAAGGCTTCCTCGAAGCAGATGCCAGCAGCCAAATGATGATGGAGGAAATTGGAATGAATTATCTGAGAATTTTATTGCAGAGTTCATTGTTTGAAGAAATAAGATATAATGAGAAAACATGTTATGTGATGCATGATCTAGTGCACGATCTTGCAGAGTCAATGTCCAAGTCTACCAAAGTCATTGATTATAGGGATACTCATATAGTAGACAATGGTAATGTGATTCGTTACCTTGTATTAGACTCATCTAGTGGTGGAGAAGCAGACTTATCTGGTGGAGAAGACATAGACAAACTGTTTGAGGGTTTATCAACTTCGCTTCATACATTGTTTGTAAGGTGGGATGGGTTATCTGGTGACATGTTAATGAATTTGAAGAACTTGTATGTTTTGAAATTGTCTGGTGCACTAATTGAGGAGCTGCCAATCCAAATTGGCAAACTCATACACTTGCAGTACATTGACTTTTCGAATTCTACAATCAAAACTTTGCCGGAATCTATTTGTAAACTCTATAATTTGCAGACAATGAGGCTAAAGTATGTGCGTCTTAGAGGTTTTCCAAAGGGGATGAGCAACTTGATCTCTTTGAGACATCTTCACTATTACAACATGATGAAAAATTTCAAATGCCGCTAGAGATAGGACGATTGACTTGCCTTCAGACACTAGAGTTCTTTAATGTGGGTCGAGAGAAGGGTCGACAAATTGGAGAACTTGGTAGCTTGAAAAACCTCAAAGGCAAAATAACTATAAGGAATCTTCAACTAGTAAAGGATAAGGAAGGAGCTGAAGAAGCAAATCTATCTGAAAAAGCTAGTTTGTTTGGGCTGGAACTTAAGTGGGCCTGCAGTAGACGAGAAGAAGGCTTCAAAGACCTAGATGTGCTGGAAGGCCTTCGGCCTCACCCGAATTTGGAGAAGTTGGAAATTTGGGCTTTTCTGGGCGATCAATTTCCACAATGGTTAATGGATTTGCCAACCACACTCCCCAAGCTAACCCGTTTGGCATTTAATTCCTGTGACAGATGCAGAGGACTCCCTCACTTGCAAAACTTTACGTCTCTTAAAATGCTGGTGATTTATTATTGCAATGGCTTGGTGGACCTGCCCTGTGACATGCTACACTCTTGTGCCTCTCTTCAGAAGCTTTGGGTGTATGGTTGCGGCAGTCTTATCTCCTTTCCACTTGATTTGCAACAAACGCCTTCTCTATCGGGGCTAGAGTTACGATGGTGTCCCAAAGTGAAAACAAGTCTGACGCCCAGAGGATTTGGTTTCCTCACCGGTTTAAGGAAGCTTAGCATTGGTCCCTTCTCAGATGATGATGATCATGAAAATTCTTCAACTTACAATGAATTTGATTGGTCTGGATTGATATCCTCTTCATCATCCACCCCCCATGACCTAAAATTATATGGTCTACCACACATGGAGTCTCTGCCACATCAGCTCCAATACTTGACCACCCTCAGATCACTAACGCTAGATGGCTTTGGAAGTGTAGAAGCTCTACCAGATTGGTTCGGAAACTTTGGGGCTCTTCAAAGGCTTACTTTATGGAATTTCAAGAAGCTTGGACACTTACCCTCCGAGGATGCCATGAGACGCCTCACCAAGTTAACGAGTCTGTACGTTGATGGTTCTCCTCTATTAAAGGAAAGGTACAAATCTGAGAGCAGCAGCCCCGACTCCCAATGGTCTAAGGTTTCTCATATTCAAGATGTAATGATAAAGTGATTATTAACAATTCAATCTCAATCTCGATCTTGATCTCAAGTGCTTCTTCTCAATCATGTAAGACTGCCTTCTACCTGCTTTTTTTAATTCGTCTTCTAATCAATCTCTTGGTTGTTTTGAGATACGCCTTCTCTTCACCCCCTGTGATTAACCATCTGCAGTTAAAAAAAAAAGCTAAAGAGTTCTCTGAGCTTTCACTTGTGGAAAATGCATTTGCATTTTATATTCCGTAGCATATGTAGAAAATTCGTGAAACTTTTTCTATATGTTCTTAGATCAGCAACTCTGACCATACTTCTTTCTTCAAAACTTTCCAGTCTGATTTTGTGGTTTCTTGCTTCTTCTTCAGCGTCAGCTGTATGTCTGGAGCTCAATAACCACTTTGAGATCTAATATATTACATATAGAGCAAAAGAAATCTTGCCATCAGGAAGATCTTTGAGGTAGCCAAGGAAGATGTTCTGTTCAAATAATGAAGTTGCACGAAATTTGGTTGAGTATCTTCCAACATTCAAGTCTAAGCAGAATGTTTTGAAGCATTCCAGTAGCTAGTCAAATCTGCTTGTTGCGACTTGCTGCTCTTAATGAATCCACCTTGATAAAGGTTCTTAAGCTTTCTTTGCTTTTATGATTGTTGGTTGCTACTAATTTTACAATAAGTTTCTTCTTTTGGGCCATTGTTGGTTACAACAATAACTGAGTACCTGCAATTTTCTGAAAATTTCCATTAGCTTTGTTGTATGCTATATGCCAGCTCGAATTTGAGTTTTTGTGCTTTGCAGTGATTTTAGGCCCCAAGCTCGACAGGGAACCTCATCGATGGCTCTTACTGTCTTTACTTTTTGAAAGTCCTATAATTCCTTGCTGAACAAGATCCTGCTTTAGTTGGATAGTAACATCAAGGATTGCATTCTCTTTTGCTCTGTGCTTCAGATGGTGGAAGTCAGATATTTCCATTAAAGGTATGGTCCTTTTAAACTGTCCAAACGATTCAGTGATTTGTAGTCATGCCAATGAGGTGCTGATTTACATGTTTTAGAACTCAATTTGTCATCTCAGGCTATTCCTAGTTAGAACTAACTGGTGTTTTGGTAGCAGTTAAATGTGGATCTTTATTGTGCCTCCTTGGCTGAGAGCTCTATTGTTCCTCAATGTCTCAACATGAAATGCTTTGTATGCACTAAAAATTGCCTGTCATTATTTTCTAGTTTATGAGTTGTAATTACTTGCTTTGCAACTGGAACAAAACTACTGTAATTGTAAGCACGACTCAGAACTTGCTTATCCATTTAGTTTCATAAAAAACAAGACACATCTTTTAGCTTTTCATAAAATTGACAGAACAGCAATATTTTCAAATTTTATCTAAATTTTCTGATTAGTTTTCTTTTTGGCCACATATTATCTCAGTTTGAGTTTTCTGTTTTGCAATGATTTCAGGCTCAAACGTTAACTGGAATCTACAATTGCTCTTGCTTACTAATTGAATTACACAGCTTGTAACTCTCGAAATCTTTGTTGAATCAAATCCTGTTTCAATTGGAGAGAAATGATTAGGATGGCACACTTTTCTTTCTTCCTAGTGTCTAAAACCTGATAAAATTCTCTATCTTTGTCAGCTGGCCTCGACAAAATGCTTGCCAGAATTTCTTTCCCCAACTTATGTAATGTCTCTGAAGATCAAGAACCATCATTAATGTGAATGTCTGTTGATCATGATGGGGGGTTTGGTAAATGCTTTAAAAGTTCATTTGCTTATCAGTTTGCTAGAAAGTAATGATAATGTGTCTACACGGATTGTTAAATCAAAGTTTGATAGAACACAAAACTGGACAAAGATTTCAAGAGTTAATTTTCTAGTTCCTGCTTCTTCAGGACAACATACTCCAGTGAAAACATTACTATTTTTTTTTTAAATCTATCCAATGTCAGGTGATAAAAATTGTATTGTAAGATGATTTAGTTGCAAAAAATCTGAAGTTTTAAAATGTCTGCTACCAAGATGTAGTCTAGTCAAGCAACAGTAGGGACTGAAGGGTTATCATTTTGTACCTTTGAATTGATTACAGGTTGCAATTAGAGAATTCAATTGTTAGCTATGAATTGTGGAAGTAAATTGGCAATTTTGGAACTTTGGTTTGTTGAAGGTGAATAGTCTGCTAGCTTTTCAGTCTGATTCCAAAAAACTTAAGAAGTGCTGTTCTGGGAGGAAAACAATATCCCTAGCTATGTATTAGGTTCAATTGTGGAATACAGATGTTCAAGAACAGAATATTTGATGTGGACAGTTAGGCACACTGTCAAAGCAGGGAAATTTTTGTATTTATGTCTACTGTACCAAATACTTTGTTTTGAATAAAAACTAGCAGTTTAATTTTGCTCATCTCATATGTCTGCCTCTTCCTGTGTATATCATGATTGCTGAGGGAGCTAATTCTCTTCAAACTTGAGATTCTATTGGGATGGAAATGCTTACACTGAACTTTGTTGAGCTATGATTTTACTGCCTTTGTTGAGCTATGATCTCTTGACATAAATCCAATGGTCAATTGAGGAACTCTCACTGCCGTTGGTTGTGAGATTGGTGGTCTGATAATTTACAATACCAACAATCTTCTTCCACTACTTGATATTGGGTTTTAAGCACTTCAGTATCGAATGCATTAACTAAAACATTAAAAAAGTGTCATGTTTAAGACGTTTCAAGCAGCAGAGAATTGGTAGACTATCCTCTACTCAAGTTTAAGTTCAAATTTGATGATTTGAGATTTTAAGAGTCAAATAGCTCTAATTAGCTCTAATTGTTGCATCTTCCTGTCTCGAAGATTTCATCTTCATGGCAATTCCAGAGCTCTCTACCTGTCTTGCTTGTGGGTGCCACCTGTTATTGTTATTGTTATAGTTTCTATGGGTTACTGATTCAACTTCTCTTTTTTCAGTGTTTTGAACAAAAACTAATATAGTTTCTATGGCACTTCTGGTGCTTGCAGACTGAGCAGAAAGATTTGATATCTGCTTACTGATTTAGGTCAGAAAAGAACACCAAAAACAATACTGACTTAGATTTCTGAATAATTGACTAAACAAAAATCTCATGCAATTTGACAGGTGCCGAACCTGTTCAATAATAAATATTAAAAATCCTAATTACCACCACAATTCATTACAGAGTAATTCTGAGTACTGGAGTAGGGACTCCGGATGTGCAATGGGTTACTGGCTTCACTCTGATTCCAAGGAGTATGCTAAACCCGCTATACCAGAATTATCTCTAAGAAAATATTAATTTGTAGTAGTGGCAAGTAGGGTTGTCTCCTCAGGGAACGGGTAGAAAATTGTTTCTTTCTAAGTCACGGGAAATATGGGGGGTTTGGGTGGGGTAGAACTAGAAATAAAATAAATAAACTTAGAAAATGAAATTGAAAATACTAAATAAATAAATCACCAAAGAACAGACAGAGAGTAATTTTCTAGAAATAACAAATGATAAAATTCTACCCAAAGGAACAACGTCTCAGGCACAGTCCAATTACTTGATCATTGATGCATGAATATTTCATTCATTTGTCACTAGGCTAGTTATAGTTGCCAACAAGCTCTGACAACTAGCTTTTCCTTACTTTTTCGACAGCCAAGGTACGACCGTTAACTGCTTCCGTAACCAGATAACAACCCTAGGTACGACCATAGGTATTTAATTATCCAGTTGCATTAAAAGTTAGAGAAACCCAACCCTAACCAATGAACACGCTAAGAGGGTTCATTTAAGCTAGATCATACGTTTCCCCAACATAAAACCAATTATGGTGGTCTCCACTAATTATTAACTAAATGAACGATTACGTATTCAATTAGTTAATTTGACAGTAGGCTATTAGGTTAATTTAAATACCCGGTCGTTGATACTCAATTAACAAACTAACCCTCAATCAATTAATCCAGGAAACGTACGAATAGTAACAATATTAAAAGAAATAGCAAAAACTCGATTAGATCTCACAAATGATATGGACCACGCCTTCGAGTCGTCCTTAAGTAGACGAGAGAATTAGCCGCTCCTCATCATGGCCATCCCACGCAATTCGATTGATTTAATTTGTATGCCCATGACCACGTTGGAATTTGGATGTTAATATGATTGGAATTAAGATGAGGAAACAACCAAGATGTAGAGGTAAAAAGTAACGAACGAAGTTAATGGGAAAATAGGAAAAAAAAGCAAAAGTCAAGATGGAACTTTTTGTTTTCTTTCTCGTTTGCTAAAGGGACTACTACTACCACTACTAAACAGAAGAAGAAAAACTACGAAGGAAAGAAAAAGTAATGGAACGAAGAGCCACTCCCCAATTCTCCAAAACAAGTCCTAAACCTATTACTCTAAGTCTGCCGCCTCTTTGCCTTTCTTTTCCTATTTATAATAGCCAATCACTAATTGTAATAAGAATCCTATTACAATTAGGATACTAACAAATAAGCCTAACAATAGAAAAGGAAATCAAATCTTCTCCTAAAAATCAGCTTCCAATTCTTCCAAAGACGTCAATTTGTTTTGTCAGCAGGGATTTCATGTGGGACCCATTCCAGTACAATTTGATTCCATCTTTAACAGCAGCGTAGAGCGTGCCTGCATCCTGTCAGCCAAGGTCTTCTGAAATTTTCATTTAATTGCACTTTTAATCTCCAACTAATTTCGATGACCTAAAATCAATGCCAAAAACCAAATATAAGTAGAATTAAACAATTAACACAATATTTAGGCCATAATTAGGGGGAAATATTCATAAATAATTTGCATAATTATGGACTCACCAAATTCCCCCACACCTAGACAATGCTTGCCCTCAAGCATTCTCTAATTCAAACTCAAGATCAAGACAACAAATATAGAATAGCATAATAGATTAGCACAAATATTCCACCTTTCTCAACAATCTCATCATAGTCAGGATGTTCAAGGCTTGACAATCCTCACATGGAAAATAGTGTATGCACTCAGCACTCAAGATGTTTAAAAAGGGACATGTACACTCAAATCAACACCATAGAAAGACATTGCCCTAGGCTTGCTAATCTATCACATCTCCACCACTGAACATGAATTCAAATGCAAGAATCAAAGGGTCTTTAACAAGGGTTGTAACGGGGCTTGGGGTAAAGGTTGGACAAAAATGGTAATTTAGGTTATAAATGTCAAAGAGAATACCTCATTATCCCTTGCATGAATTGAAATATCACATTCATTCACATAGTTAGTTCTTTATCACCACAACAACTTCCAAATATAGCAAGTGCAAACACAACAATTCCCTATCAAAACACAGCACTTATTTTCAAGAGTGCTTCACACATTTTTTTCCTCTTTTTGATTCTTTTTTTCAACGGGGTTTTTTTTTTCCTTTTGTTCTTTTTGTTTTTTTTGTTTTGTTTTTTTTTTTTGAAACAAGATATGATAACATATGAACATAAAAGCACTTGCTAGCTATAGATATAATCACCTTTCTTGACTTGTGATATCATTATGCAAAAGAACATTAAGTTATTCCTTTGACATAGGGTTCAAACAAAAGGGTCTAGAACAACAAGGGTTAAATGATGATAAAAATGTGTTTTAAACAAAGAAAATGTTTAAGGTCCAACTTGGTCGACTATGGGGAAAAGATGCTTAGGATAGGTTTTTAGAAAGCTAAAAAGGGTTAAACCTAATTGCCCTTATCATTTTCATGCATCAAATTCAATAATGTGGTCTCGACATGTATGTCATAGCAAGTTCTAGAATAATCTAACTAGGTGTGATAATTACACTCACAAGCGAATTCAAGGCAAAATTTGAATAATGGTCAATTTAAGCTCAAAAGCTCACAAATGGCTATATTATGTCAAGAACATCCATCATTCAACTCAATTGCAAGTAAATAGAATATTCATGCCAATGCCATTATACCACTCTTGATTGCAATTCAACCACATAAACCCTACTAAACATAAAAAGAAAAACACGAAAAATAGAACACCAACAAGCAACTAGAGTTGAAAAGGCATCAAAACAAAAACTGAAACTAAAATTGAAAAAAATAGGAAAAATATCAACCAAGCCAAAGTATTCCTCCCCCCACACTTAAATCTTACATTGTCCCCAATGTAAGAGATAAAGAATAAGAAAAAGAAGCATTAGGGGACAACGAAACTTCCTTGAATCACGGAGGAGGGTATCAATCAACTATGACTCGGGGGTGGCGCGGCAAGAACTCCTCCGATGGGTGGCAGAAGCAGCGGTTGGAAGAAAGAAAAAGAAGAAAAAGAAAGAAGAAGAAGAAGAATAGGGGAAGCGGCGGAAAAAAGGAGAAAAAGAAAAGAAAAGAAAAGGGAAGAAACCAAAATGGAAGGAAGAAAATTAGGTCACTGACTATTTTGACTAAGGATTTTTTTTTGGTTGTGGAAGACTTCCTCCCTACAAAAGGCACCCATAACTTGAGAGTCTTCTGCTATCCCTTGCATATTTTTTTTTTTGAGAACCGGCAAAGCCTTTCCTTGGTAAGGCCAAGGCATATAACCAAGAAAGTCTTCTGTCCAAAAATCTGTAGAGACGAAAATGAAATTAGAAGCCTTTCCCCCTTAAGGCGTGGGCACGCCTTAATGTGGAAAGTCTTCTGATCAGGCTAGACGAAAACTCCACTTTGAGCAATGGTTTGGCACACACCCCCAAGGCCTACAAACACAAAATTCCTATTAAAACAAGAAAATGACTTAACATAAGAACTAAAAACTCAAAAGATGGGAGAATCAAAATTAAGCAAAAAGAAATATTGAAAAATAGTAAAATTCTTGGGTTGCCTCCCAAGTAGCGCCTTTCTTTAATGTCTTTGGCTAGACATAAAGCTTGATTGGCTCAAGGAGGATAAAATCGTTTAGCACGTATCATGGCTTCCTTCTCTACATGCTCCTGATATTCTTCATAAATGGAGTAATGCTCAAGCTTACGAGCTCTTTTCGCTCCTTGACTAGAGGATAACTCCAAACAAGCAAGCAATGACTCTTGTTCTTTAGTTACTTCTTCATCGTGACTAATGAAAAGCTTAATAGTCATCGCAGCTCCTAACTTCTTCCTGTCATGAAACTCAAAAACTTCTGATATGACAAAATCAATCTCATTAGTGGAAAATATAAAATTAGAGTTAGGAGACTGTTGGCTAGGAGATGAAGAAGATATCACCACAGTTGGGTTTTGATTAGTGGACTCTTCCACTGGAGAGATTTGAGGAGAGATTTGAAGTTGAGGTCCCTTTATGTCTTTCTCAACAATCTCTTCAACTGCATGTTTAGATCTCTCCTTTTGAATCTGTGATTTTTCACCATTTTCCAAGGTAGTTGCACTCATATTTGGATCGGAGTTGACAATGGTCTGTGAGGGCAATTTTTCAGGAATTTGAGATGCTAATATGCTTATTGCACCTACCATTAGATTTACTCGATTCTCTAAATTTCGAATGCTCGCCTCTGTTTTCTGTTGAAAATTTTGAATGCTCGCCTCAGTTTTCTGTTGAAATTGCAAAGTGTTAGAGGCTAATGTTTTAATGATATTCTCAAGAGTTGTACCTGAATTAGATGAGAATGGTTGATTCTCAAATAGGTGTGATGACTGGTATTCATGATGATAATTCGAAAAGAAGCTTTGTTGCCAATTTCCACCGTAGCTCATGTTAGGATGATCCCTCCAATCTGAATTATATGTGTTGGCATATGGCTCATACTGCCTACGGGGCACGTGCATGTTACCAGTCATGTTTACCTGCTCAGCTCTCTCACCTTGCAATATTGGGCAATAGTCTATGGTATGGTTTATCTCTTCACAGATTCCACATGCCTTGACCAATTGCCGTTGTCTCACGGCCCATTGTCGAATAAGACACGTTAATTCAGATAATTGTTGTTGAATGGATGAGACATTTACCTCATGAACTCCTCCATAATTGAAATTTTGTCCATGAACAAATGGAAGAGTATTGTAAGCCATAAATCAACAACAAATCAAAGAAAATATAATAACTTAAAAAGAAACAAATTAACCAAAACACCGTTCCCCGGCAACGGCGCCAAAAATTGACAGGTGCCGAACCTGTTCAATAATAAATATTAAAAATCCTAATTACCACCACAATTCATTACAGAGTAATTCTGAGTACTGGAGCAGGGACTCCGGATGTCCAATGGGTTACTGGCTTCACTCTGATTCCAAGGAGTATGCTAAACCCGATATACCAGAATTATCTCTAAGAAAATATTAATTTGTAGTAGTGGCAAGCAGGGTTGTCTCCTCAGGGAACGGGTAGAAAATTGTTTCTTTCTAAGTCACGGGAAATATGGGGGGTTTGGATGGGGTAGAACTAGAAATAAAATAAATAAACTTAGAAAATGAAAGTGAAAATACTAAATAAATAAATCACCAAAGAACAGACAGAGAGTAATTTACTAGAAATAACAAATGATAAAATTCTACCCAAAGGAACAACGTCTCAGGCACAGTCCAATCACTTGATCATTGATGCATGAATATTTCATTCATTTGTCACTAGGCTAGTTATAGTTGCCAACAAGCTCTGACAACCAGCTTTTCCTTACTTTTTCGACAGCCAAGGTATGACCCTTAACTGCTTCCCTAACCAGATAACAACCCTAGGTACGACCATAGGAATTTAATTATCCAGTTGCATTAAAAGCTAGAGAAACCCAACCCTAATCAATGAACACGCTAAGAGGGTTCATTTAAGTTAGATCATACGTTTCCCCAACATAAAACCAATTATGGTGGTCGCCACTAATTATTAACTAAATGAACGATTACGTATTCAATTAGTTAATTTGACAAGAGGCTATTAGGTTAATTTAAATACCCGACCGTTGATACTCAATTAACAAAATAACCCTCAATCAATTAATCCAGGAAACGTACGAATAGTAACAATATTAAAAGAAATAACAAAAACTCGATTAGATCTCACAAATGATATGGACCACGCCTTCGAGTCACCCTTAAGTAGACGAGAAAAATAGCCGCTCCTCATCATGGCCATCCCATGCGATTCAATTGATTTAATTTGTATGCCCATGACCACGTTGGAATTTGGATGTTAATATGATTGGAATTAAGATGAGGAAACAACCAAGATGTAGAGGTAAAAAGTAACGAACGAAGTTAATGGGAAACTAGGAAAAAAATAAGCAAAAGTCAAGACGGAACTTTTTGTTTTCTTTCTCGTTTGCTAAAGGGACTACCACTACCACTACTAAACAGAAGAAGAAAAACTACGAAGGAAAGAAAAAGTAATGGAACGAAAAGCCACTCCCCAATTCTCCAAAACAAGTCCTAAACCTATTACTCTAAGTCTGCCGCCTCTTTGCCTTTCTTTTCCTATTTATAATAGCCAATCACTAATTGTAATAAGAATCCTATTACAATTAGGATACTAACAAATAAGCCTAACAATAGAAAAGGAAATCAAATCTTCTCCTAAAAATCAGCTTCCAATTCCTCCAAAGACGTCAATTTGTTTTGTCAGCAGGGATTTCATGTGGGACCCATTCCAGTACAATTTGATTCCATCTTTAACAGCAGCGTAGAGCGTGCCTGCGTCCTGTCAGCCAAGGTCTTTTGAAATTTTCATTTAATTGCACTTTTAAGCTCCAACTAATTTCGATGACCTAAAATCAATGCCAAAAACCAAATATAAGTAGAATTAAACAATTAACACAATATTTAGGTCATAATTAGGGTGAAATATTCATAAATAATTTGCATAATTATGGACTCACCACATTTTCCAGTTAGCTTACAATTTGCTATGTGAAATCCTGAGTCTGAGTTTTCTGTTTTGCAGTGACGGTAGGCTTAAAGCTCAGTCAGGAATCTTGATGGCTTCTTATTACCCCCTTTTACTTTTGAAAATCCTTTCTTTCCTTCAATGTATATCAACTGATAATTGGAGCAACAAGAGAGTAGGTCTGCCAAGTTGGACACAGAGTGAGTCCTTTCTTTCTCTTCATCATGATTGAAATTTACAGGGGAATCTTATCATGAGTAACCACCATATTTCATAACCTTTACTACTAATAAGTTATGCATGGTTCCATTTCAATCTGAATTAATGCAACTTAAAAAATCTGTTTGGTTAATTTCTAATGTTAAATTGGTATTGCTCACGTTCTAGCACATATTATTTGCTGTTGCAAAGATCAAACATGGCAAATGGTGGCCCAGTTAAATATCATTCATGTTTCAGTACTACATTCAAAGTTTTAGCTGCATATTTGTTTCAGTAACCAAAACGAACGAGATTTTCTTGGGTTAACTGAATCACATTTTGAATGAACTAGCACTGCAATGAATGCATTAATGTGGGTGGAATTAAAATTTTAGTTTAATTTTGTTTGTCATGGATGTCACTTGCTGTCCTTTGTACGTTGTGATTGCTAACATCAGTGCACTCACATTGAACTCGTGATTTTACCGGGATGAAATGATTGCTCTCTTTCACCTGTTGAAAATACACTGGATATTTTAGATTGGATATCATATGCAGAAATTCTAGAAACCTTTTCTGTAAGACTTTAAACCAGCAATTCTCTACTGCACTCCTCTCTCCTGCACTTAGCAAACAGATTTTTTGTGGTCTCTCCCCTAGATGAACTTAGATTAGATTTTTATAGCTGGTATTAATTAATTTTGGTTTGCATTTTCTACATGTTACCCATCAATATGAAATAAGCACTAGAAATTTAGTCTTTTGAATTTATATATCTACTTTTGTGAATGTAAGTTATGATTGCTAAAGTGATCAGCTTCCTAACTTATGATTCTAGAGGGATTAAATAGCTGCTCCAAAGTTTAATCGCCTCTTGAAGGCGCATTTATCAAACTTCTTGGACCATTTGATCAGTGATTCATTTGACAAGTGTCCTAGATGATGGATTTCTCTCTCACTTTTCCTTGGTTATGATTTTCCAGCCGTAAAGATTTAAGGAGTTTTCAGAGCTGTTGGTTATCAAATTGGTTTTTTCTTTTTTCCAAGTTTCTTGTAAGTCCAGATATAGTACTCTTCTTTTACTACTCAATTTTGACTTCTAAACTGCTTTGATTCTGAATATATTACAACTAAAACTTGAGAAATTTTATAGTAATGAAGATGTTTTTGTAGCAGCCAAGGAAGATGTACTGTTCATGCAATGAAGCAGCACAGACTTGTTAGAGTATCTTCTAACACAATTAAGTCGAAGCTGCAAGTTTTGAACCATATTGCTATAGTTAGTCAAGACTATCAAGTGTACTTCTGACACAATTATTTCATCCACCGTGATGATGGCTCTTAAGTTCTCTCTGCCTTGTGTACTTGTTGGTTGCTCCTGTCTTCAGGGTAAGTTTCTTCTTTTAGTGTTTCAAAAATACAACAGAAATGTCATGCAACCATGCGCTGGCTTTATTCTTGAGTACATGCTGTCTTGAGTCCCTTAAGCTTGAGTTTCTGTGTTTTGCAGTTATTTTACACTCAAAGATCATCAGTAACCGTGACAGAGTTGTCCACGCCGATTAGTGCTGCCCTTGTAATTCCCTCTTCTTCCTCTGATTCTATCTATGTAGTTCCATTTTTCCTCCTCCTCTCTCTTTCTTCTTAAATTTGTGAGTATTTGTAACTGATTTCAGCAATTTCTACTTAGTTCTTGAACTGCATTTGGAAGAATTTTTCTAGCCTATCTCTTGGTGGTAGCATTTGATGGTTGCAGTTGTAGATTATTCGCCTTTTTCACTTGACACTGGCAAGCTTATTAGGTTAAGAAACGGCAGTAAATATTGTGCACAACTCCCAGAATTTACCAACGTTAGACTAGGAGATGGACGTTTACGAAGTTCAAGTTTTAATCACTGATTCAAAATTTTGTTTCTTTTCAATGAGAGTTATGAATTGAAATTATTGATGGGATTCTTTGTATCATTAATGGGGTTCTTGTAAGAAATGCATCTCTTTTTCACTGAAATGCTCTTTTCTACATATTATATGCAATTCTTTTTTTTCCTGTGAAGAGTTATGGAAAGAAATTAGACAGAAATATAGAAAATTTTGGACATATTTGAACTGAAAATGAAAGGCGGCTATTGTCAGTAGTAACTAACATTATTTTAAATGTAGAGGTCTTGAAATCACAAAGATTGTAGCTCTGACCTCTCTGTTTTAATTGGCAGGATGTTCTTTTTTCTCTGGTCGGACCAATTAGGACACAGAAAATGTGCTGTTATCCCTATAATGCAAAGAAACGGCTTAAATCAGCTAACTTTCTTTTCTTTTTTCTATGATGACACTTCTGCAGGAATATCTAACAAATTAGCCATGTAATTGGGAGTTTATGTGTAAGGGCTTGTATGGGAAGTTTTATGTCTATTGCCTGTTATACTGGGAAGTTGTAGCCGGCTCTGAATCAGTAGATAATGAAAATTTTGTTCCACACTGATCATACTTCTGCTATTGCATTTGCTGCCCTCTTTTAAAAATGTAGCCTCCATTTCATTGCTATAGCATAAGTATGATGATTGCTGTCTTTTCTCACACCTTGTGTCCTTTGCTAAGGTATTTGGCTAGTCGTGTTGAATGTCGTTACGTTGAACTAAATGTGATTTTCATGCCACCCTCTACGAGATCCTCCCTGAAGTGTATGTGGCTGATTATGATTAGTTGATCACCTTTATAATCTCTGTCTCTTTGGCATTTTGGAATGGCTCTGTTCTTCACTCTTCACTATCCTCTCTGCTAATTTAATTGCAACTGATATCAACTTGAATCGTAAAGGTAAACTCAGGTTGCCATGGCATTAATCACAGCATTTTTGTCATGCCTTATTCGTTGGATTCACGTTTCCATTTGATGTTTATTGACATCTTGCTTCAAATAAACAAATGTACAAGATTTTCTTGGGTCGACATTTTGCAATAAATCAAGAATTACCATATCTGATTCATGTTATTAGTCCATGTTGCAGTCCAGTTTCCTTCATCACATTTCTGCTACTTATGCTAATAGATTCTTACAGGACATTCCATGTAGCCAGTAGAACATTCATTTCTCTCAAATTACCATCTCAATTCATTTTTTATGCGCATTCAGATCAGCAGCTCTTGCAGCTGTGTGTGTGTGTGTGTATAGACACACAGCTGGAATTGAATCTTTTATTGCTTTGCATGTGCTACAATTGCCAATGTCTAAAGGCCTGTTGGAGAAAAATTTAGTTCTATTACTGATTTGCTTAAAAAAGAAAATAACAACGAGTTTATATAAAAGAAATGAAGCTTTACGTCGAAGTATGTATAAGAACAGAAAATTGATTCGGGTTTAAGCAAAAGAATCATTATTGCTTCTTCTTTCAAATTTTCTAGGATCCGATTTTGCATTTCACTGAGTGAACAAAACATCAATGGCTAGCTACCTACTTTTCTTGGTTTACCAGGGCTTGAGCCAGAATCAAATCCATTGTGCATTTTTCTTGTCAGTCAACCTAAACCTGTTATTTGGTGGTTGGGCTGCTTTACACAACGGGAGCAGGAATGACTAGGTATCACACAAGGGCAGGGGAGCTTTTAGACAAGGGGCACCGCACCCCAAACGTACCCTTATAATCATTTAGAAGACTACATGATTTCAAATTGATTATTATTTTCTTCAAACACTAAGTTCAAAGTAATTTGAAATTACAAAGCCTGATTAATGAGTCAAGAAGCAAAATGCAACACACACGCACGCGCGCGCACACACATTTAGTGCGGAATGCGAGAACTTTGACTGTTTTAAGGAATTTCATATGTATAATCCATATAAGGTTTTTTGCCCCTAGCTCTTGAGACAACCAAACAAAATAAGGTGTCCGTTTTAATTCTGATTCTCGAGGACAAACTAATGAAATTAACGGTGCCAAAGAGCAATTATAGTTTGCCACTGTGCTTTTAACAATTTCATCTTGGACATAAATGATTGTCCTTTCGTGGATGCAACAACCATTTAGATTTTAGACATTGTCCATAATCAAAAAAAGTTGAAAGGCCCCAGCATTCAATCAGAAAACAGGAAGCCCAGCTAACTTCAATGGTTGAGACAGTTAAAGTGAAAATGCCAATGCAAACAAGCTCTTCTACGAGGCTAGACATCAATACTTACATCACTTCTTTCATGCACCTATATTTCTGAGCTAGAAGATTTAAAAAAAATGTGGTGTTGGTTGTACTTATAGGTGTCAAAATGGATGATTTGGGTATATTTGGGTAAGTCATAATTGAGTAATGGGTATAATTGAATTAATACATTTATACCTATTAAAACAAATGGGTATGGGATACCCAACTACCCATTTATGACTCGTTTGAAATGTTATTTATTTTTTCAAAATTTTTTTGCAGGGTGTTTAACAAAAATAATGACATTTTATTGTTATTATATTGGTAAGAAATTCAAATTTATCTCCTTAATACTCACTAAAATTTTGAATAAAATGTATACTTATTTATAAACGGGTTAAAGGGTGAGCCAAATCAACCCACTAGCCATCAATTAAATGGGTATAAATGGATACTCATTTATACCCATTTAAAATTAATGAGTGGGTTTGGGTAAATTATTAATGGGTGGACTTGGGTGAGCCAATATAAATGGGTTGTGATTGACAACTCTAGTTGTACTTTACCTTTTCTCTTACAACTGATTTTTCCGATCTATTATTTCTATTAAATTGCAAATCTGTAATTTTCAGTGCATGTTTAATCTGCTATTAGGATAATGATGTAGATCAAATCGGTGTTGGATTATTTCCAACAATTTGTTGATGATATTTACTTTTTATAAAAAAAAATATTAAAATGATAAAGGATGAATAACCCATTTGTAGACAAGAAAGGATAGCTTTTGGTGACTTTTGCCTATCAATAAGAAACCAACTATAAGATAGCCAAAACATTTTCTAAATGCAAATTTTAACTCTTTCTCCCACAGACTTGTCATTTTCAATTGCAAAGTGTCGCTAATAATGACTTTTTTAATTTTGGAAGGAAGTTTTGTCGTAGTTAAAGAAGACATTCTTGCCCAATTAGTATCAAATTTTGCATTTATTATACCTGGGAAACAAAAATTAGATGCTAGGATAAATATATGGTTGAGTTATGGAACTTCTCTTTTCCTCTAGCAATGTGATTCTTTTGTTTTTGATTTTGTTTTTCTGTTTATTTGGCCTGCAAAGAACACCAGATATTCATTGTCAAACTATAACATAATTTTCAAAGTTGAATTTTGTGTATTATGTTGTCTCTTTCTCATTGGTTGAAATTATTTGCAATAGGAGCTATTACTCAGAAGATCAGAACACTCACTTCTCCTCGAATCCAGCTACTGCAACCTACAGTTTCTTAAGATATATAAGACAACATCATTTCATTTCGTAAGGAAATTAATACTTACAGGAATAGTAGAAGATGTAATAGTATTAGTATGTGTCTAAACCATATGAAGTTGAGCTAATCTGATATGCTACTAGCTAGCAGCAGATTCCTTTTACTTTTCATACTTAAATTTAACTACCTATAGATTTCTGTTCATCATTAAAAGAAAAAGGATTTTTTGAAACAAGTAGCAAAAGAATTTATCAGCATGTATAAATGATTTCATAAACTTAAGGCCAGTCAGTAGACCAGGTAGTTATTAACAAATAGTAGTTTAGACAAGCTTTTGCCTAAATCAATATTCGTTGTAAGAACTTTCTAGACCAACTAATATAGAACCACAACATAAATAGCTCAGTCTATAGAGACTGACTGTGGTTTAGATATGAGGTAATTAGTGCTCCTTCTCCAAGAGATACTTAAGTTATCTTTTTCTATAGATTCAATAAGAAAAATTAGTCATAGAAGATAAAAATGATCAATCTCATTAAAACATTCCAATATTGCTTAAAATTTCCTGGACCAGAAGCATCTTAAGTGTTCCAATCTCAAAATGAAAAGACAATGAAGAAGGGAAGGATAAAGGGACAAAACAAGAAGACCTTCGAAGTCTTCCTTATACAGTAGGGAAAATTATGGGTTCTCTCTAAATAATCTCTAGATTCCTTTTATTCCTACTTTTCCCATCATTTTCAAGACTTATAAAAGTAGTTACGATTGATTAAAGTCATGATGACCGAGTCAATCATGAAATGTTTGAAAGATATTGATGGAGAACAAGAAGGGAAAAGAAGACAACTGAAAAGGGGGAAGCATTGGTAATGCATAAGGCGGGGATGGGGGGCAGAAATTGGAGACTAACAAGACTAGGGAGGGCAAGTTTGTGTTTAAATATATTGTCATGTGATAAAAATTAAATTACTTGATACTCGAACCGAATTTAGCTCAGTAAAGATCTATTTGGAAAGAAATAATACTCCAATAAAAGCTGAAAATTGAATTAAATTATTTGATATTCAATTGAATTTGACTCAATAACTCGTTCGAAGTTTGGTTTCTTCAACTATTCAAATTAAACATAGATAGCATTTTAGTTTCAATAAATTGTCAAACATGACCCAAACTTGGCTTTATTAGTAAAAATTGAAATTAATATAAAATTAATCTACTTGAGCTGGATTTGAATTTGTTCAAATAAAAATCCGCTAAGTTTCGCTTATAAATGAACAAGCTAATGTTGAGCACGGTTTCAAATTTATTAAAATTAATAACATAAGTTTGAACATTAAAGGTGTTCAATTTGTTTAAATTCATTTATTCCTCTAATTCCAATATAAAAAATAAAATTAAAAAATCCTGGGGATCGGTTGCCACACCCATCGCCCCGTTCCCCACGTTGGTGCATCATGATAAGGAAGAGACGAGTGAATACATCCTTATACCTTATAGACTGGGATAGGTCCTCATCTTGACTTACAAGTCTTTGGATCTTTGCCAACAGTGATAGAACTTATTTTTCATACTATTTTCACTCTTTTCATCAATTGCAGTTTCCAATTATTATTTTTTCAGTTTCCAATTAATCAATTGACTGCTCGTGGAATTTTAAGAATGCCGAGTGAATGGTTTGTATTTTGTCACTGACTTTTAATTTAAAATGTTTGCAGAAAAAAGTTGTCACTATGTAATTAGGATGAGAGCAAGAAGCCAACATTTATTTATATTCATTATTGGAGTATGAATTAGATCTAACAAAATTAAAAATTTTAAGGTTTGTGACATATAAATGTCAAAAAATATGAAACTAACATGACTTAGCAATTGGATAAATGGTTACCAAAACAGCATACCACCATTCACATATTTTCCAGCAACCAAAAAAAGGGATGAAGGCCCCAGCAAAGAAGCATTTTGAGGAAGTTAAAGGTGAAAATGCCAATGTGAAAGCATCTATAGTTTATTGAGCTGCACTTATACGGGATTAATTATCAATACTCTTTTCTTCATAACCACTTATTCTAGTGGATAAGTTTACCAGGTTCACGGCTGCAAAACCTTCCATTGAAACCGTTCAAGGAAGGAAAATCTTGATTTGAAGACCGCATCGGTAATTTCTTAGAGTACTAAAGAACCGACATTTGTGGCTTGATCAGCGGGTTCTTCTTAAACCTTAAGCCCAGCGTTGAAAGCGAAGGCGGAAATTTTTTCAGTCCTTGCACAAAGGCCCTGCCAAGCAGAGGCCTTTGATTCGCTGAATTGAAGCCGCGTGAGTTTTCTTCTTTTTTTTTTTTTTTTTTTCGATAGGTAACTAATTTTTATACTTTCGTTTGATTTTTTTGTCATTACAGCGTTGCATTATAAATTTAACAAAATAAGATTAGACCGACATTTTAAAATTTTTTAGATTACAAATAAGCGGTTAACAAAATTTGAGGTTTTTTTAACAGTGTTCAAGGTTTTAAGTTAGGGTTTTGATTTATGATTTAGGGTTCTGTTTTGATAACTTGCAAATATTGTTAGTAAAATATTGTATTAGAATACTTATATTTATGTATATTAGATATTGTATTATCCTATTCTTTAAATTAAATACTTAAATAATTTATATTTTAAACAATAATTAAGTAGTGTGTCAAACACATTTTAAACCTAATATGTTGCCTAAACCTTAACCAATCCTAACAACACAATAAATTCCATATTTTAAAATTCTAGAAAATTCTAGAAAATGCTGGACCATGGAAAATTCTAATTTATTGAATATTGTAAACAAAAGGAAGTAAGTGCAAATGCTGCTTCAAATTAATTCATGTAAACAAGTGAAAGTAGAGTACAGGTAAGATAGGGAAATGGGATATCATAGTAGCAAATCCATTTAAGACTAGCATTTTAATTGGAGGGGCCCAATCTACACAAACCCTGCTTGGGGCAGGGAGCTTGTCAAATTGCTTACATTTAAAATGCGGAGACCTTATAACTCAAAGACCCCACTTGACAATGTAAAAAAAAATTTTCCCTTACAAAATCCGAGCTTGTGAGGACTTGAGTCTAAGAATACCAGTTGACAAATGCCGGTCTTTTTTAACAATTTTCTAAAATTACCCGCATCGAGGAAGAAGAAATGGCGGTATATTTTTTATGGAAAAACCCGCCCTTTCTTGCGGACATTCAAAGCTGTACTAAAATCAGCCTTCAACTTCTGAGTTGAATTATTTTTCTAAAGCATTTCTTAGAAAACCTTCAATGTATGAATTAATATCTGTCCACCTTCTGAATTTTTTTTTTTTGGAAATCGCTTGCACTTGAAACTCTATTTAAGCTAGGTGCTTATATCCACAAACAAAAATGCTTAGTGTTAAAATTAGCTCAGAGTAAGTACTCATTTCTTTCTGGGGTCCAAGACCCTAATTGAACAAAACCAAGACCTGTTTCTCTTTTGACTCGATAAATTGTATCTACTACTTTAACAAACTCTCAAATTCCTTTTCCACTTAAATTTGTTTTGTGTTGACAAAAAAAATATATTTTGTTTTGAGTTTGTTTTTGGAGATACAACTGACTTTCTTGTTTAGGTTACTTTTCTTTTTTAGGAATTAATGTTTATGTAGCTTCCCTAATCTGATTCATTTCATAAGAAAATTCAATACAATAAGATCCTCGCTCAATATAAACCAAACATTGATGTTACACAAATCTCTCAACAACATTAGAAAAAGCATTCAAATTTGGTGTAGTAGTACAAAATTAATAAAGAATTGGTATAGGCTGCTTACACCGCTTGAATATTAGCCACCATCTCAATAGTCAGCCGCTATAATTGCTTTGATCTTGGGCTAATACTTGGGTCAGAATAGTTAGTCCAATAAAAAATGAATAATTTCAAACCACCGTACCATTTTGAAGACGCTTGGAGCACAATAGTATAGTCAGTCTTAATATGTGTTGTTGAATTCCTTTGAGTTTGATGTGCTTGAAAACTTTCCACATATATTAGAGATTATTTCAACTATCTCCACAAGTCAAACACATAAGGCTACGAGGTTGGGCAGCTGGGGGACTGGCAGGCTTGTGAATGCTACGAGATCAGGTTCGACTCTGCTGTCACGATTAGCGTGATGGGTGAAACGGGCAAGGGTCAGGCAAACTAAAGAAACCAATCTAGCAATGGGCCAATTTGCATGATTAGTATGGGGCAAAGTTTGGATGCCAATCACCACTAGACAAACTATATAAATGGGCAGGTTAAAGGTCTCTAAATTTCAACAAAATGGAGCATCGATAAATCACACACAATATCATTGAAAAAAGCAAACACAGACAATATATGTTCACATTTTATTTCTCAAGAATCCAAACTCGATTGTCATTTTCCTTTTATTTATTATTACAATTTTGGTGCATTTTTATCGTTAAGGATAAAAGTTTCTTTGGCCTCTTGGATCAGACCACTATTCCAACAACCCTTTGAGATTTTCTTCCACAACTGAAGAACAAAGCATTGATTAAGAAAGGTCAAGTCAAAATCCCAAGCAACTTCTATGGCAATTAGAGCATCAAGTTTGTCAAAGAAGTACTGCTGCACTTCTACGAGGACCCAAACTGATTGCTTTCCGTTTGGATTGCTATTTTTTGAAGTATTTATAGAAAAATCTATTGCAGTGATTTATTCTATATAAGGTAAAAAGATAATTGATAAATGCATTCATGAAAAATGCAAAAATTTTCTCCTTAAAGAACTGCAATCCAAGCAAGGAGCTGGTACTTCCCTTTTAAGAAATGCTATGAAAAAATTTGTTGGATAATTAATCTTATCCCTTCATAAACCACTTATACTGGCTAAGAGTATTGTCTGATCACGTCTCGTCTTATGTATAACTTATCTTCTTCTACTGTTTAAAAGCATTTGTTGGAAGGTAAAGGAGAAACCGTCCAAGTATGCCCCATGATAATGCTACATTGGAACATTGCTATGCAAATATGTGCATATATACATTAAGTTCACACACACACACACACACACACACATATATATAAATTAGAATTTTCGATTCTAAAAACCTTAATCCCAAATTCGAACCAAATTTGATAATTTCGAAATCAAAAATTCCAAATATAATTTCTGAAGTCCATTTTTCTGATTTCAAAATTCTGAATTCAATTCTAATTCGGTTAGAAATTCAAAAAAGTTTGAAAATGCACACCTCTACCTACGTACACACTAACATGACCATCTCCGATCACGACCCCTGGCGAGTCCATGAATAAATGAAACGTACCCAGTCCGAAAGGTGACGGGAAGTATCTCTATACATGAGCAAGACTAAAGGCCAAATAAAGAAGTGATGGTAGCTTTTCAAGTTTCAACCAGTAATTAGTGGTAAGAGGCACACCTCCACCTAACTATAATTGCCCAGTCTCGAGAAATATGAACAATAAATTCTTAATGCCTGTTAGTTTCAATGTAAAATTTTTTGTCAGACAAATATTTTCATGCAAGAATTTCCACTAAACTAATTGGATTTTTTTAGAAAATTTTCTTGTGTTTGTGAGAAGGGATAATTTCAAAAACCTCTCTTGAGGTATCTAACAATATCATTTAGCAAAGTTGAAGTTTCAAAAATATCACTTGTCTCCCTTATTTCCAAAGTTTTGTATCATTATTAACCCAATTCAAAATATAATACTCAAAAACTAGTTTTTGGAGTGTATAGATAATTTCATTCTAGAATTTTATTAAGTTTCCTTAATTGTCATGACAAACTAATTTGAAGTCCCTCAACATTTGAAAATATACCATTTTATTTCTTTAATAAAAAATTATAAGTTTTTATCAAGGCTAGAAGATCATTTAACAAATTATTTTGTAATCTGAACAAAAAAGTTAAAAATTTAAAACTAGTTTTGGAGTATATAAATAATTTCACTCCAGAAATTTATTATGTTTCCTTAATTGTCATGACAAACTAATTTGAAATTCCTCAACATTTGAAAATATACCATTTGCTTTCTTTAATAATAAATTATAAGTTTTTTATGAAGACTGGAAATCCTTTAACAAATTTTATTTTGTGATCTAGAAAAAAAAGTTAAAAATTTAAACTTATGAATAATTTACAAACACATAACAATCATCCATAATACAGTATAAATAAATAACTTCTTTTTTTTTTTTTGGCATCTTGAGAGGATTACGAATTAATTTTTTCACCATCTCAAATAAGTTATAAATACAATTTTAAAAACTTTTTCCTTTTTAAATTTTCAAGTCATTGATATAGACAAAGAATGAAAATGTTAAATAAGTTATAAATTTTTTTCAAATTCACTCAAAGTAACTTACATAAAATGAAAATTTTCTTTATTCGGTAACTTGAGAGGCACATAAAAAAACCTAAAAAGCACCTAATTAGAATATTCAAAAAAATGTGGACCAAGTATCAAAGTTTTAAAATTGTCATCGATCCCCTAAATTGCAGAAAAAGTCTACCTTTAGAGGTGGTAGGTAATATATTTGAAACTTTAGAGATGGTAGGTAATATCATTAGAAATCTCAAGAGAGGTTTTTAAAATTATCCTTTGTGAAAATTTTTTCAAAATATATCCCCTTAAGTAGTCTATGTAATCAATCCACTTACCCCAAGAAAGGGGAAAGGAAAAAAGCCTGTCCAAACTAGTGACTGGCTCACATCGTAATGCCGTGTCGTTTCCGCCACCATCTCCCTTCTTCAACACCACTCTCCAGCATAATCCCAATTCTTCAGCACTACCTAATACTAATACTCCCTCAGATCAACACACAGCAGAAAGGCGTGCTCTGCATCGACCGGCCAATACTTTCTCATCATTTCTTTACTTCACCAAACCCTCCTCGCAATATTCTAACAATTCATGAAATAAAGAAAATTTAGTGCAAAATTTAAAAAAGAAGAAGAGAGAAAATTACGTCCCTTGTCTTATGAATCTGTCTCTGCTTGATGCTACTGGAGTAGTCCGCGTCTTCATTTTCTCTTGGCTCGTAGAACACCTCGCATTCTATTTATTATTTCTTCAAGAATTCAATAGGTGTGTTTTTACTTTTCTTTGTCTGGTTGGTGCTGAGGTGGACGGTGTTGTCCTTACTAAAACTGGACAAATGCTTTGTTTATTATTTCTTTGTTTGACTTGACCTTTCTCAATCACTAATGCTTTGCTGAGGTCTATGCCCTTAATTGCTGGGGCCTTCGGTTGTGGAAAAAATCTGGAAGGGTTGTTGGAGTGGCGGTCCGATCCAAGAGGCCCAAGAAACTCATGCCCTTGACAATGCAGCCGAGTAGAATGTGTCATTTTCCTCTTTTTTCTTTGTTTTGTGTACATTTTGTAGAATGTCATTTTCCTCCTTTTTTTTTTTCTTTGTTTTGTGTGCATTTTAATCGTTAAGCAACTTCCATGGCAATTAATAGCATCAAGTTTGTCAAAGAAGTCCTGCTGCACTTCCACGGGGACCAAACTAATAGCATCAAGTTTGTCATTTTCCTCCTTTTTTGTTTTCTTTATTTGGAATATTTTTTTAGTCAAAACTTAATTAATAAGCTTGTCACATAATTGGTCTAATGAAATTTCTCGCCTGACACTTGCGAAACCAGACAAAATAAATGTGCATTTTAATTCTAATCCTCGAGGATGAGTAATTAAGTCAAATTATGTACCAATTCATGTTCGAAGATTACCTATTGAAGTAAACTTTGACAAACAGCAATTACAGTTCTCATCTTGCTTTTTCAGAATTTCATCTTGGACATCAATGATTTTCCTTAGTGGATGGAACAACCATTGAGATATTTGCTCGCAACCAAAAAAGTTGAAGGGCCCAGCATTCAATCAGAAAGTGCCCATTGTGTGTATGCATTTTAATCCCGCGGCTTCCGAAAGTGCCCAATCAATTCCTACCAGATACTGAAAATCTTCCTTGAGATGCTTGCGTTTCTGAAACTTGGATGTTTGAACAAGCCAACAGTCAAAATTATTGAAAACATTGGAGGGGGTCTCTTTTTGACAAACAAGCAATTAAAACAAAAAAAAAAAAAAGGAAAAGAATCCCAGCATTGATCTGGGAAATTTTTCCAGTAAAAAGCCAAGCAACTTCCGTGGGAAAAGCATATATTGTGCTTTGATTAAACAAACTCCTCAAAATTTTCACCACTTAAACCTTCCACATAAAACGTAAACAAGACATATTGAGTGTGAAAACTAATTATAAGGAGGACATGAGTTGTTAAATTCCTTCTTTCAAGTTTGATTGATGCACCAAAAAACTTCCTACAGTATGAGAGAATATTTAAAAAATTTTCACAAGTTAAAATGCTAAAAGGAAACAAAAAAATAAGCATCCAACATTTTCTGGCCAATTTACGTGTTGTATGACCCAGTCTGATTGTTGAAATGTACATCCACTATGCATATTCCTCCTTACTGAGCCAACCAGCCAAGAAATAACAGCTATGCTGTTAGTATTATTTTAAAATTAAAAGGAGAAATATTTCGATGTCGGCACTTACAATGCACATGCATTTTTCTAGTGAGTTGTTAAGCTGCTTAAAGTCTCAGGTGATGGAAAACTTGCAAATATAATAGAGACTCTTTTAATTATTTCCACATGTGAAAAATGCAAAGAATTGCAAACAATCTCTGGCCAATTTACGTGATTAGATTGGCAATCCACATTATATATGTGTGTGTGTGTCTATATATATATATATTTACAAGTATAATTCTCAGATCCAAACACGAAGCAAACTATGTAATACTAGGGAATGGGAAACTCAAAGGACTCAAGATTCTAGCAAAGATTGGAGCATCTGATAAGGCCCAGTGCAGTGCATTGCAATAAGCAAACAGTGAGATTGATCAGTCTCAATTATGATTGTCATTTTCATTTTCTTTTTTGTTCCTTATTTAAAAAAATTATTTTGAACCTTTCACCGTTCAGCACAATTTCTTGTCCTCCTTGGGTGGAATTTTCCACGACCAAGGGCCCCAAACGTGTGGATCAACTACTACACTATTAGGAAAGGTGAATTGAAAATTCCAAGCGGCTTCCGTTGCAAAAGCGTCCGATTCGGTTTGTCAAAGAAGCACTGCACCAAATTGGATCTAAATTCTTTACTAATAGCTTTTGAAAATCAATCAAACAATTAAACAAGACTACATAAAAGGAACGAAAAATTTCTTGCGTTTCAGGAATCAAAGAAATCGATTGAGACATATCTTGTATACTTTGGCAAGATTTGCAACAAGGAAACTTAATTAAGGGGAAATGGAAATAGAAGAAAAGAAAATTATGTTGCGGGAAATTATGCAATAGGGTGGTGAAATGTGGAATTTTATAATGTAAAGTCACTCTACAATTGCAACAATTCTTGAACTCAATTGGAAAATGCTGCTTTAGGAAAGATTGAGAACATTATTCCACAAGCAATGGAAACTACATTATTAATAATTATTTCCAAATCTGTAATTAATTAAAATAACCAATTGAGAACAAGCCTTACATTATTACATGCGAAACTTGAATTAGAAAAGATCAAAAAAAAAAATCAGAAAAGTCATCAAAAGATCCAAAATCAACTAGAAAAGAAAGTAAAAAGAAATAATATAATAAAAAGATTAAGTTTATAACCGAGACACGTCGGATTAAATTACACATATATAATTAAGAATGTAAACTATAAAGAGAATACTCATTAACGGCACACCAACTCTCACGAAATTAGTCTGAGCATCCTTAGTTAATTGTGTAAAAGCTTTAAGGCTCAAAACTCAACACTATCAGATTCTAAATAGAGGAATAGAAAGCTAGGCATTTCATACCGGTCATGCTATTTACTTGAAGCACTAAAGTCACAAGGTAGTGTGGAAAGAGAGAACATTATTGTTTCTCAGTGCGGTCGCTTTCGAGCCGAACAAAATTCAGACCAGATTATGTCACAAATTCATTTTCCAAGTATTCTTACACTCCTTACAATTTGATTGTGGACAAAAATTGAAGGCCCCAGCATTTAATCAGAAAACATGATGCCCCAGCAACGACAATGATTGAGTGAGTTAAAAGTAAAAGAAGCGCTGCACTTCCACGCGGACTACATAGTAGTGCTCTTTTCTTCATAACCAATTATACAAGTCTAAGATAATATTACCAGTTCCTGGCTGCAAAACAAAACTTCCATCCAAAAAACTTCCTTGATCTCAAGAGTGATACCAAGGCAGAAAAAATGGCTGACGCTCTTATCAGCTCCACAATTCAGGTCACCTTGGAAAGAACGCGTCTCTTGCCTCTGATAGGATTGGTTTGTTAGTTGGGTTCAAGAAGGATGTGGCTAGCATGAGACAGTCTCTTGGCTTTATTAAAGATGTCTTGGCTGATCTTGAGGAAAGGCAAAACCATGACCCGAGGAGTGCAACGATGGTTGACGAGTCTTGAGGAGGTTGCTTATGATGCTGACAACGTGTTGGATGAGCTCCACTATGAATCTCTTCGTTACCAGGTGGAGTCCCGAAACCGACACAAGCTAAAGGTTTGCTGCTTCTACTCCTTCTCTAACATGAATCTTGCTGTTCGCTGGAGAATGGCTTCTAAGGTCAGAGACGTCAAACATAAGTTGAATGAGATAAATCAAGCAGCCTATGGATTGGGACTGGTCAGTAGGTTATTGATGACAGCTGCCCTCCCTAGTGCTGTTGGAGAGACAGGAAGTCGGCAGACAGACTCTGTTGTTGCTCCAATGATTGGAAGAGCCGATGATGAGGCAAAGATAGTGAAGATGTTGTTGAGCCCATCTGAGAAGGTTGTTTCTGTTCTTCCCATAACTGGTATAGGAGGTCTAGGCAAAACAACTTTGGCTAAATCTATATACAACAATCAGCAAATTGATGGGCAATTTGAGAAAAGGGTGTGGGTTTGTGTATCAAAAAAAGTTCCAATAGTGGAGCTTTTCAAATTCATATTAGTGCAGTTGACGAAAAGAAAAGTAGATGTGGATGATAGGAATGTCATTGTTGAAAACATTCGAAAACAATTAGGGGGAAGAAGATTTTTCCTAGTTCTTGATGATGTGTGGGATGATAATCAGGCATTGTGGGAAGACTTTTTCACCACCTTGAAGGGACTCAATCCAGCCAATGGAAGCTGGTGTCTTGTCACTACTCGTCTTGATCAAGTGGCAGATATTGTGTTGAATGTTTTGAGGATGGATAGTGAACGCTATTCCTTAGGAAAACTACCTGATGATCAATGTTGGTCTATCCTAAAAGAAAAAGTAGTTGCAGGGGAAGAAGTACCTGATGAACTAAACTCAATTAGAGAGAGGGCAATCAAAAGATGTGATGGTCTACCACTGGCTGCAAGTGTAATTGGAGGTTTGTTCCGTTTGAAGAGAAAAGAGGAATGGCAATCAATTTTGGAGAATAGGCTTTTTAGGTTGGATGGAGTCATGCAAATACTTAAGTTGAGTTTTGATAATTTACCATCGCCGGCCATCAAGAAATGTTTTGCATATTGTTCTATCTTTCCCAAGGATACCGAGATGGAAAAGGATATGCTGATTGAACTTTGGATGGCAAGAAGGTTTCCTTCAAGTAGATCTCGAGAACAAAACACCGATGGAGAAACTTGGAGAGAGTTACTTGGAAATTTTATTGCAGAGTTCTTTGCTGGAAGAAAATTGGCGAAGATTTTATAAAATGCATGATATGGTGCACGACCTTGCAGAATCAACGTCAAAGTCTATTAAAGTCATTAATTCAGAGACTGGTTTAGGAGGCAATAGTAATCAGGTCCGTTACCTTGCAATAGACTCATTTGGAGAAGGCATAGTAAATCTTCTTGGAAGTGTATCAACTTCTCTTCATACATTGTTTCTAAGGACTAGCTTATCTGATGGTATGTTAATGAAGTTGAAGAATTTATATGTTCGAGAATTGCGGTGTACAAGATGAGCTACCAATCAAATTGGCAAACTCATACACTTACAATACATTGACTTTTCATATTCTAAAATTAAAACTTTACGGAATCTATTTGTAAACTCTATAATTTGCATGAACAAGGGCTAGTGTATGGTCTTAGAGGTTTTCAAAGGGGATGAGCAATTTGATCTCTTTGAGGCATTTCTACTATTACAACCATGATGAAAATTTCAAATGCCACTAGAGATGGGACGATTGACTTGCCTTCGGACACTAAAGTTCTTTAGTGGGTGAGAGAAGGGCGACAAATTGGAGAACTTGGTAGCTTGAAAAAAACCTCAAAGGCAAAATAACTATAAGGAATCTTCAACTAGTAAAGGATAAGGAAGGAGGCTGAAGAAGCAAATCTATCGAAAAGGCTAGTTTGTTTGGACTGGAACTTAAGTGGGCCTATGAGAGACTAGAAGGCGGCTTCCGACCTAGATGTCTTTGGAAGGCCTTGACCTCCCAAATTTGGAGGAGTTGGCAATTGGGCATTTTATGGCCGATCAATTTCCACGATGGTTAATGGATTTGCCAACAAGCTCCCCAAGCTAACAGGTTTGAGATTTAATTTATGCCTTGAGAGAATTCCCTCTCTTGCAAAACTTTACATCTCTTAAAGAGCTGGTGATTTCTTGTTGCGATGGGTTGATGGATCTGCCTGGTGACATGCTACACTCTTGTGCCTCTCTCCGAAGCTTGGTAGTGAATGCGACAATCTCATCTCCTTGATTTGCAACAAGCCTTCTCTATTGGGTTGGAATTATGGAAGTGTCCCAAAGTGAAAACAAGTTCTAATGCCGAGAGGATTTGGTTTCCTCACCTGTTTAAGGAAGCTTAGAATTGGTCCCTTCTCAGATGATGATGATCATCATGAAAATCCTTCAATTTACAATGAATTTGATTGGTGCGGCTTGGTATCCTCCTCCTCATCCACTCTCCAGTGAACTATATTTAATTGGGTTGCCACACATAGAGTCGTCTACGCCACATCAGCTCAATACTTGACCTCCCTCACATCATTAGAGCTACATGACTTTGGAGGTGTAGAAGCTCTACCGGTGACATGCTACACTCTTGTGTCTCTCTCCGAAGCTTCAGGTGACTGGTTGCAACAATCTCATCTCCTTTCCGCTTGATTTGCAACAAACACCTTCTCTATTGGAGCTGGAGTTGTCGAGGTGTCCCAAAGTGAAAACAAGTTTGGCCTTGAGGATTTGGTTTCCTCAACGGTTTAAGGGAGCTTAGAATTGGTCCCTTCCGGATGATGATGATGATCATAAAATTCATTCAACTTACAATGAATTTGATTGGTGCGGATTGGTATCCTCCACTTCATCATCCACGCTCAGGTGTACTATATTTATATGGGTTGCCACACATGGAGTCTACGCCATCAGCTCAATACTTGACCACCCTCACAACACTATGGCTACGTGACTTTGGAGGTGTAGAAGCTCTACCAGATTGGTTGAAAACTTTGGGGCTCTTCAAACCCTTTATTTATCAATTTCAAAAGCTTGGACACTTACCCTCAGGGATGCCACGAGGCGCTCACCAAACTATGACACTGCACGCGTTGGTGGTTCTCCTCTATTGAAGGAAGGTGCAAATAGCGAGAGCGACCCCACGATGGTCTAAGGTTTCTCATATTGAGCGATGTATACATGGGGTGATTATTAACAATTCAATCTCAATCTCGATCTTGATCTCAAGTGCTTCTTCTCAATCAATGTAAGGCTGCCTTCTACCTTTTTTTTAATTCGCCTTCTAATCAATCTCTTTGTTGTTTTGGAATGCCTTTCTCTTCACTACCCCGTGATTAACCTTCTCGGAAAAAAAAAAAACACTCAAGAGCTCCCGTGCTTATTCTTCACAATTTTCTCTTCTCCAATTTTTCCGTCCTATTTTGTCATCTTTCAAAGTCATGTCGGCATATTTCTTATCGGGTTGAAAACATTGGTGTTTTCATTTCTCCCCGTCAACTTAACTTAATGCTTTTGTAAAACATGCATTGAATGTCGATTAATTCACCCCCTAAAGTAGGACCAAAGGGTGTGGGGACCGCCTACTCACTTCACTTGTTCAATAATACTTAACAACTAAAACCACGGATATAATCTGAGGAGGGTACAAGGTCTTACAAAACATAACATTCCAAACACAATTCGATAAATACATGATTCCATTATACAAGAGTCACAAGGGGCAATATCCATAATTCTTCAAAATACAAATCAAAACATAGAAAGCCCTAATCTCAAGTTGGCACCACCTTGGTTTCATTGGAAAACAAATGGAGGGTGAGCTAAAAGAGTTCCCAAAACATGCAAGTCACTTAACGTAAACAATTTCACTTTGCAAGAATACTTAAAATATAAGCAGATAAAACAATTAACAATACAATGTGGGATACGTCGGTGGGCCAAAACACTTGCAGGTAGAATTCACTTTCTTCCTCCTCCCAAACCCCCAATTGCGCGTAAACACTTTTCACTTCACTTAGATACATTGCACTTTCACTGAAACACCACTTTATTGGGTACTCTCCTTTAGGGACAAGTCCAAACGCCAAGCTTACTTTCAATTCACTGGGTTGTTGCTCTTTTAAAAACAAGTTCGAGCATATATATCAGTGCAGTCAGCGTGCTTTGTGACATTTAGGTAACCCTATGTCTTCCCTTTCTCCTCGACCTAGGCCTAGCCTCGTTCGGGTCCACCTATCTTTTCAAACACATGCAATCACTATAATACACTTTATAACACACAATTAATCACTTCGCAAGTCACTTTCATTTCGAATGGGTAGTGCGATAAAGTACACACCATCCCATTAGAGGGTTAAAACAATTTCACATAACATTCACTTCATTCATATACAATCATTTTGCGTAAACCGCGAAACAAGCATGGAAACTCACCAGTAGTTGACTAAAATCACACACCTCCCCTAAAATAATTTAAAACAACATAAGATTCACTTCAATCTTTTCCATTTACTAATACATTCAATCTCACTTTTTAGTTTCAAATGATAATCTTTTCCAAAACTTACTAGAGAAAAGTATTCATTTCACGTAGCTCAATTTTCTAAATAAATTCCCTTGGAAAATCACTTTACCATTTTAAAAGAAAACATCTCACCGATATACTCATTAGCACTACAAGCACGCTTCACCTTTAATCAAACTTCCATTTTAACCCAAAACATTTTATACTGTCATTGAATTCAAAAATCCCTAGATTTTAGTCAAAATATAATAAAACCTTCAAATTCAGTCAAATAGCACTTTTCACCAGTTTCATGAAAACTACACTTTTTTACTTTAAAATCAAACACTCACTCACACACATATACACTCTTTGAACAATATACACATTTTTTCCAAAAGCAAAACCTGAGAACATTCACAACATTCCAAAATCAAACATTGAAATGCATGAGTTTTGCCATAGTACATTTTCCTTTTCTCAATCAACTAAAACCCTAATTTCTAACCATATCAAAACAAATTCACACATAACAATTAATTTCCAATCGCCTCAAGTCCTACCTTCCTTACCTAGGTTGGGATTTCAAGAACTTAAATTCTGATGATTTCATTTTATCAATATTAACTACATGATCTACACTCAACACTAATAAAGCTAGATCTACAGGATTAGGGTTTATACCTCGGATCTGTCAAGATCAACGATATCCGCAAATCAACAAGATCTCAAGCTTTTCTCCAAGAAAGTCACTCCAAGCTTGATGACTTCCAAGATCCTCAGAACCCAACTCAAGATCTTCAAGATTAATATCAAAGTGCAAGATCGTAAGATGATCACCCCAGCTTTTCTTCCTTCCTTTTTCCTTTCCAAAATTTGGACCTCTCTCTCTCTCCTTTCCTTGGTAAGTGAGGAGGTGGAAATCACCAAAATCATCATCAACTCTTCACAACTCATGTTATTTGTGGGAAGAAAAAGAAATGGAAGATCAACCCACTTACCTCTTGTTTTCTTCCAAGAGTTTCAGCCCAAACCTCCTTCTCTCTCCTCTTCTCTGGCTGCTAGGATGATGAAGATGATGGTTTGTTGGTGTTTGAAGTTTCAAGAAGATTGGCTCAAGAATGGAAGGATTTTTGAAGACAAGTTTCTCTTTCCCTCAAGCACCTCTTCTCTCTCTCTCTCTCTCCAGATTTTGCAGCTGAAAATGAAGCTTAAGAGAAGCCAAGAAGTCAAGGCTTTTAAATGCCAAAAAAATAAGGGAAAAAGGTGCTTTTGTTTTACACACGCCTCTTTCCTAACTTTTCAAAACTGTCTTACCATAATAATACCAAAATATCACTACATATTCGATTTCAAGTCCAAGTCACTATTCACTTGCGTGGAACAATTTTAGCATTTGGCCAAAACCACCTGGCAAACAATCAGGTATAAAATTTCTAAATTGAGAAATAATCACTTTAAACATATTTTCACTAATATCTCAATAAATAAACTCAATATAAATATTATTAGCATTTTAGAAATAAAATTTGAATTTTGAGGCCCTTGTCTACAACAATAAGCAAATCTTAAAGATTTTCTTGGGTGACCGCAGCAAGTTTAGCATAAAAGAGAAGTGAAACAAATCAACTCAAGTAACAATGTAAAAGAAATTAGATTTGGCTTTTCTTTTTTATATCATATTTAATCTGTTGTATGTTATAATTTCTAAGATTAGCTCTCACTTTTGACAACCCTTCTCTCCTTGGGGCCCTAGAGTATATCAGTGACCTAACTCGCTAAGACTCACTCACTCACTATGCTTATCAAACTAGAACTCAACACAATATAAAAGGGTTAATATCTTACAATGCCATAACTTCAAATTACAAACTTCAGTACATTAATCCCCATCAATACATCAAGTATCATATTACAAAAGCTTTCAATAATATAATTCAAAGCTCTCAAAACATTCAACATAAGCAAACCCTAACTCTATGGGTTGGTTTTCCAATTCATTCCTACTAAGGAAAACAAATGGAAAAAGCTAAAAGAGTTAAAAACATGCAAGACACTTAGCACATAATACATTTCACCTCAGAACTTGAATTTAACAATAAACAATAAGAAAAGCATTTAACATTCAAGGAAGATCTGGGGAGCCAAATTCCACGAGGACTTGTTCACGAACGGTAGTTGACACTCAGTCAACTTTCACAAGTACAATCCATGTAGACTTTCTCTTACTCCTACTCCACAAAACCCCAGGACCCGACTCAAACACTTAACACTTTATAACACTTCACTTCACTTTTGGCTTTGTACATCGTATTTTCTTTTCGGACGAGTCAAATGCTAAGTCCGAGTGCACTTCACTTCACTTATAAAACCCTATGGCTCGTACCTTTCTCTTCGGCCTTGGCCTAGCCTCCGCGAAGGTCTCACCGATAGGTCTCAAGAATTCCGACATTTCACAAATACACTTAAGTCATTACACTACACTTTTACAATCAATCATTTCAAAACACTTTCCAGGTATTTTCACTCAAATGGGGTAGGTGCGATAAAGTACATACCACCCCATGAGGGTTCAAAACCATGTTTCACATCACATTCACTTCATTAAACACATTTACAATCATTTGCATGTAAACATGTAACAAGCATGGAAACTCAGAAAAAGCGGGGTTCAACTTCCATGGATCAAACTCAGTTCCTTACACACTCCCTAGAACAATTTCAAAAACAGTAGTTGAGATTCACTTCTTTACTTATTAACTAAAACATTTCACTTTCACTTCATGGTTTCCAATCAATATTTTTCCCAACATCCCTCAAGGAAAACATTTATTTTACATGATTCAACGTTTCAAATGAACCTTTTGAAAATCACTATATCACTTCAAATATGCCATGTCACCGATGTACTCATTAAGCACTATTTTCACACTTTCTTTAATAAAACACTTGGGTGAGATTTATCACCTCAAAATCACTTTTATCACAAAACCCAGCACTCACTCTTTGACAATACTTTAATATAACTTTAAAACGCTTCAAACCATATCTTTTTTTTCAAAATTAATTAAATTTAACAATCTGTAAAACCCTCAAATTCTCCCTCAAGCGACATTTTTCTCTAAAATTCAGAGAATTTCACTTTTCATCTTTTAAAGTCATACATTCATAAATGAACATAACATATATTTTCTTAGACAGAAATTCATTAAGAACAATCACAAAATCTCGAAGTCAAATATGGAAATTACCAAGGATGGGTTTAGCAGTCTCATATATTTTTCTATCACAATTTCCAACAACAAAACCCTACTTTCTAACCATATCATGACAAATTTCACAAATATCATTCAAATCCCAATCAGGTTCTCAAATCCGCTACCTAGAGGCCACCTCAAGTCCATTACCTAGGTTGGGATTTCAAGAGCTAACTTCATCATTTCAAATATACTCAACACTAGTAAAATAAACCGTAGATCTTTCATAATTAATTCTAATCAAGCTATAGCTAAGGGTTTTGGACCTTATACCTCCGGATCTATCAAGATCCAACAAGATCAAGGAAGATCTTGTGAGTTTCTCGTCTCAAGAATGCTTCCAAGCCTAGCAAACCCCACAAGCTTCGATCTTGGCCCTTGATCCACTAGATTTGCTGATGTTTTCCTGCAAAATTTCCAAGATCAAGTTCAATGTTCACCACAAGCTTTCTTTCTCTCCTACTTCTTTCTTTAAAATTTTGGATGGCACCCCTCTTTCTCTCTCCTTCAATCGGCTGCCAAGAGGAAGAAACTCAAGCCAAAACCTTCACTCAAGTTTCACAAGTTCAAGGTGCTAGTTGAAGAAGAAATGGAAAATCAAACTACAAGATTTACCTCTTCTTTTCCTCTCCAAGAACCGGACCAACCCCTCTCTCTCTCTCTCTCTTGGCTGCAGGAATGGAGAAGATGATGGTCTTCAATGGTAGCTTTGAATCTCCAAGGAAGCAAGGAAGAAGGAAGAAACAAAGGATTTTCTCACACACACTCTCTCTTCTCCTAGCTCTGGTACTCTCTCTCTTTACTCCCAATTGCAGCTGAAAATGAAGCTTCAAGGTGCTCAAAGGTCAATGCTTCAAGAGACAAAAGGTGCTAAATCCATGTTTTAAGGAAAAGTGCTTTTTTGGCACTTTATGTCGTGCATGTGTCTAACTTACCCATTCCAACACCTGTCCAATCTTAATAATATTTCCATAATATCACTATATATGCTTTCGATTTCAACTTAAAGTCACTAGTCATCAGATGAAAATTAAACACTTAATTGGTCAAAACCCGGTAAATAATTTATAAAATTCTCTAAATTAGAAAATATTCACTTTAAACATATATTCACTCATTTTTCAATAAATAATCACAATATAAACAATTTTATGCATTTTTTAAAATAATTCTGAATTTTGAGGCCCTACACCTTCCAAAATTTTGTCCTCAAAATTTCTTACCTTTAGGTAAACTTGCTCGGATGGTTCTTCATCATCTCTTCCTCTAATTCCAAAGGCTTCTTCAATATCATGATTTCTCCATAAGACTTTAACCAAATGGATCCTCTTGTTCCTTAAATCTTTCACTTCTTTATCGAGGATTTTCACAGGGCGCTCTTCGTAGAATAAAGACTCGTCCACTTCAATCTCCCCTAATTATAGCACATAGCTTGAGTCTGGATGATACTTCTTAAGCATGGAAACATGGAAAATATTGTGAATCTTTGACATGCTAGGTAAATCAACCTGGTAAGCCACTTTGCCAATTAGAGAATCTCAAATGGACCCACATACCTCGGTTTCAACTTCTTCCCTTTTGGACCTTTCCTCCTTTCAAGGGTTTAACTTTTAGAAAACTTTATCCCCTATTTCAAACTCAAATCCTTTCTTTGATTATCGGCATAGCTCTTTTGCCGACTTTGAGCCGTTTGAAGTCTCTCCCAACTAACTTTGCTTTCTCAAATGCTTTCTCAATCCGGGAATGGTAGTTGGATCCGAAATTTTCTTTTTCCCCTGCCGTCCAATGAATAGGTGATCTACACCTTCTCCCACTTCATAAGAGCCATCTGAATTGAAGTATGATAGCTGTTGTTGTAGGCAAATTCAACTAAAGGCATGTGTTGACTCCAAGTTTTCAAAATCAATGCATATGACCTCAACATATCTTCCAACGTCAATTGTCCTCTCGGACTGTCCATCCGTTTGTGGATGATAACGATTACTCAAATTGACCTTAGTCCCCAAATTTTCTTGTAACTTCGAGAGAGACAAATCTCGGATCTCTATCGGAGACAATACTCACAGGTACACCATGTAATCTAACAATTTCATCCAGGTACAATCGAGCTAATTTCTCCAAAGGACATTTCATACTTACCGGTAGAAAATGAGCAGTCTTGGTAAGTCGATCCACTATCACCCAAACTGCATCATCTCCTTTTTGACTCCTAGGCAACCCAGTCACGAAATCCATAGTAATGTGATCCCATTTCCATTTAGGTATCTCTAAGGGTTGCAAAAGTCCTGAAGGTTTCTAGTGTTCAGCCTTAATTTGTTGACACACGAGACAAGTTTGAACGAACCTTGCTACATCTCTTTTCAAACCGTCCCACCAATACATCCTTTTCAAATCTTGATACATCTTATTGCTCCCAGGGTGAATGGTGTACTTAGTTCGGTGTGCCTCTTCCAAAATTTCTTTTCTCAATCCTTCATTGTTCGGAACAACTAGGCGATCTCAAAATTTCAGGACTCTATCAGGCCCTACTTTAAAGTCGAGTTTCTCCCTTATTCCCTTTTCAACCCATTTCGCATAGTAGGATCTCCTTTTGGGCCTCTTTGATACGTTCTAATATTGGAGATTTCAACCATATATTCCCACATATGACATTTTTCTTCTCCAAACAAGGATTCCACTCACTAACCCTTTCCAACATTTCCCACTCCCTAACCATCAAGCCTGCCACTTGGCTTTTCGATTTAGTGCATCCGTTACCTTATTAGCCTTTCCAGGGTGATAACTTATAGTACAATCATAATCCTCAAGAAATTCTACCCATCGCCTCTGTCTCAAATTTAGTTCCTTTTGAGAGAACAAGTACTTAAGGCTCTTGTGATCAGTAAAATCTCAAACGTCACCCCATATAAGTAGTGTCTCCACTTTTTTGATGGTACGGTAATTCCAAATCATACGTTGGATAATTTTGCTGATGAGGTTTTAATTTCCTAGAGGCATAGGCAGCAACTCTCCCATTTTGCATGAGCACCTAATCTTCTTTGCCTGAGATAAACTACAAACCCGTCTTTCCATTTGGCAAAGTCAACACTGTAGGGTTGCCATACGCTTTCTTTAACTCTTGAAAACTAGCCTCACACTTTAGATTCCAAACAAACTTAACATGCTTCTTGGTCAAATCGTAAGTGGCCCTATCTTTGAAAATCCTGAATAAATCGATGGTAATACCACCTCCAATCCCAAGAAACTTCTAACCTCGGTGGGGTTTCTCGGTTGTCTCCATTGAGTCACCGTCTCTACTTTTGAGGATCCACAGGCAATCCCGTCCTTAAAGATTTTATACCCTAGAAAGGACACTTCTCTAACCAAAACTCACACTTATTGAACTTAGCATACAATTGATATTCCCTTGGGTTTGAAGCACTATCTTCAAGTCTTGAGCATGATCTTCTCGAGTCTTGGTATACCAAAATGTGGGTCTATGAACACAACCACAAATTGATCGGGTAGGGTTTAAAGGCCCGTTGCATCAAATCCATAAATGCCGGGAGCATTAGTCAACCAAGGGCATTACCAAAATTCAAAATGCGTTTCGAGTTAAAAGCGGTTTTGGTACATCTTCCTTTCTAATCCTCAATTGGTAGTACCCTTGCCTAAGGTCCAATTTAGAAAAGACCACGATCTTTGGATTAAACAATTCATCAATAGCGGCAAAGGATACTTATTCTTTATCGTCACATCATTGAGCCCTCGGTAATCTATGCACAACCTCAAACTCCTATCTTTCTTTTTGACAAACAATACAAGTGCTCCCCAAGGTGAGTCACTTTCCCTAATGAAACCCTGCTCCAATAAATCTTGCAATTGAACTTTCAATTCCTTAAGCTCAGTTGGAGCCATTCGATACGGGGTTTTAGAAATTGGGGCTGCCCCTGGTAACAAATCAATCTTAAATACCCTTGAGCCCCTTTACTTAACAATTTTCTCTCTTTAATCCCCGAAATAAGGGCAGATGACGCTAACCTCCCTTTTACGTCCAGTCTCAATGTAGCCTCTCTAGGAATAGAAAATTCCACAATCTTTGCCCTACAGTCCAATTTAGCATGATAACGAGCTAGGTAATCCATTCCTAGGATGACATCATACCCCTTTATGTCCAAACTAATCAAGTCCACCACTACCTTTCTCTCTCCTACCTAAACATCACAATTCTTGTATACCCAACTAGTAATTAAACTTTGTTCCCCCATGGGTGTCCTAACCTCCAAATCATAAGGTAATTTAACAGGCTTTACATCTACTCCATTCAAAAAGAAAGGATTCACAAAAGAATGTGATGCACGGGATCAATTAGAATATTAGCTAGGCGATGAAAAGCGGGGATGGTACCTTCAACCACCTCGATGGGGTTAGAACTTCGATGGTCAATTCGCGTGGAGACTACGGTTGGCACCCTTGGCCGGTTCCCTGCTACACTAGCTTGACTGGAATTGGGTTGATTAGTTGGCAGTCACACCTTCACCTTGGATCCTTTGGACATGCGTCGATGTTGGCACTTCCACACTTAAGACATGCCCCGCTCTTCTTCCAACAATTGTTCTCTGTGTGATTTGGCTTTCCATAGAAGCCACAGGGTACATTAGGGGTAGAGGCCTGACTTTCTTGAGAAACTCCCTTGGTTGTCCTCTTCCACGTGCGGTTCCTCTCGATACCCCTCCTCTAGTGTATGTTCCCCTTGAATTTGATCCCTTGAAGATCCGGAGGGGTTGTCCTACCCATTCCCCTTCCAAATTTAGGAGTTGGGGCACCTATGTCCATTGGGCCACGACTACTACTGGGTGCATTCCTTTTTCTTGCATTAAAACTTCTCATTTGTGCCTTGGCCCCCTCAATCATCTGGGCCTTTTCTAAAAGCTATTGATTTGGGCAGTTGCTAAGATCTCTTGCAATTCTATATTCAATCCTGAACAAATCTTCTCTCTCCTCCAAGTTGCCACTAGTTCGGGGCAAACCTCGTAATGTGCCTCATATTCCGCCATACTCAATAACTCTTGCTTGCACCTAATAAAGTCATCCTCCCTTTTCTCTTGCACTATTGGAGGAAGAAACTTGGCATTGAATTCTCTAGGTGAAATTCACCCAAGTCCCTAGGGGTGTTCTCTCATCCCACTTGGCCCTTATCATGATTTACCATGAGCAGGCTCCCTCAAATTGGAATGTGGCAAAGGTTATTTGCCTTTCCTCGGTATAGTCCAAGGCAGTAAAGATATCTGAAATCCTCTCTAACCAACCCCTCAACAGTTTTAGGGTTAGGTTCACCACAGAATTTAGGGGGGTTGAACCTTTGAAATCGCTCAAGAGCTCTATCCTCACCAACCCTAAGGTTACCAGACTGTTGTTCAGGTCTGGGGCCTTGTTGCCCAACCATACGATCTAAGATTTCAGTCATACGATTCATGGCCGGAGCCACTTGATCCACAAAGTTAACTCCAGCCCCTTGATTCTGATCAGCGGCTGACTCTAGGTCACCTCTAATATTTTGGAGTAGCCTAGTCCCTCGCCCCCAACCACAGCCTCTCCTACCCTCCATAACTCTCTAACCCTCCATAACTCTTTAGAGGGCCATCAAATTATCATATACACAAGAAGGAAATACACTATTAGAGCAATCATTTTGAAAGATAAACAAAACACTTCATAATCACATTTCATTATAACAGAGTGCCAGGAGTACATCAGATGAGCATGCTTTTGTCAAAAGGTACACGTATGTACATCAAGTTCACAAGTACACTTAAATAAAAAGATAGTACTTGAAAAGTTAGCAAGCATGCACTTTACAAAAGTTGGGAACCCACTCTATTGGCTTTCTCTCACAAAAGATTACACAAACTCTAAGGTCAAGTTAGGCTAATCCATCAAGTCTCATAAGAGGAAGTCTCAGGTGGAACCACTCTCCAGGCGGATCAGGACTCCCGAGGGATCTCCTCACCATAGCAGCGTCTCCAGACTCACTCTAAGCTCTCCTCCCATGTCAGCATCACTAATGGTTAGAGTCCCCGTTGATTAGCCTCGACCACTTCTCCAACCAAGGCCCTCACTCGACCACAATACCCTCTCTCTCGAGCCACCCTCACAACTCTAGCAGCTCGCTCATTAGCCAAGTGAACCTCAACCTCAAGCTCTCCAATCCTAGCAAGTCGAGCTTGAGCCACAGTCACGAGCCTCTCTATCTCTTTGGCTCTCGGTTGATCCTAGTCAACCTCTTCCTCTCTCGATAGACAGCTAGAACCACATGATCGGGGTAAGCAAAAGTCTTCCAACACCCGCAGGAGGCACGACTAGTGCGAATCCTAGGGTTATAGGCCGCATGGGCACCCCTAGAACCCAATCGGTAAGAAACTGTAGGCTGTCGGTGTAGAGGTCCATCACCACCACCAAACTCCATGACCTACAAGAAAGAACTCTATTAGAACTCGTTCTAACTTAAAGGTCAACAACACTTATTCATAAACAAATAACCCTCACTTCACATTTCTTCCTAATCTATTAAACTCTTAAACAACTCACTAACTCTCACTATGCTCAGACTATTCAAACCTAGACTCTGATACCACCTGTGACGACCCGCCTCTCCCTAGGGCATACCCTAGAGTATCAGCGGCAGCCTGCCTAACTCTCTCCAGGACTCACTCACTCACTCATTATACAACTTATCAAACTAGAACTCTGAACACAATATAAAAGGGTCAATATTTTACAATGCCATAACTTCAAATTACAAACTCAAAGTACATTAATCCTCCATCAATACATTCAAGTATCATATTACAAAAGCTTTCAATAACCATAATTCAAAGCTCTCAAAAAATTCAACATAAGCAAACCCTAACTCTATGGGTTGGCTTCTCCACTTGGGTATTCATTTCCTGCTAAGGAAAATAAATGGAAAAAGGATGAACTAAAAACTCGTGAGTTCCCCAAAAACATGCAAGACACTTAGCACATAATACATTTCACCTCGAACTTGAATTTAGCAATAAACACAGAAGAAAGCATTTAACATTCAAGGAAGGATACAGGGGCTCTCAGGAGCCAAATTCCATTAAACTTGTCCACGAATCAAGTAGTTGACATTTCGTCAACTTTCACAAGTACAATCCATGTAGACTTTCTCATGCTCCTTACTCCACCAAAACCCCTACCGGGCTTGACTTCAAACACTTAACACTTTATAACACTTTATAACACTTCGCTTCACTTCGCTTTGTTTGTACATTGTACATTTCTCTTTTTCTGGGACGAGTCCAAATGCCAAGTCCCGAGTGCACTTCATTTCACTTATAGAACCCTATGGCTCGTTGCCTTTCTCTTGGTCTTGGCCTAGCCTCCACTTCAAGCAAAGGTCTCACCGATAGATCTCAAGAACTCTTGACATTTCACAAATACACTTAAGTCATTACACTGCACTTTTACAATCAATCATTTCAAAACACTTTCACAATTATTTTCACTCAAATGGGGTAGGTGCGATAAAGTACATACCACCCCCATCGGAGGGTTCAAAAACCATGTTTCACATCACATTCACTTCATTAAACACATTTACAATCATTTGCATGTAAACACGTAACAAGCATGGAAACTCACCGAAAAAGTAGGGTTCAGCTTCCACGTATGGATCAAACTCAGTTCCTTGCACACTCCCTAGAACAATTTCAAAAACAGTAGTTGAGATTCACTTCTTTACTTATTAACTAAAACATTTCACTTTCACTTCATAATTTCCAATCAATATTTTTCCCAACATCCCTCAAGGAAAAACATTTATTTTACATGATTCAACGTTTCAAATGAACATTTTGAAAATCACTATATCACTTCAAATATGCCATGTCACCGATGTACTCATTAAACACTATTTTCACACTTTCTTTAATAAAACACTTGGGTGAGATTTATCACCTCAAAATCACTTTTATCACAAAACCTAGCACTCACTCTTTGACAATACTTTAATATAACTTTAAAACGCTTCAAACCATATCTTTATTTTCAAAATTCATTAAATTTAGCCACAATACTGTAAAACCCTCAAATTCCCTCAAACGACATTTTTCACTCAAAAATTCACGAGAAATTTCACTTTTCATCTTTTAAAAGTCATACACTCATAAATAAACATAACATATATTTTCTTAGACAGAAATTCATTAAGAACAATCACAAAATCTCGAAGTCAAACATGGAAATTACCAAGCATGGGTTTAGTTGTCTCATATATTTTTCTATCACAATTTCCAACAACAAAACCCTACTTTCTAACCATATCATGACAAATTTCACAAATATCATTCAAATCCCAATCAGGTCCTCAAGTCTGCTACCTAGAGGCCACCTCAAGTCCGCTACCTAAGTTGGGATTTCAAGAGCCTAACTTCATCATTTCAAATATACTCAACACTAGTAAAATAAACCGTAGATCTTTCATAATTAATTCTAATCAAGCTATAGCTAAGGGTTTTGGACCTTATACCTCCGGATCTATCAAGATCCAACAAGATCAAGGAAGATCTTGTGAGTTCCTCGTCTCAAGAATACTTCCAAGCCTAGCAAACCCCACAAGCTTCGATCTTGGCCCTTGGTCCACTAGATTTGCTGATGGTTTCCCGCAAAATTTCCAAGATCAAGTTCAATGTTCTCCACAAGCTTTCTTTCTCTCCTACTTCTTTCTTCCAAATTTTGGATGGCACCCCTCTTTCTCTCTCCTTCAATCGGCTGCCAAGAAGGAAGAAACTCAAGCCAAAAACCTTCACTCAAGCTTCACAAGTTCAAGGTGCTAGTTGAAGAAGAAATGGAAAATCAAACTACAAGATTTACCTCTCTTTTCCTTCTCCAAGAACCCAACCCTCTCTCTCTCCTCTCTCTCTTGGCTGCAAGGAATGGAGAAGATGATGGTTTTCAATGGTAGTTTGAATCTCCAAGGAAGCAAGGAAGAAGAAAGGAAGAAACAAAAGATTTTCTCACACACACACTCTCTTCTCCTAGCTCTCGGTACTCTCTCTCTCTTCACTCCCTATTGCAGTTGCAAATGAAGCTTCAAAGTGCTCAAAATTCAATCCTTCAAGAGACAAAAAGGTGCTAAATCCATGTTTTAAGGAAAAAGTGCTTTTTGGGCACTTTATGTCGCGTCGCGCGCGGCAGTCTAACTTACATTGTTTCACTCCATTCCAACACTGTCCAATCTTAATAATATTTCCATAATATCACTATATATGCTCGATTTCAACTTAAAGTTACTAATCATGCTCCGGTAGAAAATTAAACACTTAATTCGGCCAAAACCGCACACCGGCAAATAATTCGTATAAAATTCTCTAAAATAGAAAATATTCACTTTTGTGACGACCCACCTCTCCCTAGAGCATACTCTAGGGTATCAGTAACCACCTGCTTAGCTCTTGCCAGGACTCACTCACTCAGCCATCATATAACTTATCAAACTAAAACTCTGGACATAATATACAAGGTACAATACTTAACAAATTCACAACTCCCAAATTACAAATCCATAGTACATCAATCATTCATCCATACAATCAAGTTCCGGTATACAAAAGATCTCGATATCTCTAATACATAGTTCTCCAAGATGTCAAAACAAGAGTAAACCCTAATCTTGAGGGTTGGCACCTTCACTGGGGAGCTCATTTCCTGTTAAGGAAAATAAATGGAAAAAAGGTGAGTTAAAAAGTCCGTGAGTTCCCAAAAACATGCAAAGCACATAACACATATGATTTTTCACTTCAAAATTCATACGTGGAAATAAACAAGTAAGGAAAGCCAATAATCACACAAGAGTAGGATCTGTAGCCCTCGGGGCTAAAATCCTCGAAGCTGGAGCACATTCTTGGACCGGTGCGCAATTCTCGTAATTGACACTCAGTCAACTTTCATACTTAAAACCAAGTAGAACACCACTTACTCCTTTCTCCACCAAAACCCCCAACCGGGCCCGCCAGCCTAACAAGAAATTTATATTTGTGTATTGTTTTCAACAGGGGACAAGGCCATTTGCCAAGTCCAGAGCACACAACATGTCACGTAGCCCAAGGTAGTTAATCTCCTCGACCTGGGTCTTTCCAACGGCTCGAGTCGATAACTTACCAAGGGGATTAAGTTAATCATGTAGCCCAAGATTGTTAAATCTCCTCGACCTGGTCTTCCCAACGGCTCGAGTCGATAACATACCAAGGGGATTAAATATTCTCGAGAACAGGAAATACAAGACACGTCACTTCACTTCATATAATTCAAAACAGGATTCATGGCACAAGACAAGAGATTCAAAGTATAATCAAAATATCATGAAAACACTTTTGCAAGTAGTACCATTCAAATGGGAGTAAGTGCGATAAAGTACACACTATTCCATTTGATGGATCAAAATCTATTTTTCACATTATTTCACATTTCAAGTTAAGTACACATAGTCAAGTATCATGCATGGAAACTCACCGAAATATTAAGGTTCGGCTTCCACGTAGGGGTCAAATTCACTTCGGCCCACACCCCAAAGATAAAAGCGATAGTTAAGAGTTACTCTTGCACTTATTAACTAAAACAATTCACTTTCACTTTTTAGTTTTCAATCAATGTTTTCCCAAAACCCCTCAAGGAAAAGCTTTCACTTCATATGATATCGTATTTCAAATACCTCTTTAAAAATCACTTAATCATTCCAAATACAATGTTTCAAATGGATCTTTGGAAGATCACTATCTCATTTCAAATATGACACGTCACCGATGTACTCACTAAGCACTATTTTCACATTTCTTTAATAAAACACTTAGATGAGGTTTATCACCTCAAGATCACTTTTAACACAAACTCAACACTTACTCTTTATCAATACTTTAACATAACTTTAGAACACTCCAAACCATATCTTTATTTTCAAAATTCATAAGATTTGGTCACAATACTGTAAAACCTTCAAATTCATTTAAACGACATTTTTCATTCAAAAGTTCACGAGAAACTTCACTTTTCATCTTTTAAAATTTATACACTTATAAATGAACATAAAAGGTATTTTCTTAGACAGAAATTCATCACAAATAACCACAAAATCTTGAAATCAAATATAGAAATTACCAAGCATGGGTTTGGCCATCTCATACATTTTTCCATCAAAATTTCGAACACACAACCCTACTTTCTAACCATATCACGACAAATTTCACAGATCTCAATCAAATCCTAATCAGGCCCTCAAGTCCGCTACCTAGAGGCCATCTCAAGTCCGCTACCTAGGTTGGGATTTCAAGAGCCCAACTTCATCATTTCAAACTTACTCAATACTAGCAAAATAAACCGTAAATCTTTCATAATTAACTCTAATCAAGCTATAGCCAAGGGTTTTGGATCTTATACCTTCAGATCTATAATGATCTAGCATGATCCAACACGATCTCGCAAGCTCCTCTTCAAGCAAGTTGCTTTCAAGCTTAGAAACACCCAAAAGTTTCGATCTTAGCCCAAGATCTTCGAGCTTTGACTTTGATTTCCAACACCAAACTCAAGATTAAGCCCAAGACAAACCACCCAAACTTTCCTTCTCTTTCTTTTCCTCCAAATTTTGGACCTCTCTCTCTCTCTCTCTCTCTCGCCCAAGGATGGAGGAGAAACAAGCCAAGATTGAGACCTTCAATGGGTCTTGAAGCTTCAAGAAGTTTAAGAAAGAAACAATGGAGGAAGATGCAAGCTTTTCTCTCTCTCTCTCTCTTGGAGCTCTGGATCTCTCTCTCTTACTTTCATGGCTGCTCCAAGGATGAAGATGAGTGTCTTCAATGGTGACTTGAAGCTCCAAGTTGAAGGAAGAAGAAATGGAAGATGGAAACTCAAGCTTCTCTCTTTCTCTCGCTCTTATTTTCAGCCTCCCTCTCCCTCTATACTCCCTCAATTTGCAGCTGCAGAAATGAAGCTCAAGGAGGCCAAAAAGTCAAGACAAAAAGGTGATCTTTCCTTATTTTAAGGAAAAGTGCCTTTTTGGGCACTTTATGTCGCGTCGCGCTGTGGCAGTGTAACTTTCGCTTTTACTCCTTTCCAACACTATCCAATCTTATTAATATTTCCAAAATATCACTACACATGCTCGATTTCAACTTAAAGTCACTAATCACGCTCCGATAGAAAATTAAACACTTAATTCGGCCAAAACCGCACACCGGTAAATAATTCGTATAAAATTCTATAAATTGGAAATTATTCACTTTAGACATATATTCACTCATATTTCAATAAACAAATATAATAAAAATATTATTATACATTTTAAAAATAAAATCTAAATTTTGAGGCCCTCACAACTTTAAACATATATTCATTCATTTTTCAATAAATAATCACAATATAAATAATTTTATGCATTTTTAAAATAATTGTGAATTTTGAGCCCTCACAACTTTAAACTGGGATTTGCAGGGGATGAAATGAGTTCTCTGAGCTTTCAACTTGTGGAAAATGCATTTGCATTTATATTCCATAGCATATGTAGAAAATTCATGAAACTTTTGCTATATGTTCTTAGATCAGCAACTCGACCATACTTCTTTCTTCAAACTTTCCAATCTAATTTTGTGGTCTCTTGCTTCTTCTTCAGATCATCTCAGTATGGTGGAGGTCAATAGCTTTGGCTGCATTTCCTACAAATAGCCCATCAGACTTGAAACAACTAGCAGATCTACTTTTGTTGATTTTACATGCCTACTCTGAGGATTGTGTTATTATTAAAGTCAGCTCACTCGATCAAAATTGTGATTCTAAGGAGATGAAAAGGTTTCTCGAACTTTTACCTGTTTTAATGAGCTTGCATACTTATCTGAACCATTTGATTAGTAATTGCTCTAATTTTCTAAGTCACTTTTCCTTGGTTTTAACTTTCTAGCCATGAAGACAATGGTCAATCGAGGAGTTTTTGCCATTGCTGGTCATCACTCGTGTTTTGGTTAAAATTCTGGTAAGTTTAGATGTGCTTCTCTTCTTTCACTACTCAATTTTGACTTTTAACCACTTTGAGAGCTAATATTTTACATATAGAGCAAAAGAAATCTTACCATCGAAGATACTTGAGGTAGCCAAGGAAGATGTACTGTTCAAATAATGAAGTTGCACAAAATTTGGTTGAGTATCTTCCAACATTCAAGTCTAAGCGAATGTTTTGAAGCATTCGTAGCTAGTCAAATCTGCTTGTTGCGACTTACGCTCTTAATGGATCGACCTTGGTAAAGGCTCTTAAGCTTTCTCTGCTTTTATGATTGTTGGTTGCTACTAATTTTACAGTAAGTTTCTTCTTGTGGGGCATTGTTGGTTACAACAATAACGAGTACCTGCAATTTTCTAAAATTTCCATTAGCTTTATTGTATGCTATATGCCATCTCGAATTTGAGTTTTGTGCTTTGCAGTGATTTTAGGCCCAAAGCTCAATAGGAAGCTCATTGATGGCTCTTACTTACTGTCTTTACTTTTTGCAAGTCCTATAATTCCTTGCGAACAAGATCCCGCTTGCTTGGATAGTAACATCAAGGATGGCATTCTCTTTGCTCAGGTTTGAGATGGTGGAAGTCGAGATTTCCATTAAAGGTATGGTCCTTTTAAACTGTCCAAATGATTCAGTGATTTGTAGTCATGCCAATGAGGTGCTGATTTACATGTTTTAGAACTCAATTTGTCATCTCGGCTGTTCCTAGTTAAAACTAACTGGTGTTTTGGTAGCAGTTAAATGTGGATCTTTATTGTGCCTCCTTATTGGCTGATAGCTCTATTGTTCCTCAATGTCTCGACATGAAATGCTTTGTATGCACTAAAATTGCCTCATTGTTTTCTAGTTTATGAGTTGTAATTACTTGCTTTCATGACTAGAACAACACTACTGTAATTGTAAACACGACTCAAAGACTTTCTTATCCATTTAGTTTCATAACAAACAAGACACATCTTTTAGCTTTTCGTAAGATTGACGTATTATTTTCAAATTTTATCCAACTTTCTGATTAATATTCTTGTTGACCGTGATATTATATGAGTTCGAAGTTTTCTCGCTTTACAATGACCTCAGCTCAAACGTTAACTGGAATCTACAATTGGTCTTACTTACTGGTTGAATTACTTAGCTTGTAACTCTCAAAATGCTCGCCAGAATTTCTTTCCCCAACTTATGTAATGTCTCTGAAGATCAAGAACCATCATTAACATGAATGTCAGCTTGATCATGATGGGGTTGGGTTGGCGATAGAGCTTGTATTAGAGAGACAGATTGACAATGAGAAGCTTGCAAATTTTCAAGAAGTACCGTCAGTGATTTTGCTTTAAATGGATTAGTAGATGCAATTAATATCAACGCTGCTTTAAATGGATTAGTAGATGTACTTAGTATCATGGCTTATTTCCAAGAATAAAGGCAACAAAAAGAAACTCTTTCTTGCTGCAGGATTTCGACACCAAAAATGACATGGAATTTGCTCTTCTATCTTGATCGTAATGTAGGCAAACATGCCTCCAGTGGATTTTCAATCTAAAAGCTCCTCATGCAACTAAGTACTCTAAGAGTTTATTTGCTAATCAATTTACTAGAGAAAATGATAATGTGTCTACATTCATGAAATAGATTGTTAAATTAAAGTTTGATGGAACACAAAATTGTAAATAAGCAATGATGGACCAAGATTTTAAGAGTTAATTTTTAGTTTTTGTTTCTTAAGGACAACATACCCTGAAATCATTACTAATTTTTTTTAAATCTATCCAATATTAGGTGATAAAAATTGTAATGCGGTAAGATGATTTAGTTGCGAATATCCAAGGTTTAAAACATCTCGCTTCCAAACTATTGTCTTGTAATGTAACAAGAAGAACGAAGAGTTATCATTTTGCACCGCAAGTTGATTGCAGGTTGCAATTACAAAACTCAATCGCTAAGTGTACTACCTTATAAACCGTGAATTATGGAAGTAAATTGGCAATTTTGGAACTTTCGTTTGTGGAAGGTTGGTAATTTGCTTTATTGACCTTTTCTTGGCCTTTTCAATCTAATTCGAGAAAAGCTTAATAAGTGCTATTCGGGAGGAAAACGATATCACTAACCACGTACTAAATTCAATTATGGAATGCAGATGTTCACCAACGATAATTTGATGTGGACAGTTAAACACAACGCCAAAGCAAAAACTTTTGTATTTATGTTTATTGTACAAAATTCTTTGTTTTGAACAAAATTAGCAGTTCACTTTTGCTCATCTCATATTTACTGCTACTTAGTTGTGTATCATGATTGCTGAAGGAACTAATTCTCTTTAATCGTGAGATTCTATTGGGATGGAAATGCATACTCAACATCCACCCTTGAAAATGTACTTATCATCTTGCTCCAAATTATCTGATTATTGGCATTCTTATTATGTCTCTTAAATGATGGGATTCTACCGACTTTCTCCAGCCTATAATCTCTTGACATAAATCCAATGGTCAATCGAGGAACTCCACTGCCCTTGGTTATGAGTTGATGGTCTTATAATTTATAATACCAACAATCTTCTTCCACAACTTAATATTGAGTTTTAAGCACTTCAAGATCCAATGCTTAAATAGAACCTTAAAAAAAATTGTCATGTTTAAGACTTTTTCAAGCAGAGAGACTTGGTAGAGTATCCTCTACGAAGTTTAAGTTTAAATTGATGATTTGAGATTTACAAATCGTTGTTATTAGCTTTGCTTGTTGCATCTTGCTGTCTCAAAGAGTTCGCCTTCATGGCAATTCTGAGCTCTCCTTTCGTGCTTGTGGTTGCCAATTATTATTGTTATTGTTATAGAACTTCTCCTTTTCAGCATTTTGAACAAAACTAATATAGTTTCTATGGCACTTGTGGTACTTGCACACCGAAAGTAAAGATTTGATATCTACTGCGGATTGGGTTAGAAAAGAGCAACAAAAAACAATATTGATTTGGCTTTGAATAATTGACTAGACAAAAATGTCATGCAATTTCTAGTTAGCCTTATGATTTGCTGAGAAAATTCTGAGTTTGTGATGGAAAAAAAAATAATTTCTGTGATTGTGGTTGTTTGGGGTGTGGTGGCTGAAAATAGATTGTGCATTAGGTAAATGCGAAATTAACAGAACTCGTGATTTACCTAATGCGAGGTTAGTAACCGGCAAAAAAAAAGGGGAAGGAAACGGATTTTCACGCTGGGACTCGATTCATGAATGCTAGTCCCACCGAAACAAAACAAACGAGAGGTTCGCTGGTATTCAGACACAAACAAGCGCGATATGAAATTGGGGATTTTGCAAAATTGACTCGGAACAGAACGGAAAATCTCCAGCAAAGCTTTGAAATCGTTTCGGAGCAAACGATCGAGCCCTTGAACCGAAGGAAAAGGTGAAAGGTTGGCGCAGCATGCTTTGGGAGGAAAAGGCGAATCAACCGCGGCTTCGAATCTTCGTAACGGCGCCGTTGCTGGCCCCTCCATAACCGGCCGAGGTAGATCAAGGCGCTTGTGGTCCGATCCCTGCTTTTTTTTTTTTTTTTATTTTGCACTTTTTTTGTTCCCATTGCAATCTGAAAGCTCGACCAGAAAGGCATAAACAAACAACATTGCTATATAGCTTAGCTAGAAAAGCCTGTCCTGTTTTTGTTTTTGTTTTTTTTATTTTTTTTAATTTTTTTTTAAAATTTTTTTGTTCCTCTGCTGCGTTATTTTTGTTGTTTCCGCTTGTGCGGTAATTTGTTTTACATTTCGGCTATATTTTGTTTGATGTCTAGTATTTCCATTTTTTTCCCAAAGCTTAATATTACTCCTATGCCCTCGAAGTTGTTTTCTTTTTTTTTTTTAATTTGTAGTTTCGAAAATTACTCACGAATTGTTGCCTCCTTCTGAAGTACCTATTCACCATTTGGTTGAGAAAGTCGAAAATGAATGCATTTGCCCATTTTGTAACTGTCAGCCTCCCTGCAGTGTGAGGAGCTGAAATTTTTTTGTTTATGTAATTTATTTGTGCACGAATTTTAGGAGCATTCAGAGAATTGGAGGAGTTGTCCATGAAAAGCAAGGCTTTGGTAGTCGGAAAAGGACTGCCACAGGGTTGTCTTCCATCCCAAATTGCCGTGGCATGTGAGTTCCATCTTCTCCGGTCACTGGTTTGAGCATGTCCTCGATGCTGATATTTTGCAAATGGGGAAGTGGTCATTGTCGGTTTGAGCATTATCGAGTGTTGCGCTTAAATTAAAATGCAGCTTATTACAGATTTCGAAAAAATACTGGTTTGAGCGCGTTCTGAATTTTTTTTCCTTATGTTTTGTTATGAGTGAAAACAAATATCACTAAGAGTAATGTGAGATGTGGTAGTTTGTTAGTAAGGGAAGTGATGACATTTGTTTTTTGTAGTGGGAACTTGTTTTCAATTTGGTTTGCTAAATTTGATTGTCCCATATTTGGTCTCCGTGATCGAATCATGAGTGACAGCTTAGATGATGCAATTGTGTCGTATGTGGCTCGAGCTTAATTATGTAATGTGGAAAAAATTTGGACAATGTGTCCAATGTTATTGAAAAAAGAAATGGTGTCTGCGGAGTTTTACTTATTGTATAGGGAGACTCACGAAATTTTATAAATCTTTTGTATATAATTTGATTTCACTCACAGACAATGAAGGACGCCAATTACATTACAATGACAAACATAAAAGCAATGTAATTGATTAGCACATTTCTAAGTTATCTCCCTCCTACAAAATGGACAAATACAAGCAATGTAGATTATTAGCATATGTATAAGTTATATCAGTCTAAAGAAGTGGAGAGAATGCCTTCCCTGCCAAAAAACCTGAACCGTTCATATTGGTTTTTTCATGTGGTGAACATTTTCAAGTAAGTATGACGGTTAAATGAGCTTCTAAATTGTTTTTCAAAATTAACGATTAAAAATCAGACTAGTATGTTGTATAACGTATATAAAGCTACCTACAAGGGGGAGGAAAAATTAAACGTGTTTCACCAGAAATTTTGTTAAAAACTGCAAGGCATAAGATATTGCACGAGCAGAACTTTGTTCTTGGCGTGCTTAGGTAGTTAGACCCCATAAAGGGAACTAGTATACAATTGGGGCGGAAAATAAGGAAGATGAAATGTAAACCCAAAAGTTGGTACATGAGAACTAATTTAGTACTTTAAACCTAGTATACATTTGCAACATTCGCCTTTAGCTAGAGAACATTCATATTTCTTGCAACTGAACGATAGTTTTGTAAACCTTCCGAGTGTTTTATTTATTGGTGAGGCGTAAAATATACTCTTCTGTGGCATACGCAATCTCTATTATAATTTCGTTCCTTTCTTCTTTGTTCCTGACTAGAAAAAATATTTGTTTGGTGGCGGGGAGTTTAAGTAATCTTACAGCAGTGGGACATTTTGCCAAAATGTTAGATGATATCTTCGCTCCTCTTCCTCCTTGTTACACACTAACATCTATCCTGCTATTCACGTACATCATATGTCTGAAGTTCTCTAGATTTTCTTTCACCGTTGAACGTGCCAATTTTCAACAGCTTAAAGAATAATTGTCATTTATTTTAACGAAAAATAACAACTCCATCATGGATGATTGGCTAGTAAATAACAACTCCATGTTGGATGATTTGCAGACACAGCTCCTGCTACACATTTGGAGGCTTCTGTAGTGCATTTGCGGGGCTCTTGGGGACCAGCAGATTATTATCTAGGTTAGTACTTTCGATTCCGGAATAATTGACAATTTTTTCGGATCTAAGCAGCTGTTTTTTAAAAGGATGCATGCCCTAATTGATTTTGTTGACCTTAATCTTCTCTTCTTATTTTTTGTTTTTCTTGTATTCGTTGTACTCAAACTTCCCTACAAAGCTATAATACTATTGTAGTCATACACCTACGAATATCACGTAATGCATTCGGTGAGTAATTAAATTGATATCATGCGAGCAAGGTTTAGCCATGTTACCCATGCGCTTCTGCCAAAATGGATAGAATTTTAGCTCGTGAACTTCCCAAAATATTCGAACTACGCAAATGGAAGGCCCGTGGTTAGAGAAGCCATGTGAACTCATTGCATCAAAACTTACGATTGGGATGTTGGTAAAATGGAATGTTGTTATTCCTTATTCATATGCATCGGCTTGATGGCATTTGTACCCTACACCTCTGTTAAATTATCCATTTAATTTAGATTTCCCCTGCTGCCCTCGTAAGCAAATCGACACTAAAACTCGTTCCACCGTTCCTGACGACTGGAACTCAGTACTCGTCTAAAACAATAGGCTTTCCTGCTTGCGGTCCTCGTACTGCAAAGTTTGTATTCATACAATGATTGACTCCAGTTTAATGTTCATCCTTATTCTGACACATGTCATGATGCCTACCCTCCGTAGCAGTTTTTGTAGTTTCCTTTCACATTACTTTCTATTATTACAGGACTGAAATGTTTTGAGTTTGCAGGGAGATTTAGGCATATTGTAGGGGATACTCTTCCGAAATTTTTTAGCCATTCCAACTTTGAGATTTTAGTTTTGAATAGAATCCTTAATATGCACCAATTTTCTAGGGTTCTTATCCGTAATCGCTGCCTAGTATAAGTTGATGTAATCATCATCTTCATGATCATCTTTGTCAGCTTTGTGATTCTGATTGGAACATGTCCGCCGGCTACTTCAGTATTTTTCTATTGGGGAGGGCAAATACAGCCCGTGAGGGGTCGGCATGTTACTTCCTCCTACACGCAATCGATCCAGTAAAACTGCGAGAGTTTCGTGATGATGAGTTAGTGGACAAAGTTTATGAATATATGGGCGGACAAGGATGTTGGACTTAGATTAATGCTCCGTCAACCGTGCGTCACCGGTGTATACTACTTTCTCGATTGTGGATGATGAAACGTTGAAGATATGCGATTTGTGGCGTGAGACAACCAGATATTGCAGAAATCTACATCGAAAGCGTGAGAACAATTTGGCCCAATTCCCTCCGCACAATGTTGGCCCGATGATGTCCTCGTTTCAATGCACTCGCTCGATCCAATGCGGGTGCATCGCCTCCTCACCGCTGCCCGACGAGATCCGCGATCCCCGCGAGATATATTTGGGGAGCTTCGTCATTGCATCGCAGCTAGTGACATGGGGTATGCTGGGAACCAGTCTGCCCTACCCCATCGCATTCATAGCCCCCAAGTCCATGGTCTTGATTCAATGTCGCTTTTAGTGACCTACACGCCATTGTAAAATTGCCTGTCTCTGCACACCAGTCCGGGTCCAAGTAACCTGTGACCTCGATGATGATGTGTACATCGGACAAAATTACCACGATTCTACCACTCGAGAATGACCGATCGAGAGGTTGGCGTAGATGAATCGAGGAGTCCGCTCGGACGCCCCACCAAGCTACTCGGATGATGAGACGACGCCAGACCGCTCCAACGCGGAGTTCTAAGCAAGCGGCGTCCGATGACTCCGGTCCTTCTACCGTTTGGAAGGCCAGTCGCTTGTGGGCAGTTCTATGTTCCACGGGGCCCGACATTCTTTCAAAACCTTGAACCCTACAACGCCGATGACCTTGGTGATGCTGATGATGATTTCACCCGCATTCTATATACGAAAACGAGAATATTTGTTTACACATGCGCTTTTGAAAGCGCGTGAAGATATAAGGTTATGGTCCATCGAGCAAAATAGAGTTCGGTTGTGCAGAGAAGCCGGACACTTGGGTGGCAAGACGAAGTCATGGTCCGACGGGCCGGTATCCAAGAATGCGACGGTCCATCGTGAGCTCTTCGAATAAGACGCGACCTGACTCGCGCATTACTATGGACTAGGGATCACACTTGCCTTGGTTCATTCCGCAATAATAACCGAAACTGACGTCATCGGTTATTGCACCATTGTTCGCAGTGTTGAAGATGATCCTGGTTTCAAGGTTAAAACATCACGTCGGCCATAAAGACCGATTTGAAGGTTGACATCACGCGAAGCGCTGTACGGTAGGCGAAGGCTATTGATATAGTATTCTGGAAGTTGGGATACAATTTTGCCGAGCTTCCCAAATACATGCATGCACTTGTGCAGTCAAATCGTAATGGTTGTTCACGCAGTTGGGTGCATCACCCGAAAAGTGGTGACCCGGTGAAGACATTTCGTACGCGGCATTCGGACTCCGCAATTGCCAAAGACGTGCACTGTAGTTTGTGTTGACGGCACTCATCTCTGCTGAGTACAAAGGCAAGCAAGGATCGCTGATGACTCAAGATGCAAACAACTTAGATACTTCCTCTTGCCTATGTTTCTTTAGTCGACGAGGAGACAAATGAGAGACGGACTGGTTCCTATACCGCTTCGCTATCATGTGCTTAAAGATCGGTTTCCAAAGATAGCGTGATATCGATCGACATCAAGGTATCGTTCAACAATGTCACACCGACTACTGGATGGAACCGTGGCTTTCCAGATTACGCTGCCGAGTAGCAATCTCATGGCCGCCATAAAGGATACAGCTTAAGCGTTGTGTGTTGGGCGTTAGGGAAAGCTCGGACGTCGCGCGTTAAGTGGAGGATTGAAGCCGCCAGATGCAGCAAACTTTCGGATGCTGGCGATTTAAATTGACGAGAAATGGTGCCCCACTCACGGCTGTGATGGTCGCCATTGGGGTATTGTTACTACCAACATGTCCGAGAGTTATAATAATGTCCTCAAGGGGGCACGCCATCCGCCGATTCGAGCATGCTGCCGATCCGACATTGCACCGGACAAATAAACCGCTATTTAGGAAGAGAAGAACGGACGCTAGTCATTGTCGTCCATAGAATTTCCGCGGATATGGCGACGCTTTTAATCGCTGCTGAGAAGAAAGTCGGAATGCACAGGGTTGTGGAGTATCATGCCGGAACCGGTGTTTACAAGGTAGTGACAGGCCGCCGCACGGATGGCAAAATCACTGTGAGAATGTCAAGTACCCAGAAAAGAATGCTCACGAAAGCATGTATGTATAGGCTTCCGTGTTTCTCTGCTTGTAGTCGTTTGTAGATACCGAGGGGATAATCCGAACATGCATGTCGATCAGCTATTCACCAAAACTCGTTGGTTCCAGCAGTATTCTGGGATTTTTAATCCTTTACCCCATCCGATCAATTGGGAGGGAGCCGGGAGTCGCATGATACCATCTTCGTACAAGGCGGAAGGAGTGCGAAAGGAGAATTAAATAATGAAATAGGACGAGAGAGACCCGCAGAACCGAAGGTACCAATAACCGGTGTACATGAAAGGGGTCATAACAGGAGGAATTGCCCAAATTTTAGGCCGTGAATAGTTGTATGGTTTTAAAGTATTCTGCTCATTATGTACTTTGACTGATAAGGTCCAGGTCGTTCGTCTTTTATATTTCAATTTGTAGGTCTTGAAATTCGTGTGGGGATTGTATTCCTTGGTCTAAAGTTAGAGACAAGCTAAATGTTGATTACTGAGTTACTTTATATTGTGATATGCAAGGAAATGTATTTGTTGGCAGGGAGTTATACTAATATTATAGGGGAGGCTCTGCCAAATTTTTTTGTAACAGTACTTAACGGAAAACGATCGTACATATGGCAGCGCATGATAATGTCGTGAATTTTTCACATTTTCTAATTCGGATAACTTTGTTCCATTTCTACTCATCGTTGTATCACTTTAAGCCTTTTCACGTTCGTTGAAAATTGCCAACTAACTGCCTTATGTAGTTGCTATTTCTTTCGCACCCAAAAAAAAGGAAACAACAGGGACAAGGAGTTGGGGAACCTGTAAAAGGGGTTATGATTGTTTATTGTTGCTACAGATGTGTAAATATCTGTAAGACAATGTTGGACTGATTCTAGGTTTGTTAGAAAAGCGACAGTTTTAACGAGGAATTTGTTAACTTACAGTTAGTTTCATTGTTTTTCCGTACAGGAGAGGCAGTTATGGCAGATGCGGCACCGCAGTCGGATGTGCACCCCGGACCGTATTTGTCTGATATTATTGCGGAGGGGATCGCCTGTGGCACTTCCATTTTCTATGGGTACATTCCAGCGACGTACTTCGTTGTCCGGCCGATAAAGCTTTCTGGACTACGAACCGATCACTGACGGAAAGGTACTCCACTACATCCGCATAGCGGGTTTCGAGGGTGTACTCCTATGCGGCTATCAGCACATCGATCATGCATTGATCACCAGTTTAGTAGAGAGATGGCGGCCGGAGACACACACCTTTCATCTGCCCGTCGGAGAGGCCACAAAGCATTACGCTATGTGGATGTTGAGGTCATTTGGGATTACGATCCGCGTTCTGGGTGTGGATGCCGCACTCGCAGAGTGGAGAGGCATTTGTCCGAAGCTTCTGAGGATTTTCCATCCACCGCCGACTTTGATGGGGCCCGAGAGTGAGTTGTTTGTCTGGAGTCGGATAGAGGCATGCCCGATGCTACTTCGACATTTAGGCAACGGCACGTGTATTTTTATATTGCTGCTGGTGGCTATTTATTCTGGATAAGTCCGGAATAAACTTTCCACGATGTGGTTTCCACTTCTCCAGATTTAGAGACCACAAATTGGGGAGGCAGCGCCATCACTGGCATTACGACCTCATGCACCGCCACTCTTCCCAGGGTTACCGATTCGTTACATTTCTTCAGTATGACGCAATCGATGCGTCATTATCCTAACTGGATAGTGTTTTACCATGTTACCTACAACGAAAAAACCCTTTTTTTAATGAAATGCGATATGATTGAGAACGGATGCGGTATTCGCGGCGATCGTAGCGGCCAGCTTGAGCATTATCCCGGGCCTTATGGAGCTAGGTCGAGTACTAATCTAGCATTATATGCAATTCAACTGTACAACCGGTGTTGCAAATGAACTACTAACACTATTTAATTGTTTTCATAAACTTGACAGGTGGGATGTTGGCCTCGACTCCACACGAAGCTGTCTGCCATGTCCCGCTCTTAGAACCGCTTGACCTTTACGTCTCTTCCTCAGGTACTTTTGGCAATACCCATGAACAGCATGCAATATTGTATAAATTATTAATTATCGCGTTATTCGACGATCAAAGTTTGTCGAACGCGTCGATCACGATAAAAAAAGTTTGGCTCGCACTTCACCGCTTGCTTAATGTTTTGCAATATTATTACGATGCTCGCGATCATAGCCTTGTATTACGTTTTTCGGTTCGTTTGGCTCCCGTGATTCGAGGATCGTTCTTGCATCCCTCCCCGCATACAGACCGCAGACGTGACATTTGGAGATCTGTCACGCTTCATCGTTTGTTGGAGGTTGTCGAGCCCCATCTCCGCATCGAAGTTTTCGGTTTGCGCAGCTTGTGCCCGACTCCACGGCTGGCGAGAATAATGCCGCGGCTATACATAAATTTAGCCGCGGGAAGAAGAATCGATTGAGCTTGGCACACGCGCACTACATTGATGTATGGACACACCGGCATGCGGTGGCGGATGGAATCAGCTGATGACACTACTTATGCATCGGATGACTATTTTCGGTGGTATCGTTATCCATTCTGATCAAATCCGGCCGACATCCTCCCATTCCCAGGGATTTCGTAGAGATAGCCGAGTAGAGTATCTCGTAGGTTTCACAACGTAGTACCAATACACACAAATACATGCATACCTTACACGCATCTTGATTAACGACTAGGCGGTTGTACCGCCTTCTTAATGTGCCTTTCAACAATTGGATGCTATGTCGCCGCGATTCATTACATGGCTCGCCGCATTCTGGCAGCACTCGAGGAGGGGCGGCATCATCTCCTCGCATCGAGAGTTTGTAGCTGCTAGTTTACAAAGATGTTATTGGGGCGTTTGATGTTCGCCTCCACCTATACCACGCGGGCATTGCACGCCATGTTGACCCGCTGGCCGTGAAGCGCCTCTAGGAATGTAGGAGGCCGCATGGCGGTGGTAGGCGTCAGGGTGCAATCACCGAGCACATCCTGGTGAGTCAAGGCAGCCATGTTTACCGATCACTTTGTGGTGGATCGACTATGCTCACACCCCGCCACGATCATGCATCCGGGTACAGCTCTCGTCACCGGTGGTGTTCCAGAGCCTTACACCTAGTGGGACCTAGACCATGGAACCTCCGCAAATTCATCTGCATGGCGGTCCTGAAGAATTGGAGACTCGGACTGAGGATTTGCATGATCGCGGGGAGGCACATGAGGCACGCCATCGATTTGCTCCGGTTGTGCCGGATCCGCCACGAGGAGCTGGGACGCCAGAGACGAGAGTGTGGTCGGTGGACACCTTGGAGGACATTGACACCGTATTGACCCAGTAGTTTTTTCCCGCTACGTCGAAGTTGGTGCTATATATTTTTTTCCTTTCGTCACACCTAAAGGTACTCGACTACGACAGTTTTAAGATACTACCAACATGCGCCACCAATTGGTGTCGAATTGGGCCAAATTTCTACAACCCTCACATGCCGAAAATATTATTAGCTTAATTTGCTAAAAGGACGCTTTTAGAAAATTCTGAATTTTGTACAAATAACATTGTTAACTACTCTCATGGCGCTATAAATAGGAAATCCATATGCAATATTAAGGCGAAGTTGGTAGTTAGGATATTTTCAACCCTACCGTCTACAAAAATGACCAAAAGATTGCTTAAAAATACGTATCAAAATTAGGTACAGGTTTATGGTTTACATGAACCTAATCACAATAACGCTACACATTATGTTTCAAACGTGTAATAGGTGATCACCGTAAACCAGAAATTAATTCACTTGCCCGATCTCACCCTTAAACCCTAAGATGTCTAAGACAATTGACTTGAACAATGTATAAGATGTCTACGAATTTTTGAATACCTGAACTTACAAAGAAATATGTCAAACTACTAATTCAGATGTAAATGATAAAATATCTATTAATATGAAAAACTTAAACAACCCAAATCTGTTCAAATGTCGCATGCAAAATATTTAGTTCAGATCCAGACAAAGTATTTTATAATTTGAAAATATACAAAGTTCTAACACAGCCCAAACTACGCTCGACAGCTTTAAAGGCCATCGATAGTCATCATTTCTACCTGGGTGAAATTTACACTATGATTAAAAAACACTTGACACCAGGGAATATACGCTCAAGTTGTGGTTTATAGTTTTAGGGTTGAGGGTTGTACTTTGCTTCCTGTGGTTTACTTTGTGGGCTTATTCATAGTTTAGGTGTACGGTTTTAGAGTTTATTTCTTTAGGCCTTAGGGTTTCAGGTTGCTATTTAGGCGCCCACCACTAACTTTGTGCCCTCACCAAAAGAGATAACAAATTCCTTTCCCTTCAATACCAAATCTCACTCATCATATTGTTATTTCATAAAAATAAAAGGCTCAAGAACTGTTTTATTTATAATTCCAAAAATATAAAACCCTAATTTCTTTCGTTTTCTTTCCTTTCTTTCTTTCTTCCTTTATTTCTTTCTTTCTTCCTTCATTTCTTTTTCTCCAAAGCCTCGCTACCTGTTCTTATCTATTATTGCATAGGTTCGACATCTATCAATTTTTCCTAACATCTCATAATCTACAAACTTAAGAAACTGTAGTATTTCAAATGTCAAATGTTGGTGGGTCAAAAAAAATAGCAAAGTACAAGACGTTTACTTATTTGACGGAGAAATTTATTTTGATATGTTATCTAGGATTTTTGTCAATGAACATGTATTCACGAAACTCGCATTTTCCCATAAGCATTTTTATGAAAGAAAACGCATTCTGAAATTTTTGTTTCATACAACTCGCATTCTCGAAATGCGAGCTACAGATTTTAAAAATTTTTAAAACTCGCATTCTAAGAATGCGAAATCAGAACTCGATTCGACGAATCGGAACTCGTGATTCTTAAAATGCGAAGTTTCAGCAATTTTCATTTTAAAATATATCATTTGCGTAATGCGAAGTTTTCTGAACTCGATTCTCGCAAATGCTAAGATCATAGGTCTGAAACCTACCTCCAACTTACCCTATTTGCAGAAAAAAATTAAAAATCATACTATTTCTAGAAATTTCTCATGATTTGCTAGGTAAAGTCCAGAGTCCGAAGTTTTCTTTTGCGTGATCGCTATTACAACTCAACCAGAACCGATGAGTCCTAATTACAGCCTTTACTTTTGAGAATCCTTTCTTCCTTGAAAGTGTATCAACCGAGAATTGAGTAACAATGTAGTAGTCTCAAGTTGGATGCAGAGTCAGTCCTTTCTCTCATTACCATGATTGAAGCTACGTGTAAATCTTATCATGAATAAGCACAATATTTCATAACCTTTACTGCTAATAAAGTATGCATGGAACTAAACAATCTTCTTGTTTAATTTCTTATGTTAAATTGGTATTGCTCACGTTCTATCAAATCTGCTATTGCAAAGATCAAAGGTGGCAAATGGTGGCCTAAATCAATACCATCCATGATTCAGTACTAGATGTTAGTGTATATGCCCTAAAGTCAATCAACTTCTAGGGTTTATTATACACTTTAACTATTTATGTAATAATAAATGACATCTTTATCATATTGATTGCTTATATTTTCATATAAGTATGATAAAACCCTTAGAATAAACCTAATCGATGAAATCATAAGAGTTATGATGGTGAGGTTCATTCGATTATAAATAAGGTTTATTCTTAAATATCTCTAGTCATAGTATTAACAAGAAAGGGTATTGTTAATACGGCTAGACTAGCATATACTATGCCACTTCTATATGAGAAGTAGTAGGCCTCATCTACTATGGTGTGTAAGACACCTAAGCAAGTATATGGGTGTTTGATGGTATGATCAAATTCACTAGATTGATCCACATAGAGACATCCTTTAAGTGCCAAAGGATTAATCTCTAAGTAACATTTATGTAAATGATTCTTAGATTTAAGGTTATCATGGTATCTTGAATATGGATAGTTATACTTTCTTTGTTATATGATTGCTCCTGTAAAAGGGAATGCTCACATCATTATCAAATGGGTGTATCTTTGAAGTATGAAAAGATGGTGAATAACCTATAAGGATTTACCGCTCTTATGTAAGAGGAGTTATCTCGTTTGGCCACTTGTAGAAGTATAACTCAAAATCTTAGCTAAGTGGGAAAGTCTTAGAAAGTGTTTCTAAGAACTTCTTCATTGGAGTTATATTTTGGTACAAGAGAAAAGAGCATTAATCACACAGTGGAATAAGCACAACTTATTCCAAGATTAATGTGAGATAAGTGTGGTAAAAGGATATTGGTTACATTATAAACGCATCGAAAGGTGAAGTCATCCACTTGACTTTTCTCATTACTTGGGTGATCATGATGTATTGCTAGATACCAATCTTGAATCTATAAGTATGAGTTGATTGATTAGTGGAATCAGTGATAAATTAAAAGGAGTTTTAACTTTATCTAGTTCTTATTTATTAAGAATGTATAGCTCATACTTATTGCCAACGATATGAGAACCTAATGGGTCACACATTAAGAACTTTCTTAGCTAGATTAAATGAATTTCAAGTGGACTTGATAGATAAGTTTTATAACTTATAGTTTGATTTGTAAGACAAATTAAACTTGAGAGACTTATGGTGCAAATAAGTTTTAGTCTTCCAAATACAAGAGTTGTATTAGAATTAGAAGCTAAATCTTATTGGAAACTGATTTCCATAAGGAGTTTTAGTCTTCCAAATACAAGAGTTGTATTAGAATTTTAAATCTTATTGGAAACTGATTTCAGGTTTCCATAAGGAGTTTTAGTCTCCAAATACAAGAGTTGTATTAGAATTAGAAGCTAAATCTTATTGGAAATTGATTTCAGGTTTCCATAAGGATTTGACAACTTATTTGTCTATAAATACTCACTAAGCTTTTGCTAGCAAGAGGATCATCACACAAAATTGTCTTGTGAGATTTTGAGAAAAATCTTGAGAGAAAAATACCCAAAATTCGTCCAAGAAAATAAGGGAAAAATAGCATCTCTTATTTCTTATCTTGGGATGAATTTTTCATGGTGAAAAATTGGAACTATCTCAATAGACTTGTGTGTGGTTGTCTTGGCAACAGCTAGCACTAATCTAGCTTAAGCTAATTCGACCTTGAGATTCTAACTAAGGAGGTTCGTGTGGATCACCATTAGAGGCGGACGATGTGGCTATATGGATCTCTTTGCCATCTTCTCATCAAATCTCCACCAAGTTCAAGGAGGTCTCATGGATTGAGGTAATCTTCTTGAACTATCTCTATGTTACATGGATTTAATCAAAGGACTATCTATTAAAGGAATCAAAATTTTAAATTTCATTGTATTTATCTCCTTGATTCCTTACAGTGGTATCAGAGCCAACTTTGATTAAACCATGTAACTTGTTTATTTAGTTGTCATGTATGTCAAATTAGATTTGATTATGTGTGATTCAAGAGTTTTAAAATATATAGTTTTGATGAAAAATAAATTTTTGAAAGGGTTTCAAAGATTTAATAATTTTTCATCGAATGAATTTTCTGAAATTAAAAGTTATTTTCGCTTTGTGAAAGTTCTTGAAAAAGGGTTGAAGCTTCCTTAATGGCTGTGGCTGCTTTGTGATGAGATCACAAACAAAATAAAAGAAGACCTAGTTTGTCTTCGTGGTCACTTGTGCATATCAATGAAAAGTCAAGGGCTGTTGTAACTCGTATGTTTCAAACAATCTACTCATCAATCATGATACGATCATGATTTACATTGCTAGGATCAAATAAAATATTAGATCATCATGTGGTCATGATTTAATAATATTTGAAAACCTACAATGTTATAATCTGATTCTAGTGAAACATTTTACACGAGAAACAGACCTTTTCTTGGAAATTCGCGTATTGATTACATTGTGACCTTCCTTTCCTTCATGCAAAATTGTTTTGTTTGTTATTTTCGTTTGAACTGAATGAATGCGAAATTAAAGGTTGTTTTGATTGTCAGTATTTATTGGAAATTTTCTTGTAAAAGGAAATTTAAGAAACAAATTAGTTTCTAAATGACAAATGGGATTTAGTCATTGATTTCCTTTATCGTTTGAGTTTCTAAACTAACATGGAAATTTCCTATAATTCTAATATGATTAGAATTAAGGTATTTTGTGGAAATTTTAGAAATCCAAATTGGACAAGGAGTTGTTCAATTAAGTTTTGGAAACTTACTTAATTTTAGTAAGACTAGAATTAAGAAGTAAACCAACTTTGGAGACTTTCCAATTTGTAAGATTGAATTTGAAGGTGTTCAAATACTTTTAGAAACTTTCAAATTTAGTGAAAATTAAATAAAGAAAGTGCTCTAAAGTAAGTATTTGAGATTCTAAAATGGTTTAAAAGAAAATTTCCAAAATAAGTGAATTAGAAATTCTAGTTAGACTAGAAATTTTAATTTTGACTTGATGGTCATTCGATTGTGAAAAATTTCTTATCATGGTTATAAAGTATGGAAAATCATTTTAATGAGATTAGAATGTGGTTTCCATAATTTAAAACAAAAGGAATTGAAAGAAATTTGGAAACTATTTAATGTTCCTTAAGAAATTGGATTCCTTAAGAAATATAAGTTTCCAAATTAGCATTGGTTTCTAAAGTGATTTGGAAATTGAATCTACTTTTTATTATGAATAAAATATAGTTTCCAAATCATTAGTATTGCCAAAAAATTCTTCTTGTGTTTAATCTTTCTGGAAATTAAAAAAAAAATGAAGGAAAAAGGATGTTGTCTGCAATAGTGTCGCTAAAAGTTTTAGCGACAGTTTTCTTATGAAGAACTTTTGTCGCTAAAGACATTTTTCTGTCGCTAAAACTGAATTCCAGAAATTAGAAATTTTCAAATTGAATTTGATTCAATTAATTTTAAACCTCTTGAATTGAAGCCTTTGAGATTAAAGGCTTGTGCATATAATGATACATGATTGAACTAAATAAATATTTATGCTTTCATTTAATATTGTATTTTATGAATGCATGATGGATGATTAATGGACTAAGGCCAATGTGATTGTGAATGGTTGAATGTATGTATGATTCGGTTTTGATATTTTGAAATAGGGCTCATGTCCTGCCTTCTCTATACATTCTCAATGTAAATTCTCTTCTCATCTCACTCCCCTTGAATGTAACTCAAGGTTTCTCCCAATATTATGTAATGTACTATATAAGGGATAGGGAGAGGAGGATCTAAAATGTTTAGAATAGATTTACATTTGTAATGTACAAAGAAGATGGAGATGGTACCAATTCCACCATGGTGAACATACAAACCACGCATGGGCATGGAGATGTCGCCGTCCCTTGTTTGACCATCTAGTTTCCTTGGCTCAAGGAAACTAGTGTAGGAATAAAAGTCCATAATCATCCATGTTTAATTATAGTATGTTTATTTATTTATTTATATTGATGAATGGATATGCATGCTATATATATATATTTGAGACCAATTTGGAATACCATGTATAAAATCCCTCTACTCAAATATTAAGTCTAAACTTAAGTTGCCTTCCATTGTTATAGTTAAAATGAAATTATGTTCGAGTTAACTTGTTGAGTACACTCAAGGTTGCTCTACCATGAGAAGTTTTAACTATGAGATGAGGTCTCGGAATAATGGGTATGACTTAACTAAAATTTGTGACTTGTTGAGTACACTCAAGGTCATAAAATTTTAGAGGCAAAGGTTGGGTGACACATATGATGTGATTTATCAAGAGTTGATAACTCAACTATCTAGAAGTTACAAAAGTTATAATTGGTAATGAGTACCTACCTATTGAAATTATTTTGATTTGTTGAGCATACTCAAGATCAAAATAACTAAATGGGATTCTAGCCTACTAGGAATTTTTGAAATTCTCAAATCTATATAAGAGGGTTATAGATTTGAATAAAATAGTGGGACCAAAACCAAATTTGATTTTTATGTCATTTTTACTTGGTTTTGTTTTGCATAAATAGCAATTCTCTTTTATCTTTACTATCCGTTGTAGAAATTATGAGTAATTGCATATTATTCTCGATATAATTGGTACTTTTAATTACTTGGATTGGCAAGTTAAAATTGAGAAAAGTTCTCAAGAAAATTTGGCTATGTCATTTAAAACCTTAGCACTTCCAATTAGGGAAGATGTAATGGAATTAATAAAAATTGCTTACAGTAGGTAAGAGGAGATGATGATAGTATGTCATAGATGCTTCCTAAATCTCCTTTACTAGATAAGATTTCAATTTCTTTCACCATGGTTATACATCTCAAGAGTTGAATGATGAATAATCAAGGTATAAGATGTATGAAATCCTTGAGCAATAATTCTATTACAAGATGACAAAAATATCTCTAATTAAATATTAATTTATTAGAGAGTGATTGACTATATTAAAAAATTTAGATCAATCAAAGTTTTGTCATACACTATTAGTCAAATGTTGACTAAAAGTAATTACTTATCAAGAGTTGATAATAAGAATTACTTATCAAGAGTTGATAATTTAAGAGTTTTAACGAACTAGTCTTATAGTACAAGCTTTCAATGCATGGTTTTAAAATACAACTTTGTGAAAGTTTTATTTTTGAGATTATAATTGAGATTAACTAATGGACTTATTTTAGAACTTAATAAATGTTATTATTTTCTAAAACAAAAGAAAGTCCATTTCTCAATATGATGTTAGATAATTTGAAACCATCTTAAACATTTGGAAATTAGTCTTTTGAATGAGAAACATATTTTTCAAATCGCATAATGATTTAGCTCATTTGATTATGAATCATTTGAGACATATGAGCCTTATTCACTAATAAAAGGCTAATTTGATCTTTTATGAAAAGATTTAATGAATTGTTAGGATCCATACATTATGATGTATGTGGAAGATTAACAATTCATACTAGAGATTATTTCTCATATTTTATTACTTTTACTAATAACAACTCAAAATGGAAATATGTATCTTTAAGGTACTAATCCAAGATTTTGAGAAGTTAAGAGGTTTAAGTATAAAGTAGAGAAAGAATCTGGTCAAGTACTAGGACACCTAAATATGATCAAGGTGAAGAATACTTGAGCCATGGTAAAGTATTGGAACACCATGATTTCATCAAGGTGAAGAATACTTAATCTAAGGGTTTTAAAATTAACTAAAGGAGAATATGATTCTCAGGTAAAATAATTTTTCTAGTTATCTCAATTATTATTTTGTAATCTAGATAAAGAATTATATCTCATGAGATGAGATGTCCCATGCAAGTTTACCAAAATGGTTTTGGGGTTTTGTCCTACATAAAATTGTCTCCTATACACTAAATCTTGTTCCAAAAATATATTTGTTCAAAGTGTACCATATGAGATATGGAGTGTTAAGGAATCCAAATTTTGTGAAAATTTGGATTGTGCTACTTATGAAGTGAGCATCCATAATCGGATAAAGTGGAGCTAAGATCCGATTAAAACCTTTTGTGAAGTATTCTTGAGAATTAAAGGAAAAGAAAAGGAGGGCCAAAAAGAAGAAGAGCAAATCCGTTCTTATTTCATTTGGTTTAAATTTTTCTTAGCACATATGTTAGAATTTTCTTATTTTCTCCAAGAATTTTATATTTCTATCATCTTCAAGAATAAAAGTGTTTTAGTTCTAAAACTACTATTTTCTAGATATATGATTTATTCTAGATAAAGTAGTGGGAGAAATATGGAACTTAAAACTTGAAATAGTTTCAAGTATCACAAAAGCAAGTTGAACAAAATGCATAGAATTGGGCTTGCATTTCATGATGATGAGGCAAATAAAGTCTAAAATAAGGGTTTCATAAATCTTAGAAATATAGATTTCTTATAGAAAATCATGATATTTGATCATGCATTTTTAAATGATTTATGAATACTTTTATAATTTATAGAGATGGTTGAGACCCATGAATCTAAAATGGATTCCATATTTGACGAAAGGTATTGACCTTAGTCAATTCACCTAAAGGTTTAAAAACCTTTAGTTGCAAAAGAGTCTTTAGAGTAAAGACTAATATGGAAGGTAAAATGTTACCTATAGAGTTTGGTTGGTAGAGTGGTCACTATTAAAGATAAAAAATTATCTTTAAAGAAACCTTCTCACTAATCAATATGCTTAAATTCATTTAGATTTACTTGTTTGTTTTAACTATGAGTTATGGTATGGCAAATAGATGCTAAAACCATTTTTCTTAAATGGAAACAACAAATAATTGTGTATGTGACACAATTTAAAGGTTTTACATCTAGTGTGCCAATAAAGCAAATCTCTAAAGTGGTATCATCCATTTTGATGAAATAATCAAAGAGTTTGATTTTATCAAAACTATGGATGGCCTTGTACTTATATTTGATTTAGTGGGAGTTATTGTTGGTTTCATGCATCATATATAATTGATATATGATACATTGAAATGGTATGCCTATATTCCAAAATTATAGGTGTAGCTATCCAAGACTTCCTTCATGATATAAAGGAGTGGCAATCTACCTTTAGAGTGAAGGTCTATATTGATAGATATGATTGCTTAAGTTTTTAAGTACTTAGATAAGATGCTAAAATGTTTAGCATGGAGTAATCTAAGAAGGGGTCTTATCTATATTATATAGAATAATCCTTTCATTGTACTAAACTCATTGTCTCCTTTGGTCCATGAAGAGTTTAAAATTAAAAGTTCGAGAATGTACTTGTAAACTTTCCTACGTAAATGATTTGCAAGTAATTATGCATATATTCATAATGTCGTGCTATGTGTTGAAAGAGTTTCAAGTGAAACACAACTAAATTTCTACAATTAAACCTTAACAAATGCTACTTGAGAAGTGGAAAAGGAAACATGTGAATCTACAAGTTCATATTTGAGTTTGAATTGGTTCATTCTATTAGAAGTCCTTCAACTTATGTTGAGACTATAATAGAATTTGTCCTAACAAAGGAACCAATGTCTCATCATAGATCCACATATTTGTTAAGGTAGTTTCACATGATTTGATGAAATCATTGATGGGAATTAAAAGTGAAGATTAAAAGGAGTACCCATGGGATTACAACATAGTTGATCCGCTTACTAAACTTATCTTAAAGAAAACATGATAGTCATGTTTGCTCATTTGGTTTTTAACTTGTGAGTGATTGGTTTTAGTGCAAGTGGGAGATTGTTAGTGTACATGCCCTAAAGTCAATCAACTTCTAGGGTTTATTATACACTTTAACTATTTATGTAATAATAAATGACATCTTTATCATATTGATTGCTTATATTTTCATATAAGTATGATAAAACCCTTAGAATAAACCTAATCGATGAAATCATAAGAGTTATGATGGTGAGGTTCATTTGATTATAAATAAGGTTTATTCTTAAATATCTCTAGTCATAGTATTAACAAGAAAGTGGTATTGTTAATACTAGACTAGCATATACTATGCCACTTCTATATGAGAAGTAGTAGGCCTCATCTACTATGGTGTGTAAGACACCTAAGCAAGTATATGGGTGCTTGATGGTATGATCAAGTTCACTAGATTGATCCACATAGAGACATCCTTTAAGTGCCAAAGGATTAATCTCTAAGTAACATTTATGTAAATGATTCTTAGATTTAAGGTTATCATGGTATCTTGAATATGGATAGTTATACTTTCTTTGTTATATGATTGCTCCGTAAAAGGGAATGCTCACATCATTATCAAATGGGTGTATCTTTGAAGTATGAAAGATGGTGAATAACCTATAAGGATTTACCTCTTATGTAAGAGGAGTTATCTCGTGTTTGGCCACTTGTAGAAGTATAACTCGAAAATCTTAGCTAAGTGGGAGAGTCTTAGAAAGTGTTTCTAAGAACTTCTTCATTGAGTTATATTTTGGTACAAGAGAAAAGAGCATTAATCACACAGTGGAATAGGCACAACTTATTCCAAGATTAATGTGAGATAAGTGTGGTAAAAGGATATTGGTTACATTATAAACGTTTACTGAAAGGTGAAGTCATCCACTTGACTTTTCTCATTACTTGGGTGATCATGATGTATTGCTAGATACCAATCTTGATCTATAAGTATGAGTTGATTGATTAGTGGAATCAGTGATAAATTAAAAGGAGTTTTAATTTATCTAGTTCTTATTTATTAAGAATGTATAGCTCATACTTATTGCCAACGTATATGAGAACCTAATGGGTCACACACATTAAGAACTTTCTTAGCTAGATTAAATGAATTTCAAGTGGGACTTGATAGATAAGTTTTATAACTTATAGTTTGATTTGTAAGACAAATTAAACTTGAGAGACTTATGGTGCAAATAAGTTTTAGTCTTCCAAATACAAGAGTTGTATTAGAATTAGGAAGCTAAATCTTATTGGAAACTGATTTCAGGTTTCCATAAGGAGTTTTAGTCTTCCAAATACAAGAGTTGTATTAGAATTAGGAAGCTAAATCTTATTGGAAATTGATTTCAGGTTTCCATAAGGATTTGACAACTTATTTGTCTATAAATACTCACTAAGCTTTTGCTAGCAAGAGGATCATCACACAAAATTGTCTTGTGAGATTTTTGAGAAAAATCTTGAGAGAAAAATACCCAAAATTCGTCCAAGAAAATAAGGGAAAAATAGCATCTCTTATTTCTTATCTTGGGATGAATTTTTCATGGTGAAAAATTGGAACTATCTCAATAGACTTGTGTGTGGTTGTCTTGGCAATAGCTAGCACTAATCTAGTTTAAGCTAATTCGACCTTGGAGGTTCTAACTAAGGAGGTTCGTGTGGATCACCATTAGAGGCCAGACGCATGTACGGCTATATGGATCTCTTTGCCATCTTCTGCATCAAATCTCCACCAAGTTCAAGGAGGTATTCATGGATTGAGGTAATCTTCTTGAACTATCTCTATGTTACATGGATTTAATCAAAGGACGATCTATTAAAGGAATCAAAAATTTTAAATTTCCGCTGTATTTATCTCCTTGATTCCTTACACTAGATTCAAAGCTTTAGTTGCATATTTGTTTCAGTAACCAAAATGAACAAGATATTCTTTGGTTAACTGAATCACGTTTTGGATGAATCAGCGCTGAAACGAATGCATGCACCAATGTAGGTGGAATTTAGAATTTAGTTTAATTTTGTTTATCATGTATGTCATTTATCGTTCTTGTATCGCTTTGATTGCAAACATCAAGCACTCTTTAAACTTCGTGATTTCACCAGATGAAATGATTAGTCTCTCCCAAGTTTCACCTGTTGAAAATGCATTGGACATTTAAGATTTGACATCACATGCCGCAATTCTAGAAACTTTTCTATAAGACTTTAAACCAGCAATTCTTTCACTCCTCTCTCCGTATTTTGCAAGCGGATTTTGTTGATCTCTCCCCTAGATGAACTTATAGCGGCATTAATTAATTTTGGTTTGCATTTCCTACAAGTTACCCATTAATATGAAATAAGCACTAGATGTTTAGTTTTCTTGATTTTATATGTCTGCTTTTGTGAATTTAAGATATGATCGCTAAAATTAGCTCCTCTTTAAGTTGTGATTCTAGAGGAACTAAATAGTTGTTCAATGAGTCAATAGATGATGGGTTTCACTCACTTTTGATGGGTGAATATTTGTATGTGTTAATTGTGGTTATTTGGGGCTTAATTTCTACCATTTAGTGTGCCGTGAATGGGTTTACTGCTTATATTTGAATTTTGTGGTAATTGTAGGCATTTGGTGTGAAAGTGAGAATTATTGGCAAAATTCCAGAAGATTTACATTTCCAGGCCGTGCCTGTGACAGAGAAGGGTAGATGGGCTGATTTGGAAGTCGTGTGAAAGCTGGGAGAATTCTGGGTGTGGCGTCCAGTAGGCTCAATTGGAATTGGAATTGGCAACTTGTGTGAAGTGGGGAGAAGCATTCCTTATTGCATGAGAGTCCGAATCCGTGGAGAAGATATCAGCAATTGGGTTTCCTGAAGACAATAGGAAGTGAAGGCTTATAAATATGATGTATTGAGTCGGTGGAAGGGCGGCTGGTTGCCGGGTTTTCTTTCCTTTTCCAAGAAACCTTTGTTAATTTCAGATTTCTATTGCTTTCATCCTTTTCCAAAACAAGATTTAACTGGAGTATAGCATTACTTTAGTTCTTTTTCCTTGTTTTCGTTTTTTTCCGTAGACTAGCGTTGTGAAGCTTTCCATTGCTTTTCGTCCTTTTCCGCGAGTAGTACGTTCTGGTAGCAATAGAAACGTTTTTGATCATTCAAGTTCTTTCGTCCTTCAGCCTTTTCTTTTGCTTGTGTCTGCCGTTCGTCCTTTCGCTTTGACTAATCTGTAGTATAAAAACTATATTCATTCAATAGTTTTTGGTAGTAGAATTGGTTTGGTAAATTCTTTCTTCGCTTATTTAATTGTTTCAACCTGCCGTCAAGTTTCATGGATTTTACAAATAGCATGGTTTCAATGTCAAGGTGTGGCTAATTCCTCTCTAGTTGAGGAATAATCAAGGCTCTGGGCACCATAACTGTGAGATCGTTTTGTTTATACATTTTAATTTATATGTTCATAGGTATTTAATTATTCTCTGTTTTCAATTAATTATTATTTGGTTTATTGGGTAATCTGACCAGTTAGTCAATTATCTAAATAATATATAGTCAATTAGGGTGTTGGCGCGTCGCCTTTAAGCAACCTAATTGGTGACAAACGAGACAGTTTCACCGCCTCGCAAGTGGTCTAATTTGTATCGTGGGAATAATTAATCTAGCCTCAGTTAACCCGCATGTGTGTTTACCATCTAGAATTGGGTCTTTCTATTTCCTAATGCTGTGACTACATTAAATCCTATGAGCGTCTCTAGGGTTGTCTAGTTCACAAGAGGGTAGTCTATGAGCCGTCTGGCTACTATAAAATTAAGGAAAGATTGGTGGTTGAGTGCTTTACTATAACCAATTTATTTATGAGCATGTAAATATCTGTTTGGGTCTATGATCAGTTGTGCACCGTGCCAAGATTAATTCCTTGACTAGATTGTTTTAATTAATTGATATTTGTGTTATTTGATTCTTGCCATTTTGGTTAAATTGAAATTTCAGTTTTATTTCTTTCTTTTCAATTAATTGCTCTCTTTCCAAAAACCCCCCTTATTTTCCCTGTGTGATTTGTCCACCTATTCCCTGAGGAGACGACCCTACTTGCCCTATTCTCAAATTGTTGATTGGCATTTAGGCTTACATTTTAACTTTATTTTTGAGGTTTGACACCCACCAATTTTGGCTTGTCGGGGTATTGGTGTTTTAAGTGATTTATTGCACAGGTTTTATTTTCTGTTGTTTTATGCCTCGATCTTCTCGTACAGGAAAGCTTGAATTTGATCCAGATCGAGAAACGGCAAGAAGGTTGACCAAAGAGGCAAAATTAATGTAGGCACCAAGATTCAATAGCCACCTTCGTGAATTGAGCAAGAAATTGTTTACAGTTGATTCATCAAGTGAATTCGAAAAAGAAGAAGTGAACATTACCCAAGTAGCAATGGCAGCCCCAAGGACTTTGAGGGAGTTAGCAACTCCGAATGTGAACCAACAACCATTATGCATAACATACCCTAACACGATTGAGGCCTTTTGAACTTAAATCTGGCCTTATTCACTTACTTCCCTACTTTTCGTGGCATTACAGGTGAAGACCCACATAAACACTTGAAGGAATTCCACGTGGTGTGCTCTACAATGAAACCTCAAGGAGTCACTGAAGATCAAATTAAGTTGAGGGCCTTCCCTTTCTCTTTGGCAGAAAAGGCCAAAGATTGGTTATTCTACCAACCATCAGGATCTATCACTACATGGAAAGAACTAAAGAGCCGATTCCTTGAGAAATTTTTTCCTGCATCTAGAGCCGCCAACATAAGGAAAGAAATATGTGGGTCGACAAGCAACTGGGAGATTCTATATGAATATTGGGAGCTTTTAACCGTGGTGCCGCCTGTCCACACCATCAAATCCCGACCAGCTTTTAATACAATATTTTATGAGGGATTGTCACCAATGGATAGGAGCATGATAGATGCGATCGCAGGGCTTTGGTTAACAAGACCCCTGATGAAGCTAAATTGTTAATTTCCACCATGGCTGAAAACTCCCAACAATTTGGAGTGAGAGCTGATGGGGCAATGAGAAGGGTAAATGAAGTGAACCACTCTGACTTAGAGGGTAAGCTATCTGAGCTTACTTCTTTGGTTCGTCAAATGGTGGTGGGGCAACTGCAATCTGTGAAGGCTTGTGGTATCTCTCCTGTGGCATATGGACACATGTGCCCACTCTCCAAGAAGATACACCCAGCAAGCCAATGCAATAGGGGGTTTTTCCTGACCACCCCAAAGAAGGAATGACCCTATGCACCTACCTACAACCCAGGGTGGCGTAATCATCCCAATTTTAGCTATGCTTCAAAACCCCCTGATTTCCAACAGCCATTCCAACCAAAGCCACCGGTGCAACCACTGCAACAACCTGCCACTTCCAACTCAAGTATGTCTCTGGAAGATATGGTGAAATCACTGGCTCAAAGCACGGGTCAATTACAACAAGAGTCTCATAGATTTCAACAAGAGTCTCATAGATTTCAACAAGAAACTCATGCTGGTATGCGGCATTTGGAAGCACAAATTTCCCAAATGGCAACTTCCCTAAGTAACCTCGAAAATAGCAATAAAGGGAAGTTACCTGCTCAAGTAATTCTTAACCCAAAGGAAAATGCTGCAATGCACCTACGAGTGGTAAGGAAGTATAGCCTGCCAAATGCCCACGAGAAGAGGGAAGTGTCCAGCAAGGTTGAAAAGAAGAAGAGAACCAATCCAATGGAGTCCCAAAGAAAGTTGACATTCCTCCTCCTTTCCCGGCAGTTGACAAAGACTAAAAAGGAAGAACTGAGAAAGAAATTTTGGACACCTTGAAAGTGGAGATCAACATCCTTTGTTGGATGCGATTAGGCAACCTCCAAATATGCAAAATTTTGAAGGGCTTGTGCACTAATCGCAACAAACTGAGTCTAGATGACAAGGTGAAGGTAGGGAGAATGTATCGGCTTCTCCAAAGGAAGTTGCCTCAAAAGTGCAAGGATCCAGGTATGTTCACTATACCATGCATAATTGGCAATCAAAGAATTGAAAAAGCATGCTTGATTTAGGTGCTTCAATAAATGTCATGCCTCTTTCAATTTTAAAGCATTGAGTTTAGGACCTCTCAAAGAGACTAGGATAATAATTCAACCAGCGATAGGTCTAATGTCCCACCCGAGGGCATAGTTGAAGATGTTCTAGTAAAAGTAAATGAATTCATCTTTCCTGCTGATTTTTACATTGTTGACATGAATGATGAATACTCTACCAATTCAGTGTGGATTCTTCCGGTAGACCCTTCATGAGTACAGCAAGGACTAAAATAGATGTACATGAAGGGACCTTATCTGAGTTTGATGGGGAAATAGTCACCTTAATATTTTGATGCCATGAAGCATCCTGAGGATACTGAATCTGTGAATTTCATTGGCATTACTAACACAATTGTGCAAGAGAATTTTGAGCAGGAATTCATGGAGGACAAGTTGGATTTTGTCTTACAACAAGGCAAAACGGACTTGGAAGTAGATGACATGGAAGAGGAGGAAGTCAAAGACGCCATCATGTCACTCCATTCATTACATCCTTTTCCAGACAGGTTTGAAAGTTCTTTTCTACCTCTACCCACTTCTAATGAGAGAATTTTACCTTCTGTTGAACAGGCACCCAACTTGGAATTAAAGGAATTGCCCAATCACTTGAAATATACATATTTGGGAGATAACAAGACCTTGCCTGTGATCATAGCCAACGACTTGGATGCGGTACAAGAGGAGAAGCTTATACGGGTCTTAAAGGAATATAAACCAGCAATTGGATGGATATTGGCAGATATCAAAGGCATTAATCCATCCATTTGCATGCATCATATTCTGTTGGAGACAGATGCAAAACCCGTAAGAGAGCACCAGAGAAAGCTGAACCCCGCAATGAAGGAAGTGGTGATGAAGGAAATTCTCAAGCTCTTAGAATTAGGAATTATATTTCCTATTTCTGATAGCCAGTGGGTAAGCCCTGTCCATGTGGTTCCTAAGAAGACTGGGATCACATTAGTTAAAAATGAGAGAAATGAATTGGTGCCAATGAGATTGCAAAATGGGTGGAGGATGTGTATTGACTTCAGGAAGTTAAATGCTGCAACTAGGAAGGACCATTTTCCACTCCCATTCATTGATGAGATGCTTGAAAGGTTGGCAGGTAAGTGTTTCTTTTGCTTTTTAGATGGTTATTCTGGGTATTACCAAATCATTGTTGCCCAAGAGGACCAACATAAAACCACTTTTACCTGCCCTTTTGGAACTTTTGCATATCGCCGTATGCCTTTTGGTTTATGTAATGCTCCTGGAACATTTCAAAGATGCATGATGAGTATCTTTTCTGATATGATAGAGAATTGCATTGAAATTTTCATGGATGATTTTACTGTGTACGGTGATTCTTTTGACCAATGTCTGGACCATTTGACAAAAGTATTGAAAAGATGCATTGAAACACACTTGGTTCTTAATTATGAGAAATGTCATTTCATGGTTAGGGAAGGCATAGTTTTGGGCCATGTTGTTTCATCAAGGGGTATTGAGGTAGACAAGGCTAAAATTGATTTGATCACTAGTTTACCTTACCCTACTAATGTCAAGGATGTTCGTAGTTTTCTGGGTCATGCAGGCTTTTATATAGGCGATTCATCAAGGACTTCTAAAAAAATTGCTCAACCATTGTCTCGCCTACTGCAAAAGGAGGTGTCTTTCGAATTTGGAGGGGATTGTAAATTGTCCTTTGACACACTCAAGGGCATGTTGACTACGGCACCTATTATCCAACCCCCAGATTGGAAGCTACCTTTTGAGCTTATGTGTGACGCCAGTCACTATGCTGTAGGTGCTGTGCTTGGACAGCGTTGTGGGAAGTGTAGTCATGTTATATACTACGCCTCCAAAACGTTGAACCCAGCTCAATGCAACTACACCACCACAGAAAAGGAGCTTTTAGCTATTGTTTTCGCTTTTGAGAAATTTAGATCATATTTACTAGGCTCAAAAGTGATTGTTTTCTCTGATCATGCAGCTTTGAAGTATCTCCTATCAAAGAAAGAATCAAAACCAAGGCTCATCCGTTGGGTGCTCTTGTTGCAAGAATTTGATTGGGAGATCAAGGATCGGAGAGGGTGGATAACTCAGAAGGACCACTTGAGTCGATTGATTAGAGAGAGGAAGCACTCATATCTCAGGTATTTCCGATGAACATCTTTTTCTTATCAAAGGTAAGGAACCTTGGTATGCGGATATTGTTAACTTTTTGGTCAGTTATAAATTTCCTGTTGGCATGAATAAGAGTAAAAGGGATAAGATAGCCCATGATTCTCGATATTACATTTGGGATGAGCCATATTTGTGGAAAATAGGCTCACGACCAAATTATTCAGTAGTGTGTGTCCAAAATGAAATTCCTTCTATTCTTGCTCATTGTCATAATTATGCATGTGTGGTCACTTTGGGCCCAAGCTTAACTGCTAGAAAAATCCTTGACTGTGGCTTTTATTGGCACACATTGTTCCGTGATGCTTATACATATTGTAAAAGTTGTGAAAAATGCCAAAGATATGGAAGTTTGTCCCAAAGGGATGAAATGCCTCAAGTACCTATGTTATTTTGTGAAATATTTGATGTTTGGGGTATGGACTTTATGGGACCTTTTCCTAGCTCTTTTGGATTTTTGTATATTTTCCTAGCAGTAGATTATGTGTCAAAATGGGTAGAAGCAAAGGCTACCCGGACTAATGATTCTCAAGTTGTTGCAGGATTCCTTAAATCCCACATCTTTAGTAGGTTCGGAGTGCCAAGAGCTATAATTAGTGACCAAGGGACACATTTTTGTAATCGCACCATTGAAGCCATCATGAGAAAATATGGTGTGCGCCATCGGGTGAGTACCACTTACCACCCGCAAACCAATGGGCAAGCTGAAGTCTCAATCGAGATTAAGAGCATTACGAGAAAACGGTTAATCCCTAACCGTAAGGATTGAGCTCGATTGGATGATGCCTTGTGGGCATATAGGACGGCATACAAAACACCTGGGATGTCCCCATATAGGTTGGTATTTGGTAAGATGTGTCATTTACACTGCTATAGAACATCGGGCATTTTGGGCTATCAAGGAATGTAATTTACACATGGATAGAGATGGTGGAGAGGAAGCTCCAACTCAGGAGTTGGAGGAAATACCTTGAAGCATATGACAATGCCCGTTTGTACAAAGAGCGTACAAAGCATTTTCATGACCGCTTGTTGCGTGAGAAATGTTTTAACCCAGGCCAAAAGGTACTTTTGTTCAATTCACGGTTGAAGTTCATGCCAGGTAAGTTAAAATCCCGTTGGATTGGACCGTATGTTGTGGTTAATGTTTTCCCCAATGGTGTGGTTGAAATCAAGAGTGTAGACACTGACAAGAGTTTTAAGGTTAATGGTCACCGTTTAAAACCTTTTGTTGATGTTTGAATATTGGCACAATTGAAGAAGTCCATTTGATGGATCCGCTTTATGAATGATTTTTCCAATTGAGTCGTCTAGCCAAAGGCGTTAAAGAAAGGCACTTGGGAGGCAACCCAAGATTTTTTTTGTTTGTTGTTTACTTCCTTTGGTTTTTTCTTATTTATGGTATTTTACTTTTGTCTGAGTAGGTGGCAGTGGTTTTGGGCAGAAGACTATTACTTGCAAGGCGTGCCCACGCCTTCTTGGGACGCGCTACTGGAATGTGCAAACAGAGTTGATCAGTAGACTTTCGTCCTGTATGCGTGCCACGCATCGAAGGAAGTCCTGAACGACCGGTGAGAATCGAAGACTATTACTTGCAAGCGTGCCACGCCTCAAGCCCATCTTCAAACCTTCAGTGAAGGGTGATCAAGACTAGTTCCTTGTTGAGCGTGCCTATGTCTCAGTTGGAGGTGGTTTGTTAAAACGACGATAAGTTTATTTCATCAGAGACTCACTTCAAAGGCGTGCCTTGAAGTTTGGTCTCACCTCACACTTTTGACCTTGTTTTTCTTTTCTTGTCTTTTCTTTCTTTCTTTTTCTTTTCTTTCTTTCTGTTTCGTTCCTTTTGTTTTCTTTCTTTTCCTTTTTTGACCATCAACGTACCATCTTCGATCGCTTCCTTTGCCATACAGGTTAACGCATCGAGTTCCATCTTCAACTTTGTTGCTATGTTTCACCACCAATTTGTTCATCACTACCATTGCTCAGGGTTCCTCAGTGCCGGTTTTTGCTTCTGCACTCCACGAAGGATCGACTTCTGCAGATAAGGCGATCCACCACTGTCATCGGTGCGTGACCACTCACGTTTCATCACTACTGGTGTCGCCTTGTCCTTGTTCCGTTTCCCCATCGCGGCTACTCCTGCTTCATATGGCCTGTTTTTCTCCAGCTGCTCCTCCGCTTCAACGCCGACTCACCAGTTGCTGGAGTTAGCAACGTCCACCCTCGCCGCTCCCTCACTCGCTGAGCAGCTGCGACGTCGCTCCCATCCGCTGGGTGTCCGAGGGTGCATCATCTTCATGGCTGTATGATTTGGTCCGCATAGTTTTGGCCCGATCCCGGCCCGACCTCCATCCACAGTAGCGGCGCTTTGGCACATTCCGTTCTCTTCTGATGGGGCATCACTCTTAGTTTAATTGTGGAGTCATATATTGGGTGCATATTTATATCTTCTTTGACTGGTGGTTGTTGTGGCTATCTGGAAATTTTCAATTGTGGGGGTGCAGTTGGGAATTTTTGACTCTTTGAATTGTTGCATACTGTGGCTGGATTGTTGGGCGTTGTTGCTTTGATTTGTCGATCACTGGTGGATTCTTTTACTTGTGGGGTTCTGAGCATCCCCATTGTCCCCTACACTATGCTTGTTGAGTACATTTTGACTGTGGAATGTTAGTATTGTGGGCCTTGCTGTGTTGGTTGTAGTGGACAATTCTTCACTCTGTCGGTCGGCTGTGGTTAGCTTAGTTTACTTGGCTAGCCTGGAAATTGTTGCTTGTGGGCACCACTGTGTTCTGTAGTTCTTTGCCTCTCCACTTGTTGTTGGTTTTTGTTGCGTATTGGACCCACTATGCCTCCTAAAAAGGAACGCGTTTCAAGAATCTACCACCCCCACTGAGGCCTCGGGTTCCACACGGCCAAAGAGGAGGGCCCCCATCCAGCCGCCTACTCGGTCCCGGTTGGGTATTTCTAAGAGTATTTTGTCTCCTGGTGGTTGGCTGATATTTTGCTGATTTAATCGACCAAGCGCAAGGTTTTACATACCTTATTGGATCGGTCGCTTTGCTCCTTGCAAGTGCTTTGATATTCAGACCTGGAGCAGCTTAAATATTGTTCATGATGTAGCGGTTCTTTAATCGCATTGGTTGGGCACCTTCATGTCTATTACCCACCTTGATTTATGAAGAGCTCGCTATGAATTTTATGCTACTTTTCGGTTCACCAAGATGCTTGACTTTGCCTTGGATACCGGAGATTATCCAGCCTCATGGGTCAAACTTTTAGTTTGTCTCAATGAATTTAATGTGCACTTGGGGTTCGGGTGAGGACCACTTAATGGGGTCTATATTAATAGTGCCCGTGATTTCACTATGCCTTTTGCTAGTAATTATATAGAGATATGGGGAGTGGTCTACCAACACTCAACATTATGATCCTAGCCAATCTGCGTGCTTTTTTCTCACCGACCCGTCCGGGTCATCCACAATCGTTCTTGGCATATAACTTTTCGCAGGATGCATCTGGAACACTTTGGGCGGAATTTTACTTTCTCGGTGCATGCGTAACAAAGTTCTGTTAACTTTGCTGGGTGGCTTCTCGAGTCAGTCGTGGTCCGTAAGTAAAGCCTTTAATCATGGGCTCTTTGATCACTCACTTGGCTATCCCGACTGGCGTCTTGGATCCTGCTGGGGATATTCGGCTTAGCATTGCTCGCCGTGGAACCTTTGGTTTGAGAAGCTTGGAGCGTATGGGCATAATTCAAATGGTAGGAGACACTTACCAGTTTACTCCTGCTGGTGATGGAGCTCCAGTGCAGTGCCCCTGCTCAGCCGATCCGCAGCTCTTCCTCTTCTACACGCCCTCTTCTATTTTGGATGCGGACTCCAAAGACTTGGAGAACAAAGATGCTTGGCTTGCATGCCAAGGTGGATTCGTTGAATCAGAATTTTGCCAACTTGCATGTCCTCTCTGCCATGCAATCTGAGAATCTGGCTGCCTTCTTTGCACATATGGGTTTCCACCCTCCTCATCCTCCTCCCTCCTAGATGCTGCGATTTCTCCCCTCTTCAGGGAAGTTTCTTTTCATTTGTCCTCATTTTTGCTTTCTCCTTCCTACATTGGGGACAATGTAGAGTTTTGGTGTGGGGGGGAGTTTGGTTTTTGTGTAGTTTTTGCTTTAGTTTTGCCTAGTTTTTGTTAAAAAAAATGAAAAAAAGGAAAAAATAGGGAGAATTGGGTGGTGCATCAGAAGACTATCACCTCTAAGGCGTGCCCACGCCCTAGAAGGATTTCAAAAAAAAAAAAAAAAACTAACTCTCTGTTTTCTTTTGGTTAACATAGGATGCTATGATGATATTGGCAATTGCTTTGCAAGTTTGGGCAGTGATATAATATGATACAATGTCTTTTCTCCTTGTGATAATATTGTTGAATGATGCACTTGGCAAGTTTTGGCTAGTTGGAACCATTCTTGTGAGCTTTTGAGCCTATGAGCAATTTATTTTTAGTTGCTCTATTTTTCTTTCATTGAGTGTTGTTCCATGTGATTTGAATGTTCTAGAACTTGCTATGTTGTGCATATCAAGATCTTAATTGTTGAATTTAGTGCATTGAGATGATGAGGGCACTTAGGTTACACCCTTTTAACTGTCTAAATCCTTGCTCCCATTTTATTTCCCTTAGTGAACTTTGTTTGAGCCTAGACCTTTTTCTTGGTTATATAGCCCATTATGTTACCCTTAATCCCTTCTTTGTTAAACCTTGTTGTTTTGAACCCCGTGTCCATGGGATACCGTGGTCTGTTGCATGACATGGTTGAATGATATTGTGAAGGCTAAGATTCAGTAAGCAAGTGGTTAGAAAGGCAAAAGATAAGAAAATGTGTTGAGCAGAAGACTGAAGCTTCTAAGGCGTGCCCACGCCTTGAAAGAGAAGGGAAAAAAAAAAGAGGAAAAAAAAAACAACAAACGGAAAAAAAAGAGGCAACCAAAATCCAAAATGCCAAAAAGATGATTTGTGAAGTGTAGTACAATAAAAATGGGGCACGCCTAGTAGCTTGCACTTGTCGATTGGAAAACTGTTGAATATGCCTTGCATAGATAATGTGGATAAAGGAAGTGTGTTTTCATGCAGCAGGTCAATGGTATTTCCTTTGACATGTTTTAGCCTAAATTTCCTTTTTATCTAACCCCCTACCTAAGCCACGTTATAACCCTTGATAAGTCCCTTTGATTTTTGTGTTGAATTTAGCATTAGAGGTGGCGATGTGACATATTAGCAAGCATATGGTAACATCATTTCATCATGTGATAAGAGTGAACCCTGCGTTTTCATTTCGGAGTGGTGAGTGAAATACATCACCCTACAAGAGAGAGGGGTTAATTCTTGCATGTGTTGGTTTTGATAACATTGTTTGAGGGGTGAGATATTTGTATCTCTTTGTTGAACTGCCATATGCTAGCATTTGTAGTTGCCTATCTGAGCTCTGAAATGCTTGAGGACAAGCATGGTTCTGGTGTGGGGGGATTTGATGGGTGAATATTTGTATGTGTTAATTAGGGTTATTTGGGGCTTAATTTCTACCATTTAGTGTGCCAGGAATGGGTTTACTGCTTATATTTGAATTTTGTGGTAATTGTAGGCATTTGGTGTGAAAGTGAGAATTATTGGCAAAATTCCAGAAGATTTACATTTCCAGGCCGTGCCTGTGCCAGAGAAGGGTAGCTGGGCTGATTTGGAAGTCGTGTGAAGCTAGGAGAATTCTCGTGTGGCGTCCGTAGCTCAATTGGAATTGGAATTGGCAACTTGTGTGAAGTGGGGAGAAGCATTCCTTATTGCATGAGAGTCCGAATCCGTGGAGAAGATATCAGCAATTGGGTTTCCTGAAGACAATAGGAAGTGAAGGCTTATAAATATGATGTATTGAGTCGGTGGAAGGGCGGCTGGTTGCCGGGTTTTCTTTCCTTTTCCAAGAAACCTTTGTTAATTTCAGATTTCTATTGCTTTCCGTCTTTTCCCGAAAACAGTACGAACTGGGAGCATAGCATTACTTTAGTTCTTTTTCCTTGTTTTCGTTTTTTTCCGTAGACTAGCGTTGTGAAGCTTTCCATTGCTTTTCGTCCTTTTCCGCGAGTAGTACGTACTGGTAGCAATAGAAACGTTTTTGATCATTCAAGTTCTTTCGTCCTTCAGCCTTTTCTTTTGCTTGTGTCTGCCGTTTCGTCCTTTTCGTTTGACTAATCCGTAGTATAAAAAACTATATTCATTCAATAGTTTTTGGTAGTAGAATTGGTTTGGTAAATTCTTTCTTCGCTTATTTAATTGTTTCAACTGCCGTTCAAGTTTCATGGATTTTACAAATAGCATGGTTTCAATGTCAAGGCGTGGCTAATTCCTTCTCTAGTTGAGGAATAATCAAGGCTCGGGGCACCATAACTGTGAGATCGTTTTGTTTATACATTTTAATTTATATGTTCATAGGTATTTAATTATTCTCTGTTTTCAATTAATTATTATTTGGTTTATTGGGTAATGTGGCCAGTTAGTCAATTATCTAAATAATATATAGTCAATTAGGGTGTTGGCGCGTCGCCTTTAAGCAACCTAATTGGTGACAAACGAGACAGTTTCACCGCCTCGCAAGTGGTCTAATTTGTATCGTGGGAATAATTAATCTAGCCTCAGTTAACCCGCATGTGTGTTTACCATCTAGAATTGGGTCTTTCTATTTCCTAATGCTGTGACTACATTAAATCCTATGAGCGTCTCTAGGGTTGTCTAGTTCACAAGAGGGTAGTCTATGAGCGTCTCTGGGCTACTATAAAATTAAGGAAAGATTGGTGGTTGAGCGCGTCGCTTGGCTACTATAACCAATTTATTTATGAGCATGTAAATATCTGTTTTGGGTCTATGATCAGTTGTGTGCACTGGTGCCAAGATTAATTCCTTGACTAGATTGTTTTAATTAATTGATATTTGTGTTATTTGATTCTTGCCATTTTTGGTTAAATTGAAATTTCAGTTTTTATTTCTTTCTTTTCAATTAATTGCTCTCTTTCCAAAAACCCCCCTTATTTTCCCTGTGTGATTTGTCCACCTATTCCCTGAGGAGACGACCCTACTTGCCCTATTCTCAAATTACTGTTGATTGGCATTTAGGCTTACATTTTAACTTTATTTTTGGAGGTTTGACACCCACCACTTTTCCTTGGTTATGATTTTCAAGGCATAAATAGTCGAGGAGTTTTCACAGCTGTTGATTGTCAAATTGTGTTTTGTTCAAGGAGTTCAGTAATTTTAGACAGCCCTCTCTTATATTACTACTCATTCTCGACTTTTAACCAGTTTGATTCTCAATGTACAACAACTAAACCTTCTAGTGGTGACGATGTTTTCTAAGGCAGCCATGGAAGATGTACTGTTCATGCAATGAAGCTGCACAAACTTGGTAGAGTATCTTCTAACACAATCAACTCTAAGCTGCAAGTTTTGAAGCATCACAAACTTGGTAGTCAAGTGTAGTTTTGGCTGCTGCTACTTGCGCAATGGTGAAGGCTCTTGAGTTCTCTCACCTTCTATGCTTTCTGGTTTCTACTCGTTGTGGTAAATTTTTTGTTCTCCAAATACCACAAAAATGTCATGCAATTATTCTTTGACTTCATTCTTCACTACGCTTCCATCTTGAGTTTGAGTTTTGTCTTTTGCGTGATATTGCACTCAAAGCTCAACATTAGCTGATCAGTCTTAGTACCCTTAGTACGTTTCAAAGTTCTATGGTTCCTTGCTGAACCAGCTCTTTCGCCGAGGAGATGGAAACATCTAGGACGGCATTCCCTTTGCTCTCTCTCTGATGGCCAATGTCGAGACCTTCCTTGTCGGCATGGTGCTTTTAAACCGTCGAACAATTCCGAATTTGAAGACATGTTAATGAGGTCCTAATTTACTTGTTTTGGGGAACTCAATTTGCCATATCTTCCATACTGCTTGTCATTCAAAGTAGCTGGTACGTTGTAGCTGATACCTGCTAGGTGCTTGCGTCCTTCTTGAAGTAGTATCTTAGCTCTGTAACAGGCAATATATTTTTTCTCGGTATTGCAGTTGGCTACAGTTTGTGTCGGATGATACTTTTTCTTTTGCTTCTTGTATCTGTAAAGCTGAGACAGGACTCAGAGGCCAGCACGCAAGAGTCGGTTAGATTGCAATTTAGAAAACTGAATTGCTTAGGCACCATCTTATATTCAAGTATGGATTTTCCCACTTGGTGGATTGGAACGGTAGAATGATAAACTATGGAAATCAATTTAACAGAATTAAATGAACATATATATAAGGTTAACCTTAGTTCATCAAACTGACATTTTACTATTTGCAAAATTACTTTTATGTGGACTTGTCCTTGTGCATCAAAATTGATTTAGGAAGCAATAATGTGACATCGATCTTGCACATCTTGGCTTCCAATCTTTTTCATTGCTAGCATAGAGATGTATTTCAAGAAAAGCATTTTTATTTTTCTATGGCTCTTAGACTTTTACGGTTAAGGTAAGTAAATCATCTTATATCTGTAACAGTATGGAAAGTAGTAGTAATAACATTAATAATAACTAGTTATCTAAAAATAATTAAAACGACGTCTTAAAAAGAAGGAAGGGAATCTATCTTGCACACAAAAATTTCAGATGAACTTATCTCCACAACTCCTAGGAGGGGCCCTAGTTTCCTTCGGTAAAATTTCATTTTTTAGGTGAATTTACAAATAAATAAATAAGTAGAGGAAATGAGATCGTTTGAAGAATAATAATATGAACAAATTATTTAAAATACTCCTCACATTTTTTTTAAATGAACTTTTTCATCCTTCACTTTTAGAATGTTAATTTTATGTCCCTTACAAATTCAAATTAGCAGACTTTAATCCCAACCTAAAATTCCAACCAATTTTCAGTCTGAAATTATCACTTCTTTATGGGCAAAAACAAATATGGATTGTATCAGATCAATTTTTTCTAAAAAAAAAAAGAATACAATTCGGGTTGGATTCTAATTTTCTAGAAGTAAAAATGAGCATGAATTGGGTCATTTGTTAAATACAAATGGTATCTAATATTTTCATCTCTAAAAATGACCATGTGTGAGTTAATGATAGATTCAGCATAAAAAAATGACTAAGAAATTAGGTTGAGACTAAATTTTATTGAATTAATTTATGAGGGAAGTAAAATTAATATTTTAAAGATGAAGAATAAAAAAGTCACTGAGTTGCTTTGAATGATTTTCCCTAATCCTAAGAATATATGAGTGTGGAACTCCGCACCCTTCCATTTGAATTCTTTCGAAACTTCTATCCCTTCTCCTCCACATTCTTTGCCATTTGCGGGTCATCGACGTCCACTCGCTTGTTGTCCCCGCCAATTAGTGCTGCCATCGTAAGTCCCTCTTCTCCCTCGATTTTAAGCAAGTCCCAAAATTCGCCAACTTTGAACCAGGTGAAGTTTATGAAATTCAAGTTTTGATCACGATTTGAAATTTTGTTTCTCTTTAATGAGAGTTATGAATTGAAATTATTGATGGGATTCGGTAAGAAATGCATTTTTCTTTTAACTCGAATGCTGTTTTCTGTTTTGTACATATTATATGCACTCTTTTTTTCTTCTGTGAAAAGTAATGAAAAGAAATTAGACAGAAATATAGAAATTTTCGGACATGTTTGAACTGAAAATGTTCCCAAAACGTATTTAAATGATAAGAAGACCATCATCAGTAGTAACTAACGTTATTTTGAAATTGCAGAGGTTGTAGTTTCGACCTCTCTGTTTTAATTTGGCAAGATGTTCTTTTGTCTTTGGTCGGACCAATTAGGACACAGAAAATGTGCTGTTATCCCTATAATGCAAAGAAACGGATTAAATTAGTTAACTTTCTTTTCTTTTTTCTATGGTGACACTTCTGCAGGAATATCTGACAAATTAGCCATGTAATTGGGAGTTTATGTGTAAGGGCTTGTATTGGAAGTTTTATGTCTATTGCGTGATATACTGGGATGTTGTAGCTGGCTTTGAACCAGTGTATAATGAAAATTTTGTTCCACAATGATTCATACTTTTGCTATTGCATTTGTTGCTCTCTTTTGGAAATGTAACCTCCATTTCATTGCTATTGCATAAGTACGATGACTATTGTCTTTTCTTACACCTTGCGTCCATTCCTCAGATATTTGGCTATTCGTGTTAAATGTCGTTATGTTGAACTAAACATGATTTTCATACCTCCCTGTACAAGGTCCTCCTTGGGCTGATTATGAATAGTTGATCACCTTTATAATCTCTGCTCTCTTTGGCATTTTGGAATGGCTCTGCTCTTCACTATTTCTTCACTATCCTCTCTGTTAACTTAATGAACCGACATCTACTTCTTGCATGTTGAATCATAATGATAAACTCAGGTCGGTGTGGCATTAGTCGCAGCTTGTCATGCCTTATTTGTTGAATTCACGTTTTCATTTGATGTTTTGTTTCAAATAACCAAATGTACATGATTTTCTTGGGCCGCCATTTTGCAAGAAATGAAGAATCTTCATATCTGATTCATATTATTAGTCGCAGTTCAGTTTCCTTCATCATATTTCGCTACTTTTGCTAGTGGATTCTATGGATTGAAATGGTTGCCATCTTGATTCGGACATCATGTAGCCAGTAGTACATTCATTTCTCAAATTACCATCTCAATTCATTTCAAATAACTCTAATGGTTCTCAAAAATTCCAAGGACTGAGAACCATTAGAGTGATGGTTCTCAGTCCTCGGAATTGCATGCTTGCTAACTTTTAAAGTCCTACACTTTTGTTTGATCGCAATTGTAAATGTGATATGACTTTTGTATGACTTATGTTAAAGACATGCTCCTGTGATGTACTCCTCGCACTTCTTTATGAGTGGTATATATAAAGTGTTTTGTTCCCTTTTCGAGTTGACTTTCTAGTAGTATATGTTATTTTTATGTTTACATTGAATTGTCGGCCCTCTAATGAACTATGGAGGGTGGAAGAGGCCGAGGTCGAGCGCAAGGAATTAAACCACTCTAAGATTGAAAAATAATGTGTATAGATTAAGAACATGGTATAAAGATTTGTGATAAATACTCTATACTTCCTGAGTACCCTCATCATTGATGATAGGACGTTGAATTTGAGAACAAAAAGGAGTGACTTGAAAGAAGGAATTTTTGGTGATTTCTTGATTAAGTTACTTGTTTGAACAGCTTAAGGTGACAAGTTAAATTAGGACAGCTCATGTGTAAATTTTCATGGTTATACTTGTTATGGATCTTGACTAGATGGTTCTTAATATATTAGTGAAAGGATCTTGTGGAGATGCTTGGATAAGTTGGAAGCATTGTGAAATAAATGATGAGAGATTATTGATAGAAAGTTTATTGATGGCCAAAACAGGGGAAGTAAATCAGCTTTAATTTTCACATTTCCTTGATAGCTTTGGGCAAGTTATTGTTTAGTGGATTTGTCAAAACCTCAACTTTCACTTGTATGTTGAAATTGAACCAAAATTATGCATTTTCTGGCTTGAATTTGTTAGGGATCAATTTCAGTCAACTTTGTAGATTTTTTTGATATTAATTGGTAACGACTTAGAGTTTGAGTTTATACCATTGAAAGCTCTATGAATCTAGTTCCAAATTCCACTGACGGCATTCGCTTCCAACTTTCCTGCTTGGAATTACGGTCATTTGCTCAAGTGACCTAATTCAAATCTGACGGCTTTCTACACTTCTGTGATTGCCGTTTTGATCACAAAAATGTATGAATTTGATTCCAAAGTCATCGTATATAAGGTGACACTATGTCCTAGCTTCGAAAAGGCACAAAATGCCTCTCAATGTGATAAGTGAAGTTCCAGATAGACCAAAAAGTTAGCACAGTTGTTAACTTTGATCCTTCTCTTTTGCATTCTTGTCTTTACTTTCCTTGGTTCAATTCACTTCCCTTTGATTCCAAATAACGTTTCCTCTCTATTCATATATATGGACGTTTGCCCTAAAATATTTGTAAACTTCCCATGATTTGCATCCAAGGCCTTGTGAGATTTGAACTAAGTTTGGAGAATTAAAGTTGGTAATGTTAAGTAAGATATGAGAGTGAAAATTCTTGTTTCTTGTGGATCGAGAATTGGTGGAGGTCTGGTTATGTCATGTTTCATATCAAGACTCAACTACGTTAAGAAGACAGACCTGTGATTGGTGTGTTAAGGTAGAAATGAGCTTAATTGGTGAATAACCCTTTGTTACTCTAGATTGATTCATTAATAAGATACGTGGACTTTTAAATGTATGTAAGGGGATTGGTTCTTTGACTTACGTAAGAATTTATGATTCATGCAAGGTTTATTGGATTTGAATTATACTCCAGATTAGAGAGTGAATACTCTTGCTGTGCAGTTATGAATGGATTATCCCAGTATAAGTAATGGAAGTTCCTTTAGGGTGAAATTTTATAAGAATAGTGTCTATTGAAGATTACTAAGGATACTGTGGTATATGTGAGACTCGATAAGAGCTCAAGTAACACTTGAAGATAGTGTCACAAACCTTGAGAAAGCACTATTTATAGGGTAAAATCTATGGAAGGAAAATCTTGATGAGAACATAATTGCAATAGCGTGACCTTTGGGGTATATATATAAGCATCTGGAGAGTCTTAAATGATGATCATCTTATAAGAATTGAATTCATACCTTTGTCGATGAAATGAGTGTTGTCATAGCAATTTGAAGATATCGAAGTAGAGGAAACGCTATCTTATGAAGAATATCGCATGCAGATTCATGGTAAGAATGTAAAGAACTTGAGAAACAATCAAGTTCCTTTAGTTGAGATTTATGGAAAAATCAAGGGATTAGAGAAGTAACCTGGAAGGTTGGAGAAGAGATCCGAAAGAAGTGCCCAGAATGATTTGTAAGCGAGATGCGAATTTTGAGGACGAAATTCTTTTAAGGAGGGAAGGATGTGAGGGCCTCAAAAATTTGAATTTTATTTCAAAAATGCATAATAATATTTATATTGTGATTATTCACTAAAATATTAGTGAAAATGTGTTTTGAGTGATTATTTTCTAATTTAGAGAATTTTTCAAGAATTATTTGCCGGTGTATGGTTTCGGCCAAATTAAGCGTTAAATTTTGCTCCGAAGCATGAATAGTGACCTTAAGTTGAAAGCGAGCGTATGTAGTGATATTATTGATATATATTTAAGGTTGAACAGTGTTGGATTGAGATAAAACAGTGTAAGTTAGAATATCGCGCTTGACGCGACATAAAGTGGTCATAAGACCACTTTTCTTTAAAATAGGGAAATGTCACCTTTTGTCCCTTAAAAGCTTGACTTTTGGCTTCTTGAAGCTTCATTTTTTTTCAGCTGCAATTTGGAGCTTAGAGAGAGAGGGAGGCCGAGAGAGTAGAGAGAGAATAGAGAGAAAAGTTGAGAGAATTTCTTCTTCTTCTTCTTCCGTCTTTTCTTGAAGCTTCAAGCCACTATTGAAAACATTCATTTCCTTGCTTGGAGCAGCCGTGAGAGAGGAAGGAGAGAGAGGGGCTGGTCCGAAAAGTTTGAGGGAAAAAAGAGGGAGAAAGCTTCAACCTTTGTCATCCAATTCCTTCTTCATCCAACATCTTGAAGTTGTGAGACTTTATTAAAGGATTTTAGCTTGTTCATCTTCATCCATGGCTGCCATGTGAGAGTGAGAGAGGGGGGGAGAGATCCGTGAGAGAGAGAGAGAAAAGAAAAGGGAAGAAAGGCTTCTTGGACTTGCCATCTTCTTGATTTTGGGTTTGGAGGAAGGAAGCGGCCTCAAACCAGCAGATCTGTGGAAAAACATGAAGGATCTCAAGGTGTCGGAGCTTAGAACTTCATCCGTGGGTGGATCTACCGTAGACTCCTCTTGATCTTGCTAGATCTGAAAAGATCTTGAGATATAACACTTGAATCATGTAGTTGTAGCCTTATTAGTGTTAAATCTTGTAGATCTATGGTTCATTTTGTTAAGAATGATTATGACAGAAATATTTGAGTTGGGCTCTTGAATTCCCAATCTAGGTAGCGGACTTGGGGTGGATTTTAGGTAACGGACTTGAGGACCTAATTGTGGATGTAAATGATATTCGTGAAATAGGTTCATTTTATGATTAAAAGAAATGATGGTAGCTTTTCAAGTTTCAACCAATAATTGGTAGTAAGAGGCACATCTCCACCTAACGATAATTACCCGGTCTTGAGAAATATGAACAATAAATTCATAATGCCTGTTAGTTTCAATGTAAAATTTTTTGTCAGACAAATATTTTCATGCAAGAATTTCCACTAAAATAATTGGATTTTTTTTTCAGAAAATTTTCTTGTGTTTGTTAGAAGGGATAATTTCAAAAACCTCCCTTGAGGTATCTAACAATATCATCTAGCACCATTGAAATTTCAAAAATATCACTTGTCTCCCTTATTTTCAAAGTTTTGTATCATTATTAACCCAATTCAAAGTATAATACTAAAAAACTAGTTTTTTTTGGAGTGTGTAGATAATTTCATTCTAGAATTTTGTTATGTTTCCTTAATTGTCATGACAAATTAATTTGAAATCACTCAACATTTGAAAATATACCATTTTATTTCTTTAATAAAAAAATTATAAGTTTTTATCAAGGCTGGAAGATCATTTAACAAAATTTATTTTGTAATCTAAAAAAATGTTTAAAATGTTGAAAATATACCATTTCATTTCTTTAATAAAAAATTATATGTTTTCATCAAGATTGAAAGGTCCTTTAACAAAATTTATTTTGTAATCTAGAAAAATAAGTTAAAAATTTAAACTTATGAATAATTTACAAACACATAAAAATCATCCATAATACAGTATAAATAAATAACTTTTTTTTGGCATCTTGAGAGGATTACGAATTAATTTTTTCACCATGTCAAATAAGTTATAAATACAATTTTAAACACTTTTTCTTTTTTAAATTTTCAAGCCATTGATATAAACAAAAAATTGAAAATGTTAAATAATTTATAAATTTTTTTTTAAATTCACTCAAAGTAGCTTACATAAAATGAAAAATTTCTTTATTCGGTAACCTAAAAGGCACATAAAAAAACCTAAAAAGCACCTAATTAGGATATTCAAAAAAATGTGGACCAAGTATCAAAGTTTTAAAATCGTCATCGATCCCCTGAATTGCAGAAAAAGTCTACCTTTTTTGCCAAAATAATCGACCCCCTTTTATAGTAGCAAATAATTGAAGCCTAAAAAAGATAAAAGAAAATTATTTTTTTTAGTTTGGATACATTTTAAATAATATTTTTATAGTTTAAAAAAATTGTTTTATGATCGTGACTGCTATATTGTGTTCCATCATATTTATATCTTCATACTTTTACTTTAGTTTTGAACTTTTGATTAATATACTTTTTAATTTGTAATAGTGAGGCAACCGAAGGGCAATGTCAGGAATAAAATTATGTTCCCTTTCTTAAAATGAGTATTTTAATAGTATATTTTGAATTGGGTTTAAGATGTTACAAAAATTTAAAAATAAGGAGCTAAATGATATTTTTAAAACTTTAAAAGTGCTAAATAAAATTATTAAAAATCTCAAGGGAGGTTTCTAAAATCATCCCGTGTTAAAATTTTTTCAAAATATATCCCCTTAAATACTCTATGTAATCAATCGATTACCCTCAGAAAAGGGGAGAGGAAAAAGTCTGCCCAAACTAGTGGCTGGCTCACATCATAATGCCCCGTCATTTCCGCCACCATTCCCCTTCTTAAGCACCAATCTCCCACAGAATCCCATCCCTTCAGCACTACCTAGTACTAATACTCCCTCAGATCAGCACACAGCAGACGGGCGTGCTCCTGCATGGACCAGTAAATACTTTCTCATTATTTCTTTACTTCACCAAACCCTCCTTGCAATATTCTAATAATTCACGAAATAAAGAAAATTTAATGCAAAATTTATAAAAGAAGAAGAGAGAAAATGACATCCCTTGTCTTATGAATCTGTCTCTTCTTGATGCTACCGGAGCAGTCTACGTCTTCATTTCCTCATGGCTCATAGAACACCTCGCATTCTATTTAGGGATAATATCAGAAACCTCCCTTGGAGTTTCTTTTAATATCACCTAACACCTCTGAAATTTTAAAAATATCACTTATCTTCCTTATTTTTTGTTATTTATGTAACAAAATTTTTAAAAATCCTAAACTACCCTTTTGCTTACTAAATAAAATACTCCTAAATTACTTTGTTTATTCCAAGAAAACCATCACATAAAAAATAGTCTATAGTAGTACTATAAATATTGCAATATTATAGTGCATTAATATAAATTTAAAAGATAAATAAATATTTATAAGTAAAAACACTTTTACCAAATTAACTTTATATGCACAAAATTAAATTCTTATGAATCTTATATTTTTTTTCTCTAATTCTTCCTCAACCCATACCCCAGCCTATATATTGTAATGATCATTATAAAAATTAAATTAAAATAAATAAAGAAACTATACCCTACTCTACCACAATCATAAAACTAAAACATAAATGGAATTTAATTTTTTATAATTTAAAAATTGCATGGTCACCTAATAAAAATGACTAAGAGAGAATGTTGGAAAAAGGGGAAAGAGAAAAAGTGACATTAGTTTTCTCTTTAAAAAATTTTTGAATTTTATTTATTTGGTATGTGAATTATATATCAAGTGAATGTTAATATAATTTTGTTTTACAATTACTAGGGGAGATAAGTGATATTTTTTAAACTTTAAAGGTAGCAGGTGATATTACAAAATACCTTATGGGAGGTTTCTGATATTATCCCTTCTATTTATTATTTTCTTCAAAAATTCAATAGGTGTGTCCTCACTTTTCCTTGTTTATTGGTGCTGGTAGTAAGGGCGGCGCTGTCCTTGTCAAAACTGGACAAATGCTTTGTTTATTATTTCTTTGTTTGACCTGACCTTTCTCAATCAATCTTTGCTGAGGTCTACACCCGTTTCCGATTGACAGCTCTTAATTGCTAGGGCCGTCAGTTGTGGAAAAAATCTAGCATCCAAGTTTGACAAAGAAGTGCTGCTGCACTTCCACGGGGACCGAAACTAATTGCTTTCGGTCTTCTTCCCCTTAAAGAAACGGCAAATGAATTTGTTGTATAATTAAATCTTATTCCTTCATCACCACTTTTACTAGTTAAGAGTATTTTTGTGGCCATGTCTCTTGTGATATATAATTAATCTTATGCTACCATCCAAAAGCATTGGTTAGAAATTGCATCCTTAATTTACATAAAAACAGTAATGGAATATTTGTTGGATAAAGGAAAAGTAATGCAATCTTTCCAATTTTTCAATTCAATTAGAGTAACATGTAAAAGTTATTAAACTCTATGAGCATGAGAGAATTTAGTGCTTCATCATATGCCTACGAAAATGGACAAATGAACTTTTGAAATTCTAGCACTTTTGAAATCAATGCCTTTGATATTTGCAAGATCACATCTTGATTTGCTGTTTTTCTTATAAAATGATGCATCTAGAAAATCATATCTGAAAAATAATTACATAGTATGAAAGTGTGATGTGATCATATTTTGGATGTATTACATTCATGCTTATGTGTCGGAATTCTAAGCACAATGTATGCTAGGAAATTTTAATTATGACCTTCTAATTTAAGCCTTTCAATTGAGAATTGAGGTAACTATTGAGAGTTGAGACATCATAACTCTGAATTTTGTCAACAGCAATGATAATTTTCCTTTTTTATTTTACATGTTATTAGATGAATATTTCTATAGCAAGCGTTAAATGTGACTAATTAGGATAAGAATTGAGTTAAACTTGGGATTAACCCTTTTGAGATAAATTGACCATAACAAAGAACTCAAATTGTAGATAGCGTTGAACAATTATGCCCATCTTATATGTAAATTGATAGTGTGAGGGCCTCGAAATTCCAAATTATTTTTAAAATGCATAATACTATTTAAATTATGTTTATTTATTTGTTTATGAGTAAAATTGTGTTTAAATTGAATATTTTACAATTTATAGCATTTTATACGATTTGTTTGCCGGTGTGCGATTTTGGCCGTATTAGGACTTTAATTTTCTACCGGAGCGTGATTAGCGACGTTAAGTTGAAATTAAGCCTAAATGACAATACTTTGAGGATATTAATAAGTTTGGACAGTGTCGGAATGGACCCGAGCAGTGTAAGTTAGACTGACGCGCGCGACGCGACATAAAGTGCCCGAAAAAGCACTTTTTCCCTGAAACAGGGAAAAGCACTTTTGAGACTTTAAAGCCTTGACTTCTTGGCTTCAAGCTTTCATTTTCAGCTGCAAAAATCTGGAGTAGAGAGAGAGAGAGAGCCGAGAGAGAAAGCTTGAGAGAGAGAGATTTTGCTTCAAATTTTCTTCCAACTTTCATCAATCTTCTTGAACTTTAACCATCATCAACCACCATCATCTTCATCCTCCTAGCAGCCGAGAGAGAGGAGAGAGAGAAGGAGTTGTGGGCTGAAGTTCTTGGAGAAAATAAGAGGTAAGTGGGTTGATCTTCATTTTTCTTTTCTTCCTACAAAATAATTTGAGTTGTGATGAGTTGATGATGATTTTATGGCTTGATCTTTCTCCCCCCACTTCAGCCAGAACAAGGAAGGAGAGAGAAAGGGAGATCCCAAAATTTGAAAGGAAAAGGAAAGAAGGAAAAGCTTGGGTGAGCATCTTGGGGCTTGATCTTGCACTTGGAGGTTGATTTCTTCGACAAAACTTGAAGATCTTGAGTGGGCTTGAGCATCTTGGAGGCTATCAAGCTTGGGGAGTGTTTTTCTTGGAGAAAAGTTGAGTGATCTTGTTGGGCTTTGCCGGATATCGCTGGATCTTGGTAGATCCGTAGGTACGAGACTTGAATCTTGTAGATCTAGCCTTAATAATGTTGATTAGTGTAGATCTGTAGTTAATATTGATAAAAATGAAATCATCTGAAAAGATGAAGTTGGGCTCTTGGATTCCCAACCTAGGTAGTGGACTTGAGGTGGATTCTAGGTAGCGGACTTGAGGACCTGATTGGGAATTGATTGTTATTTGTGAATTTGTTTTGATATGGTTAGAAATTAGGGTTTTCAGTTGATTGAAAAATTGAAGGAAAAATTATTAAAATGGCCAAAACCACACTTGAAAACTTCTATGTTTGATTTTGAAACTTTGTATTGATCGTGATGAATTTACATTTAAGAAAATATTTGATATGTACATTTATCGGTATGATTTTCGAAAAGATAACGAATAGTATTTCTCATGAAAATTGGGTGAAAAATGTCATTTGAGGGTTTGTAGTGTCATGGTTTCTTTTAATGAATTTTGAAAGAAAGATTATAGTTTAAAGTGTTTTAAAGTTATATTAGCATTTTCAAGAAGGAAATGTTGAGTTTATGTTAAAGATGATTTTGGGTTGATAATTTTCACGACTGATTTATTAAAAGAAAATGTGGAAAAATGCTTAGTGAGTACATCGGTAACGTATGGTTTTGAAATGAGATAATGATTTTTCAAGATTCGTTTGAATTATCGTATTGGAAATGAAAGTGTTTCCTTGAGAGAATTTTGGGAAAAACATTGAAAACGAAAAGGGTGTAAATGAGTTGTTTTGAATAATGAGTGAAGGAACAGAATTCTCAACTACTGTTTTTACTTGTTTAGGGTTCGAAGAGGAGAGTGAATTGACCCTTACGTAGCCCTATTACTTTGGTGAGTTTCCATGCCATTATGTGCTATGTGAAATGACTGAAATGATGTGTATTGTTGTGATTGTCTTGTGAAACCTGGTTTTGAACCCTTAGGTAGGCGTGTGTACTTTATCGCTTGACCCTTATCTAAGTAAAATGATTATGCAATACTGTAAATTGAATGATAGTAAAAGTAAACGAAGTGATAGAATGTTACTGATCTTGTTTAGTATTTGCATGTGTTTGAAAAGGTCGAAATGCACGAGACCTATCGGTGAACCCTTCAACTCGTCGTAGGGGGCATAGGCGAGAAGAATGGGAAGAACCATAGGGTTATTTCAATGTCAAAGCACGGTGACTTAACCCTTGTCTTGTGCTTTCGAGGCGAGTTCGGCACGAACCCTCTAAAGAGCAACCGACCAGACACCGACTTGAAATAAAAGTACTGGACTTGGCTTATGGACTTGTCCCAATTGGAAGAGTACTCTAAACCACTGTAACCACTGTAACCACTTGTAACCAGTAACCACCGTAACCACTTGTAAACCATCCAAAACTACTTGTTACCATATAAACTACCGTTTGGAGAACGGCCCAGTGGGGTTTGGAGGAGTAAAGGGAAGTGGAGTTCTACATGGTAGTGGTGATAAGTTGACGGAGTGTCAACTACTTGGTTGGGGACAAGCGGCGTGGACTTTGGCTCACGAGCCAGTATCCTCACTTGTATTGTTAACTGCTTTCTTATCTGTTTTACATTCAAGTGAAATCCTGTAAAGTGAATATTCTTGTTGTTATGTGAATTGCATGTTTTTGGGAACTCACGAGCTTTCTAGCTCACCCTTTCTCCCATTTGTTTTCCTTAGCAGGAGATGAGATCCATGATGAGGACGCCTACCCTTAAGATTAGGGTCTTCCTGTTTTGATGTTTTGAAGAATTTGGGATGTTAACTTTTGGAACTTTTATACAATGTCTTTTGAGAACTCTGTATGATGAAACAAAGTTGTAGGGATGAATTGCTTATATATTATGGATTGTAATTCAAATGTTATGTATTGTAAAGCTTTGCCTCTGCCATTTTGGGTTAAGAGTGTTATCTTGTCAAGTTGAATTTGATAAGTGAAGTGATTAAAGAGTGAGTGAGTCCTGGCGAGAGCTAGACAGCGGTGATACCACAGGGTGCGCCCTAGGGAGAGGTGGGTCACGTGGTAATCGAGCCTAGGTTTGAATAGTCAGGTATAGTGAGTTGTTTAAGAGTTTAATAGATTAGAAATGAATGTGAAGTGAGGGTAATTTGTTTATGACTAAACGTTGATGACTTTTAAGTTAGATGAGTTCTAATAGAGTTTATTCTTGTAGGTCATGGAGTTTGGTGGTGGAGATGGACCCGACATCGACCCTACCTATCCTGATTGAGTGCTAGGGGTGCCGTGCGGCCTACAACCCTAGGAGTCACCGTGGTCCATGTGGATGTTGGAGGACTCATGCTTACCCTGACCACGTAGTCCTGGCAGTCTACCGAGAGAGGAAGAGGTTGACGAGGATCAGCCGAGATGAGAGACTTACCACTGTGGCACATGCTCGACTTGCTAGGATTGGAGAGCTTGAGGCTGAGGTTCGCTTGGCTAATGAGCGGGCCGCTAGGATAGTGGGGGTAGCTCGAGAGAGGGCTGAGGACATTGTGGCTGGATGCGAGGCTTTGATTGGAGGAGTGATCGAGGCTAACCGAGTTGAGGAGGACTCGGTTAACCAGCCTGTCACTGATGCTGATATGGGAGGAGAGCCTCCGATTGAGTCTGTGGGAGATGCTGCTATGGCTGAGGGAGATCCTCAGTATTTGATGTCTGAGCCGTCTGAGGAGAGTTCTACTGAGACTTCTTCCTACGAGACCTGATGGATTGGCCTAGTTTAGGACTAGGATTGACATAGACTTTTGTGGGAGTAAACCAGTAGAGTGGGTTCCCAACTTTTGTAAAGTGCATGCTTGCTAAACTCTTCAAGTACCATATTTTTGTTGAGTGTACTTGTGAACTTGAGGTACCTATGTGTACCCTTTTGACCAAAAGCATGCTTCCTGATGTACTCTTGGCATTTCTATGAATGTAAAGTGTGTATGTTAAATGCTTCGTTCTTATCTTTATTTGCTTTTCAATTATGTACTATACTTATTTATTATGTTAAATTTCTGCCTATAGAAATATGGAGGGTAGAAGAGGCCGAGGTCGAGGGCGTGGGTCTAGGCTACTTCACAATCTCGGTGGTGACCGGGAGTCCACCGCAGAGCAAAATCAAGGGGCCGGGGTTAATATTGTGGAGCAAATGGCGACTGCCATGAATCGTATGACCGAAATCTTAGATCGTATGGCTGGGCAGCAGGGCCCTGGACCTGAGCAACACCTGGGTAATCTTGGGGTTGGAGAGGATAGGGCTCTTGAGCGATTTCAGAGGTTTAACCCCCCTAAGTTTTATGGAGGACCTGATCCAGAGAGTTGGATGGAAAGGATCTCAGATATCTTTAATGCCTTAGGTTACCCCGAGGATAGGCAAATCACTTTTGCTACCTTTCAGTTTGAGGGGGCTGCTCGTTCTTGGTGGATCATGATAAGAACTAAATGGGAAAGGGAACAAACCCCTAGGACTTGGGTAAACTTCACTAGGGAGTTCAATGCCAAGTTTCTTCCTCCACTAGTTCAAGAGAAAAGGGAGGATGATTTCATCAGATGTAAGCAAGGATCTTGGAGTGTTGCAGTCTGCAGCTCAATTTACTAAGCTGTCCAAGTTTGCTCCTGAACTAGTGGCTACCGAACAAAGACGAATAAGGAGATTCGTGCAAGGGTTGAATGTAGAATTGCAAGAAAGTTTGGCAGCAACTCAAGTTAATAGCTTTAGTGAAGCTGTGGAGAAGGCTCAAAGGATTGAAGGGGCTAAGGCTCGGGTGAAGATCTTTAATGCTAGGAAGAGGAACGCACCTAGCAGTAGCCGTGGTCCAATGGACATAGGTGCCCCAACTCCTAAGTTTGGAAGGGGAATGGGTCGAGCAATTCCGTCTGGATCATCAAGGGGATCGAATTTAAGAGGAACCTTTGGTAGGGGAACAGTATCAAGAGGAGGCATGGTGGAAGGGGAGACAAGAGGAGTTCCACAAGGAGGCAAGTTTCTACTCCTATGGTATCATGTGGCTTCTGTGGGAAGGCAAACCACACTGAGGACGTTTGTTGGAAGAAGATGGGAGCCTGCCTTAGATGTGGAAGTGAACATCAAGCGGCCTCATGCCCGCTTCCAAAGGAAAGCACGACCACCAATAAGCCCAACACCAGTCAAGCTAGTGTAGCAGGGAATCGACCCAGAGTGCCAGCGAGAGTCTATGCCATTGATCACCCACGGGTTCGACCCCACGGAAGTGGTTGAAGGTACAATCCCTATCTTTCATCGCTTGGCTAAGATTTTGATTGATCCTGGTGCATCACATTCTTTTGTGAATCCCTCCTTTTTAAGTGGAGTGGATATAAAACCTACTAGATTACCATATGATCTGGAGGTTAGAACGCCAACGGGGGAACAAAGTCTAGTTACTAGCTGGGTATATAAGAATTGTGATGTCTGGATAGGAGAGAGAAAATTAGTGGTGGATTTGATTAGTTTGGACATAAAGGGGTATGATGTTATCCTAGGAATGGATTGCCTAGCTCGTCATCATGCTAAATTGGTAGGGGCAAAAGCGTGGAATTTTCCATCCCGGAGGCTACTTTGAAGTTTGAAGTGAAAGGGAGATTAGCGTCATCTGCCCTAATTTCGGGGATTAAAGCGAGGAAATTGTTAAGCAAAGGAGCTCAAGGGTATTTGGCCTTTCTGATAAACCCTCCTAGTGATAAAATGAAGTTAGAAGATGTGCCTGTTGTAAAGGACTTCCGATGTATTTCACGAGGAGTTAGAAAATCTTCCTCTGAGCGAATGATAGAGTTTAAGATTGATTTGCTACCAGGAACAGCTCCAATTTCTAAGACTCCGTATCGTATGGCTCCAGCTGAATTAAAGGAATTGAAAATTCAATTGCAAGATTTATTGGAGCGGGGTTTCATTAGAGAGTGATTCACCTTGGGGAGCACCTGTGCTCTTTGTTAAAAAGAAGGACGGAAGTTTGAGGTTGTGTATTGATTATCGAGGACTCAATGATGTGACAATAAAGAATAAGTATCCTTTGCCGCTTATAGATGAATTGTTTGATCAATTACAAGGATCCGTAGTCTTTTCTAAACTAGACCTCAGGCAAGGGTACTACCAGTTGAGAATAAGGAAGGAAGATGTACCGAAAACTGCTTTTAACTCGAGGTATGGGCATTTTGAATTCGTGGTAATGCCTTTTGGGTTAACCAACGCTCCAGCGGCATTTATGGATTTGATGCAACGAGTCTTTAAACCCTACTTGGATCAGTTTGTGGTTGTTTTTATTGATGATATCCTAGTGTACTCAAAGACCCGAGAGGATCATGCTCAACACTTGAAGATAGTGCTCCAAACTTTAAGAGAACATCAATTGTATGCTAAGTTCAACAAGTGTGAGTTTTGGTTGGAAGAAGTGTCCTTTTTAGGGCATAAAATTTCTAAGGATGGGATTGCTGTGGATCCCTCCAAAGTGGAGAGGTGACTCAATGGAAGCAACCTAGAAATCCTAGGGTTAGAAGCTTCTTGGGTTTGGCGGATATTACCGCTTCATCGAAGATTTTTCTAGAATTGGGACCACTCACGGAATTGACTAAAAGCATGTTAAGTTTGCTTGGAACCCAAGTGTGAGCTTAGTTTTCAAGAGTTAAAGAGGCGTTTGACAACAGCTCCGTGTTGACCACAAATGGAAAGGATGGGTTTGTAGTTTATTGGATGCCTCGAAGAAGGACTAGGGTGTGTCCTGATGCAAAATGGGAAAGTTATTGCCTATGCTTCTAGGAAATTAAAACCCCATGAGCAAAACTATCCAACACATGATTTGGAGTTGGCCGCAGTTATCTTTGCGCTGAAAAAGTGGAGACATTATTTGTACGGGGTGACATTTGAGGTTTTTACAGACCACAAAAGCCTTAAGTATTTATTTTCTCAAAAAGAGTTAAACCTAAGACAAAGGCGATGGGTGGAATTTCTTGAGGATTATGACTGCACCATAAATTATCACCCTGGGAAGGCCAATAAAGTGGCAGATGCACTAAGTCGAAAAGCTCAAGTGGCGAGCTTGATGGTTAAGCAATGGGAAATGTTAGCAGAGGCGAATGGAATCCTTGCTTGGAGAAAAGAAAATCACATTTGGAAATTTAATGTTGAAATCTCAATCTTGGAACATATCAAAGAAGTACAAAAGGAGACCCTATGGTGCAAAAGTGGATTGAAAAGGTGAATAGGGGAGAAACATTGGATTTTAAGTTAGGACCTGAGGGAATCTTGAAATTTCAAGATCGTGTAGTTGTGCCAGACAATGAAGGGTTGAGAAAAGAAATATTGGAGGAAGCACACCGAACTAGGTATACCATTCATCCTGGAAGCAATAAAATGTACCAAGACTTGAAAAGGACGTATTGGTGGGATGGAATGAAGAGAGATGTGGCCAAATTTGTTCGACTGTCTAGGTGTGCCAACAAGTTAAAGCTGAACACCAAAACCAGGACTTTGCAACCCTTAGAGATACCTGAATGGAAATGGGATCATATCACTATGGATTTTGTGACGGGTTGCCTAGAAGTCAAAAAGGAGATGATGCAGTTTGGGTGATAGTGGATCGACTTACTAAGACTGCTCATTTTCTACCGATAAGTATGAAATGTCCTTTGGAGAAGTTGGCTCGATTGTACTTGGATGAAATTGTTAGACTCCACGGTGTACCTGTAAGCATCGTTCGATAGAGATCAAGGTTCGTTTCTCGATTCGGCAAAAGTTACAAGAGAATTTGGGGACCAAGGTTAGTTTGAGCACGCTTATCATCCCAAACATGGACAGTCCGAGAGGACAATTCAGACCTTGGAAGATATGCTAAGGTCATGTATATTGATTTTGGAGGAGTTGGAGTCAACACATGCCACTAGTGGAATTCGCCTACAACAATAGTTACCATGCTTCAATTCAGATGGCTCCTTATGAAGCACTTTATGGGAGAAGGTGTAGATCACCTATTCATTGGGATGAAGTAGGAGAAAAGAAAATTTTGGATCCAACCACTATTCCTTGGGTTGAAGAAGCTTTTGAGAAGGTCAAGCTAGTCCGAGAAAGGCTTCAAACGGCTCAAAGCCGGCAAAAGAGCTATGCCGATAACCGAAGAAAGGATTTGGAGTTTGATGTAGGGGACAAAGTATTTCTCAGGGTTAAGCCTATGAAAGGGGAGTGGTATCCAAAAAAGGGAAAGAAACCACGATATGTGGGACCATTTGAGATTCTCAGCGAGTAGGGAAAGTGGCATACCAGTTGGATTTGCCCTCGAGCATGTCAAAGATCCACAATGTTTTCCATGTGTCCATGCTTAAGAAATATCATCAGACCAAGCCATGTGTTGCCCTTAGGAGAGATTGAAGTGGATGAATCCTTGTCCTATGAAGGCGACGTAAAATCCTTGACGAGAAGTGAAAGATTTGAGGAACAAGAAGATTCCACTGGTCAAAGTGCTTTGGAGAAATCATGCTCTTGAGGAAGCAACGTGGGAATTGGAGGAAGAGATGAAGAAGAGTCATCCAGAGTTATTTACCTAGAAAGGTAAGGAATTTTGAGGACAAAATTCTTTTAAGGGGGGAAGGATGTGAGGGCCTCGAAATTCAAATTATTTTAAAATGCATAATACTATTTAAATTATGTTTATTTATTTGTTTATGAGTAAAATTGTGTTTAAATTGAATATTTTACAATTTATAGCATTTTATCTGATTTGTTTGCCGGTGTCGATTTTGGCCGTATTAGGGACTTTAATTTTCTACGGGCGTGATTAGTGACTTTAAGTTGAAATTAAGCCTAAATGACAATACTTTGAGGATATTAATAAGTTTGGACAGTGTCGGAATGGACCCGAGCAGTGTAAGTTAGGTGACGCGACATAAAGTGCAAAAGCACTTTTCCCAAAGCAGGGAAAAGCACTTTTGAGACTTTAAAACCTTGACTTCTTGGCTTCCAAGCTTTCATTTTCAGCTGCAAAATCTGGAGTAGAGAGAGAGAGAGAGAGAGAGAGAAAGCTTGAGAGAGAGAGATTTTGCTTCAAGTTTTCTTCCAACTTTCATCCAATCTTCTTGAACTTTTAACCATCATCAACCACCATCATCTTCATCCTCCTAGCAGCCGAGAGAGAGGAGAGAGAGAAGGAGTTGTGGGCTGAAGTTCTTGGAGAAAATAAGAGGTAAGTGGGTTGATCTTCATTTTTCTTTTCTTCCTACAAAATAATTTGAGTTGTGATGAGTTGATGATGATTTTATGGCTTGATCTTTCTCCCCCCACTTCAGCCGAACCAAGGAAGGAGAGAGAAAGGGAGATCCGAAAATTTGAAAGGAAAAAGGAAAGAAGGAAAAGCTTGGGTGAGCATCTTGGGGCTTGATCTTGCACTTGGAGGTTGATTTCTTCGACAAAACTTGAAGATCTTGAGTGGGCTTGAGCATCTTGGAGGCTATCAAGCTTGGGGAGTGTTTTTCTTGGAGAAAAGTTGAGTGATCTTGTTGGGCTTTGCCGGATATCGTTGGATCTTGGTAGATCCGTAGGTACGAGACTTGAATCTTGTAGATCTAGCCTTAATAATGTTGATTAGTGTAGATCTGTAGTTAATATTGATAAAAATGAAATCATCTGAAAAGATGAAGTTGGGCTCTTGGATTCCCAACCTAGGTAGCGGACTTGAGGTGGATTCTAGGTAGCGGACTTGAGGACCTGATTGGGAATTGATTGTTATTTGTGAATTTGTTTTGATATGGTTAGAAATTAGGGTTTTCAGTTGATTGAAAAATTGAAGGAAAAATGATTAAAATGGCCAAAACCACACTTGAAAACTTCTATGTTTGATTTTGAAACTTTGTATTCAGTCGTGATGAATTTCTGTTTAAGAAAATATTTGATATGTACATTTATCAGTGTATGATTTTCGAAAAGATAACGAATAGTATTTCTCATGAAAATTGGGTGAAAAATGTCATTTGAGGGTTTGTAGTGTCATGGTTTCTTTTAATGAATTTTGAAAGAAAGATTATAGTTTAAAGTGTTTTAAAGTTATATTAACGCATTTTCAAGAAGGAAATGTTGAGTTTATGTTAAAGATGATTTTGGGTTGATAATTTTCACCTGACTGATTTATTAAAAGAAAATGTGGAAAAATGCTTAGTGAGTACATCGGTAACGTATGGTTTTTGAAATGAGATAATGATCTTTCAAAGATTCGTTTGAATTATCGATTGGAAATGAAAGTGTTTCCTTGAGAGAATTTTTGGGAAAAACATTGAAAAACGAAAAGGTGTAAATGAGTTGTTTTGAATAATGAGTGAAGGAACAGAATTCTCAACTCTTGTTTTACTTGTTTAGGGTTCAAGAGGAGAGTGAATTCGACCCTTACGTAGAGGCTGAGCCCTATTACTTTGGTGAGTTTCCATACCTGTTATGTGCTATGTGAAATGACTGAAATGATGTGTATTGTTGTGATTGTACTTGTGAAACCTGATTTTGAACCCTTAGGTAGGCGGTGTGTACTTTATCACCGACCCTTATCTAAAATAAAATGATTATACAATCGTAAATTGAATGATAGTAAAGTAAAGAAGTGATAGAATGTTCTGATCTTGTTTAGTGGCCGCATGTGTTTGAAAAGGTCGGAAATGCCGAGACCTATCGGTGAACCCTTCAACTCGTGCGTAGGGGGCATAGGCGAGAAGAATGGGAAGAGCCATAGGGTTATTTCAATGTCACGAAGCACGGTGACTTAACCCATCAGATCTTGTGCTCGAGGCGATTCGCACGAACCTGTCTCTAAGAGCAACCGACCACGACACCGATGCTTGAAATAAAAGTACTGGACTTGGCTTATGGACTTGTCCCAACTGGAAGAGTACTCTAAACCACTGTAACCACTGTAACCACTGTAACCACTGTAACCACTGTATCCACTGTATCCACTGAAACTACTGTACTGTTACCACTGTTATAAACTACTGTTTGGAGAACGGGCCCAGTGGGGTTTGGAGGAGTAAAAGGGAAGTGGAGTTCTACATGGTAGTGGTGATAAGTTGACGGAGTGTCAACCACTTGGTTGGGACAAGCGGCGTGGACTTTGGCTCCAGAGCCCAGTATCCTCACTTGTATTGTTAACTGCTTTCTTATCTGTTTTACATTCAAGTGAAATCCTGTAAAGAGAATATTCTTGTTGTTATGTGAATTGCATGTTTTTGGGAACTCACGAGCTTTCTAGCTCACCCTTTCTCCCATTTGTTTTCCTTAGCAGGAGATGAGATCCATGATGAGGACGCCTACCCTTAAGATTAGGGTCTTCCTGTTTTGATGTTTTGAAGAATTTGGGATGTTAACTTTTGGGAACTTTTATACAATGTCTTTTGAGAACTCCTGTATAAGGAAACAAAGTTGTAGGGATGAATTGCTTATATATTATGGATTGTAATTCAAATGTTATGTATTGTAAAGCTTTGCCTCTGTCATTTTGGGTTAAGAGTGTTATCTTGTCAAGTTGAATTTGATGAGTGAAGTGATTAAAGAGTGAGTGAGTCTGGCAGGAAGCTGGTGACCACAAGGGTGCCCTAGGGAGAGGTGGGTCGTCACAGATAGAGTCTCCACCAGACTTTGTTGACCAAATAGTGCTGGACGATTCCCAACTATCACATTAATCAAAGTTTCTTTGTTTTGTTTTTCAAATAACAAAATATATATATATAAATGAAAAAATAAGTTCATGATTCTAATATGGGGAAAATTTTCTAATTGAAGGGAATAATGAATACAAAACAAATTTGGAAATTCACCATTTTGATCCCCGAACATTTTCACTGGAAAATTGATTTCATCTCTAATGAATTATTTTAATCAATTTAGTTCTCGAACAAATTTTTTACTTCCAATATATGACTTTTGATCCAATTTTACTCAATAGAGGAATAATTGTCACATTTGTCTAACCTTCTATAAATAACAGATGAGATAGATTAGAAAGATCATTAAAATTGCTTAATGTATCTATATCTATACTCTTTATGAAAGTATGGATAGCCTAGACAAGTGGAATGTAAGTAATTTGGAGTGTAAGCATTACTTTGTCTTAGGTTTTGGTGTGACAAATGTGCCCTTTTGTCTAGTAATAATAACAGCCATATCATTTTGGTTACCAAATGAATCACTAGTATAAGTAATCAAAATAGAACTAGAGCAATTAAGATGAAAATAGTGAGTAACCATCACAATTATTAAAATTGGACCATTATCAATTATACATAAAACTGAAATAGCACTACTGAGATATCTACAACCCATTATTACATCAACCAAAAAAAAAAAAAGGAACTCCTTATAATTGTATGGATATTCTAGACAAGTAGACCGTAAGTAATTTGGAGTGTAAGCATTATTTCATCTTAATTTTTAGCAAACAAAAGGACTTATGGGTAATGGTCCAACCTTAACAAATATTTTAGCAAACAAAAGTTTCCTCAAAAAACACCATTTATAATTGGGCAAAAAATCTGGATGGCCCTTGAACTTTTCGTCGATTGACTTTTAGTCCCTCAATAATTAAGTGGAGAATTTTAACCCTCCAACTTGTAAAAATATATACTTGTGGTCCTTTTAGCTAGTTTTGCTGGTTGAACAACCGTAAAACCAATCACATGAGATGCAACACCCCAAAGCTAAAAGGTGTTGTTGTCTGCACAATAATAGAAAAGCAAACTACAGCCCTAAACCTGGGGGAAAATTACCAAATAAAGGAAAATTGAGGGGCTAAAATGTAAACAAATGATCATCTTCTTCCCATGAGCTCAAGTGGAATGCTACTGCGTTGCTTTCTCTTCATTGGCCACTGTCAAAAATAAAAAATCACCACCTCTGGCAAGTCCAATGCTTGCCGGAGCTTCCTCATCTCTTCCACACGTACAAACACATAATACACACACCAAATTCCATGAAAACAACCAAAGAAAAATGTAAAGATAAAACTTAAATGAAATTATCTCTCAGTTGTTGATAGCTTTCCAACGAACTTGCTATCTTGACTTGCTTTTGACAAGGTGAAGCTCCTTTTCATGCACATAAAATTTACCAATTTGTCTTTGAACTTTTTCTGGCATTTCATCAAACATCTGATAGCTGCTTGAAAATTTGGAATTTCTTGCTCAAATTTCAATATAATGAAACTCAAAAATTTTTCAAAGTTTCATAAACTGGAAAATTAAAAGAAAAGGGACAACAAATTTGTAACAAAATATCATTATCCAATCTTATGCGTCCACAAAATATCATTAAGGGAACCTCACAATGCTTCCTCCGTTGAAGAAATTGACGGTGGTGGTGGTTGTGGACTCTGGCGATGGCAACAACAGCGGCAGCTCCTTGTTCCCTCCTGAACACTCCTTTTATTTCAGTTTTTGTTTTTCTACTTTTTTATTTTGTTCTCTTGTTTTTTGATGGAAATGTTCTTGAGTTTTCTGTTCTCGTGTAGGCAAAAACATCCTTCAACTTTATGAGTTGCATCTCACGTGATGAGTTTCCCAGTTGTCCAACCGGTAAAACTGGGTAAAAGGACTACAAATATACAATTTTACAAGTTAAAGGGTTAAATTTCTCCACTTAATTATTAACGGACTAAAAATCAACGCGGTAAAAAGTTAAAGGGCCATCTAGATTTTTTACCCTTTATAATTTTATGGTTAAAATGGACAACAATGAACCAAAAAATCATAGAGAGACAATAATGAGGGAGAAGGCAAAGGACATATCTGGACAGAATTTTCAGTGAAATTGAGCTCTAGCCTCCGAGCATTCCAGTAAAATTGAGAGATTTGGAGGGGAAATTAAAGCTTGTGAAGTATCGTAAAGAGAGAAAAAAAAAAAAAAAAAGGATACGAGATTTGATTGCAATGCCCGCAGATATTCTCTCTTACAGGGATGATTGTGTTTAATCCGCGGCTTCAGAAAGTGCCCAAACAATTCCGTTTGCTGCAATCCTTCCATCTTTGGCACTGTCATTTGCATTTTTATATTCCTTGAGATGCTTGTGTTTCTAAAACCTGGATGTCTGAACAAGCCAAGAGTCAAGATCCAATGCACATGGGCAACCTTGGAGGAGGTCTCTTTTTGACAAAACCAAGTGCAGGATTTTGGTCCCTTTCAAAACAAATAACGTATGTTTAAAGCAATCGAGATGACAAGACAAACAAACGATTTAAAAAAACAAACAAAAAAAAAAGGGAAAAGAATCCCAGCATTGACTTGGGAAATTTTTTCAGTCAAAACCCAAGCAACTTCCGTGGGAAAAGCATATATTGTACTTTGATTAAACTAATTCAAAATTTTCACCACTTAAATCTTCCACATAAAACGTAAAACAAGACATATTGAGTACGAAAACTAATTATAAATAGGATAGGGGGCTAATAGAAGAGTGTTCTAAGACATGAGTTGTCAAATTCCTTCTTTCATGTTCGATTGATGTGCTAAAAACCTTCGTAAGGTATGAGAGAATATTTGAACAATTTTCAAAAGTTAAAATACAAAAGGAGGGCAAAAAATAAAAAAAGCATCCAATAGTTTCTGGCCAATTTACACGATGTATAACCCAGTCTGATTATTGAAGTAGACATCCACTATGTATATTCCTCCATGCTGAACCAACCAGCCAAGAAGCCAGATAAATAATATGGAAATGATAATTTTGTGGCCTCTGGTGCCCAGAGATTTTAAGCAAACAAAATAGTAGTATGTTTTTGGTCTAATTCTCGAGGATAGTTAGTAAGACCAAATTATCTTTTTTTCCAACTTATTGCTGGATTAACAGATGATATAAATGATGTTGCCAATTGTAACCAACTATGTCATTTCCCTTCTTATTTACATTTTGGCAGCTGAACGTAGCTATTTGTCATTTGGGTCAAACCATTATTCCAATGACCCCTTGAGAAGGCATCCAAGTTTGTCCAAGCGTGTGAGAGTAGTTCCTTGCTGCTTCTAGCTACAGCTAAAACCTTCCACTGTAAAAGAGTATTCTGGTCTGAAGACTGTACCCAAGGAGCAAAAAGAATGGCTGATGCACTTATTGCTTGCACAATAAATGTAGCATTGGAGAAGGCACTTTCCCTTGCCAATGAAAAGATTGGCAGGCTATTCCAATTCAAGGAGGATCTGGAGACCCTGAGAGGATATGTTGCCATGATCCAAGCTGTCTTGGCTGATGCTGAGGAAAAGCAAACGCATGACCGGGCTGTGCAACTGTGGCTCCAGAGGCTGGAAGCCGTGGCGTTTGATGCTGCAAATTTGTTGGACGAGCTGAATTATGAAGTTCTTCGTCGTCAACTCATGGGTAAGGTACGCTCCTTCATCCTGTCCTCTGACATTAATGTTGTTTTCCGACGGAGAATGGCCTCTAAGATCAGGGACATCAACAAGAAGTTAAATAATATAAATAAAGAAGCCAATGATTTTGGACTGATCAGATTCCAGAGGGCAACTTTCCTCCCTCTGACCACTGGTAGGTCCACACTAAAGAGAGAGACGGACTCTATTGGTTGTCATAATGTTGTAGGAAGAGCTAAGGATGAAGCAAGGCTAGTGGAGACCTTGCTAAGCTCGTCAGAAAAAGCCGTTTCTGTAATTCCCATCCTTGGGATGGGCGGATTGGGAAAGACAACATTAGCTCAATCTGTGTACAACAATTGTCAGGTTGTTAGTCACTTTGAGAAAAAAATTTGGGTTTCTGTGTCTAACAATTTTGAAGTGACTAGGCTTTTGAAAATGATCTTAGAATCACTCATGCGAAGATCTGTTGAAATAACTAGTAGGGATGTCATCGTCCAGAAAATTCGAGAACAACTAGTGGGAAAGAAATATCTTCTTGTTCTTGATGACGTTTGGACCGAAAGCCATATTTTGTGGGATGATTTCTTACATTCGTTAATGGGACTGAATGCAACTAATGGAAATTGGTGTGTTGTGACTACTCGCAAACAACAAACTGCATCCATTGTGGCCACACATGATTCTTATGTGTTGGGAAAGCTATCTGATGAAGATTGTTGGTCTATCCTCACAGAGAAAATAATTGCAGGTGGATTAATTCCCGTACAATTACATGTTATGAAAAAGGAAGTTATAAAAAAATGTGGTGGTCTACCACTAGCTGCAAGTGTAATGGGAGGTTTATTGCGTAGGAAGAGAAAGGAGGAGTGGCAATTGTTACTGAAGTATAAGCTTTCATATTTGAGTAGAGATGAAGATGGTGTCATGGAAATACTTAAGTTGAGTTTTGATTGTTTACCTTCACCATACATTAAGAAATGTTTTGCATATTGTTCTATATTTCCTAAGGATAGTGAGATAGAAAGGAATATGCTTATTGAACTTTGGATGGCAGAAGGTCTCCTCCAAACAGATGTCAAAAACCAAATGATGATGGAGGAAATTGGAATGAATTATTTGAGAATTCTATTGCAGAGTTCGTTGTTTGAAGAAACGAGAAATCATCTGAGGAAAACATGTTATAAGATGCATGATCTGGTGCATGACCTTGCAGAATCAGTGTCAAAGTCTACCAAAGACAATGGTAATCAGATTCGTTACCTTCCAATAGACTTATCTAATGGAGAAGATGGAGAAGATGGAGAAAAACTTTTTGAGAGTCTATCAACTTCGCTTCATACATTGTTTGTAAGTGGTCCCTTATCTGGCATAATGTTAATGAAATTGAAAAACTTGTATGTTTTGAATTTGTCTGGTGCACAAATTGGGGAGCTGCCAATCCAAATTGGCAAACTCATACACTTGCAATATATTGACTTTTCAAATAGTAGAAGTGAAACTTTGCCAAAATCTATTTGTAAACTCTATAATTTACAGACACTAAGATTAAATAATTTATTTATTAAAGGCCTTCCAAAGGGGATGAGCAATTTGATTTCTTTAAGACATCTCCACTATTGCTGTTATGATGACAAATTTGAAATGCCCCTAGAGATGGGACGATTGACTTGCCTTCAGACACTAGAGTTCTTTAATGTAGGTGAAGAGAAGGGTCGACAAATTGGAGAGATTGGATACTTGAAAAACCTCAAAGGCAGTTTGGTGATACGCAATCTTCAACTAGTAAAGGATAAGGAAGAAGCTGAAGAAGCAAATCTATCTGAAAAGACTAGTCTGTTTGGGCTAGAACTTAAGTGGGCCTATCGTGGTATAGAAGTCGGTGGGCTAGAAGATGGATTCCACGACCTAGATGTGCTAGAAGGCCTTCAGCCTCACCCAAATTTGAAGGAGTTGGCAAATTGTGATTTTATGGGTGATCAATTTCCTCGATGGTTAATGGTTTTGCCAACAACACTCCCCAAGTTAGTGAGTTTGAAAATTAATTACTGCCACAAATGCAGAGAACTCCCTCACTTGCAAAACTTTACGTCTCTTAAGGATTTGTGGATTGAAGGATGTAGTGGGTTGATGGATCTGCCCGGTGACATCCTACAGTCTTGTACCTCCCTCCAGAAGCTTCGGGTGAGGTGGTGCTACAATCTCATCTCCTTTCCGCTTGATTTGCAACAAACGCCTTCTCTTTTGAAGCTGCAGTTTTGTGGGTGTCCCAAAGTGAAAACAAGTATGACGCCCAAAGGATTTGGTTTCCTCACTGGTTTAAGGAAGCTTGAAATTGGTCCCTTCTCAGATGATGATGATGATCATCATCATCGTGAAAATTCTTCAATTTACAATGAATTTGATTGGCCCGGATTGATATCCTCTTCATCATCCACACTCCATGAACTAGATTTATACGGGTTGCCACACATGGAGTCTCTACCACATCAGCTCCAATACTTGACCACCCTCACATCACTACGGCTAGAAGGTTTTGGAGGTGTAGAAGCTCTACCAGATTGGTTCAGAAACTTTGCAGCTCTTCAAAGCCTTACTTTATTCGATTTCAAAAGGCTTGGACATTTACCCTCCGAGGATGCCATGAGGCGCCTTACCAAATTGAGATGTCTGATCATTTTTGGTTCTCCTCTATTAAAGAAAAGGTGCAATCCTGAGAGCGGCTGCCCCGACTTCCAATGGTCTAAGGTTTCTCATATTCGAGTGCTTCTTTTGAATTATGTAAGATTGCTTTCCACCTACTTTCTTAGCCTTATAATCCATTTCTTTGTTGTTTTGAGATATGCCTTCTTTTCACCACCCCCCTCTTATAAACCTTCTCCAGAAAAAAAAAATGAAAGAATTCACCGTGCTTATACTTCCCAATTTTCTCTTCTCCATTTTTCTAGTCCTATTTTATCATCTTCCAAAGTTACAGTATTACCATTTCTTATTAGGTTGAAAACATTACTGCTTTTCATTTTCTCCATGTCAACTTAATGCTCTGTAAAACAGGCATTGAATGTCTGATATCTAAATGCACAAGATTTTCATGGATATGAATCAACAAGTGGTCAAGCAAATCAACATACAACCTGAGCAAAATCTCTTCAAAATTGAGATTCTATAGGGAAATTTAGTTGTTTTGATATTTAGCACCTTGAAGATCCATTTCTTATTTCATATGCCCATTACATGCAGCAGTAGCACTCTTCTTTTTTGGTCACAGATTAGGACCTCCAATTCGTACCAGCAACTCTTGACCTTGCTCCTTTTCCTGTTCCCGCCAAGTTGATTTTGCCTGTAGAACTAAGGTAAATTCTTGTTATATTTAAGCTTCTTCTACAAATATATATCACTGATATTAAATTATTTTTGCCGTGATTGTGCTACAAATTGCCTACCGTTTTTAAAAATGACTTAATTCTTGCTTGGAACAAGAGTAGACTAAGAGTATAGGACAACTTATACATGGGACAGCTTATTTATTTAGCTTAAAAGCCAAAAAAACGCAGATTTTAGCTTTTCATTGGATTGACTGAACTATTTGAAAGATCATGCTCACTGCACACCATCTCAGTTTGAATTTTCTGTTTTCCACTGACCTTAGGCTCAAAGCTTAACGGGAAATCTACAATGGCTAGTAATTCCTAATTACAGAGCCTGCCTCTTTGAGGATTGTGTCGAACCATATCTTGTTTTGTTGGACTGAAATGTTTATGTTGGCGCTCTTTTCTTTCACTTGGTGCCTCCCATAGCTAATGCCTGATGTCCGTATCATGCGAACTTGCACACTTTCAACGTGCCTTTTTAGTCATGAGGTGCAGTAGTACAAACTAACGTGCTATAATACTCTGGATTTGCTTGTTTTTTCTAGGTTCTTGTCTTTGAAACTAACTACCACTAAATTGCAGAAGTTGTAGGTCCAGATTCTGATTGCTTAATGACTTTAACTGGCCTGTACGAGCTGCTGGCCAAAAATTTCTAGCCCCAACTTATCTGAAGTCCTTTATGAAACCATCATTACCATGACCTTCTGAAGATCATTAATGGCATCTTTTTGGCCACAGAGCCTGTACTGGAGTCGCAAATTAACCATTAGAGGTTTTGCCAATTTTCAAGAATAACACTCAGGTTAGCACATTTATTTAGCCAAATAAATATTTATACACAAAGTGTTATTACCTGCTCATTATTGTTAGGGTGAAAACTATCAAAAAGAAACTCATAGTTTCTGTAAGATTTCCAGCTCAAAAAAGTAATGGAACTTCTTGTTCTATCTTATTTATAATGCAGGCAACATCCTGTCTTGGAATTCTTAAATCTGAGTTCATCCAACTCAGGTACACACACCACCAGTTTGTTGAAGGCAGAAGTGTGCTTTGCTGAACTTTCCTTGTCTTTGGCGGCTTAAAAACGTTTAACTGCTGTTAGCAAAGTAAACACTATCACTTACTGTAATGTGACATCACACACCCACAGTACACACTCAGTAGACACACACACACATAGCACACAGAATAGGCGTCACAGCTTACATTTGGCACTTCTAGTTCCTCCCGGAGATTCTCAATTCATCATCCAATCAATTCCTTTTAGTATAATTTTGGGCCTTTCTGGGGCCACTTCCAAATGTAATGGATAAATTTGATGAGCATTTTGATATTTTGGTTCTGGCACATGGTCAACTTCACTTCTAACTCAATCATAGATTGCAGATAGATTATTTGGTGTGGACAGCCAAGCATAATGTGATAGTTTAAGACTATTTGCACTGAGTTTCGTGCCTTTGCTATCTTTCAATAACAACCGGCAGTTTTTATTTGCTCTCCAATATGTCTGCTGCCGCTATGTTTCTTAACTCAGATCAGACCGTCTGGTTCGACCGGTTGAACAGGAAATTGGTTACGCACCCGGTCTGAGTTTGTTTAAAAATCGGACTGCAAACCCAGCAGCCGGTAAAACCGACAAAAACCGGGTTCATTGATTCTTCTCCTCTGCTTCTCTCAAATCTGCCTTCGTTGCCATTGACTCCGACTGTTGCTGCCACTCCCACTGAGTAGACTAAGAAGACTAGGAATAGTCTGAGTCTCTCCCCCTTCCCCTGCTTCACGTCATGTGCTGGCCAAAAATCTTTCCAGTGGCAGTCCGCGAATTCCCTTTGATGAATTGGGATATATGAGAATTGATGATTTCATTTATCACATTTTTCCTTTTCGGGGGGCTTTTCTTTTCTTTTTTTTTTTGGCTGATTTTTCATATTTTGGCTTTTTATTTTCCTTAATTCTCTTGAAGGGAAAAAAAAAAAAAAAAACATGCTTAATTCATCTCTCAAACAAAATATCTGCTATAGATATGACATGAAATTACAAAAATCAAAAGAAAATAAATGTAAATAAATATAATAATTCAGCGTTCATCTATAACTTTTTCATTATTAAAAATTGACCCCCAAAATATTTTGGATAACTATAATTGCTCCTATGAGCTCTTCTAAATTTTCGTTTGTAACTTTAATTTCTTTACTTTTTCAAATAAGTCATAGAAATTTAGTGGTAAGCTAATGAATTAGTATTTAAAGCTTCTAAACATCATATTTGAGTTAGATTTAAAAGGTATTGAATTATAAAATGTTTGAAAATAAGACTTAAGAAATTGAATTAATATTTTTATTCATATTGACAATATATTTTTATATATTCTAGCATCTAATATAGTAAATTTTTTAATTAATATATTTATGACATCATATTGATGTCATCCTATTCTTAATACGGATCTGACCCAGTCTTGATCCCTGGCCCTCAGCTTGCCGAGTCATTACCCTTTCCGAGTTTCAAAACACTGCCACTTTGAGCTGTAGATTGATACCTAAAGTTGAGATTCTATGGGACAAAATGGTTGCCCTGAACTTTCACCTCTTGAAAATGTACTTGTCATCTTGTCATCTTGCTCTTGCTCTGAACCATCTAAGATTTGATCTTCTCTACAATGGCTCTTGGAGATGGGATTTGACTCAACTTTCCCTAATTATGATCTCTCAGCATAAGGACACAGGTCAATCGATAATTCTCTTTGCCCCTTTATCATCAAATTGGTGTTGAAAAAGGGACTGGTAATCTACAATACCACTTTTTTTTCTCCTTAAGATGATCCTAATTTATGACACAACTTTTCTTCTTCAACTATGTAATATTGCAGTTAAGCAGTTTGATTCTCAATTGTTAACTAAAACCAAAAAAAAAAAAAAAGACATATTCGAGTCATTTTTTGAGGTTGCCAAGGAAAATATTGCTGTTCCTGCAATGAAGCTTCAGACACTTGGTAGATTATCCTTTATAGAAAACTCAAGTGTAACTGTGATGATGAGAAATTTTGAGCAGCAGATAATAATAATTGGTCGCAACTCTCTAGGAATTCGGCTTCATGAAGATTCTTGAGCTGTCTCTGCCTGTCGTCCTTGCTGGCTGCCTCATTTCTTTTTTTTTTTTTTCAATTACTTAACTGGTCATTTTTTGAAGTTTTGGACACAAACTAGAACATTATTCATGTCACTAGGTATCTGTAGACTGAGAATAAAGATTTCATATCTGCTTACTAATTTAGGTCTGAAAACAAAGATAAAAAGATTTTTTATAAGCTTTCTGTAAGATTTGTTTAACAGAAATGTCATGCAATTATCTGAAATTTCTTGTTAGCTTTGTGATCTTGTATACACTCTCCTGAGTTTGAGTTTTCTGTTTTGCAGTGGTATTAGGCTCAGAGCTCAGAGGAGACCTCAATGGCTTAAATACTTCTGTACCTATCAATATCCTGTTATTCCTTCTTCAACCACATCATTTTCAAACCAGAGGTAAACATATAGAACGCACTCTTTTGCTTCTAATTGACTAAGATGGCCAAAGCCTGAGATCTACATTGTGAATTGTGACTTCAAACTGTTGGTGATGATATGAGGTAGTAATTCACTGATTATGGACCTCAGTTGCTTCTCTGTCTCAGACTGCCTGTCTGTCAAATTAGCTGCAATTTAGTTGCAGAAAATTCTCAGTCTGTCTTGTGACTGCTTATTGTCTATTTTTTGGCCTTTGCAAGCTGCTAACCGCCTTTCTTGAACTTTTATCTTAGCTTCATCACACACAACATGATTTTATGAGTTTGCCTGTTCTCTTTTTGCAGTTAAACATAGTATGTCTAGATTGATGCTGTTACTTTTAAGATTCATAGTTATCCCTTCAGAGACCCGGACACTGGCCGCTACACTAATCCCAGAAACGATAGCCATCTCAAAATTACTTGGTCTGTGTGATGTTGAGTAAATACTACTTCTGTTGGTAGTCTCTTAAATCTTGAACAAAAAATGAAAAAATTGCATGAGGTTGTCCTTTTCAATTTTGTTTGGTGTCTTTCTTAGGTTTTTTATCATGATTGAAAGTCATAAGTACTTCATAACATTACCATCATTAGGAAATGGTTCCATGTCTTCATTGGAAGCTTTACTTAATATCCTGTTTCAGCAGTTAATAACCAAATGCAGAAGATTTATGGGTTACCAAAGAAAGTTTTGCTTAAATCAGAAGTGAAGCAAATGAACTAATCAAGTAACAATATGGAAGAAATTAAGAATTGACTTTGCTTTGTTTATCATGTATATCAGCTAATGTGTTGCATGTTATGATTGCCAAGATTAGCGCACTCCCTTTAAACTCACAATTTGTATGAGAACGAAATAATTTCTCTAACCTTGCACCCTTTGAAATTGCGCATTGCAGTTTACCTTCCATATCATATGCAGCAAATTTGTGAACCCTTTTCCGAATGTCTTTGCACCAGCAATTCTGGCAGCACTCCTTTCTTAAATACTTTCCAAGATGATTTTTTGGTCTCTTGCTTAGACAAACATAGGTTAGAATTGTGAAGCTTCTCCAGCACCTTGTGTATGGCTGGAGCTCAATAATTTTTTGCCTGCATTCCCTACAAATAGGCCATTGACATTTAATAACAACAAGCAGTCTTGTTTTGTTGATATTCCGTATCTGCTCCTGTTGATTGTAAGATATTATTTCTAACATCAGCTCACTTTTTTTAAACTTGTGATTCCAAGGGGCTGAAACGGTTTCTCTGTAAATTTTACCTCTTGAAAATGCACTTACATACTTCTCTGAGCCATTTTGATTAGTAATTGCTCTGAGTCTCAAAAATAATGGTTTTCTGACTAACTTTTTCTTGGTTATGATTTATTTCTAGCCATGAAGACAATGGTCAATCGAGGGGTTTTTGCAACTGTTGGTCATCACTTTGGTGTTCGTTTCTGGTAATTTTAGATATACTTCTCATCTTTCACTACTCAATTTTGACTTTTAACCATTTTGATTTTAATATGCTACATGTAAAACAAAAGAAAACTTGTCGTTGTGAAGATATTGTTGAGTAGCCAAGGCGGGTATACTGTTCATGCAATGAAGTTGCACAAAAATTGGTGGAGTATTTTCCAACATGATCAAGTCTAAGCAGGATGTTTTGAAGCATTTCAGTAGTTAGTCAAGTCTACTTATTGCAACCTGATGCTTTTAGTGAATCCACCTAGATAAAGGCTGTTAAGCTTTCTCTGCCTTTTGTGACTGTGGGTTGCTACTTTTTTGTTATGGTAAGTTTCTTCTTTCGGCGCTCTGGTTACAATGACAAAAAACGTGCAATGATCTGAAAATTTCTATTACCTTTATTCTATGCTACATGCCGTCTTGAGTTGGCTTTTGTGTTTTGCAGCAACATTAGGACCAAAACTCAAGGAGGAACCTCACCGATGGCTCTTACGTACTGCCATTTCTTTTGAAAGTCCTATTATTCCTGCTGAAAAGATCCTGCTTCAGTTGGATTGTGACATCTAGGATGCTTTCTCTTTTGCTCTGTGCCTTGAAAGGCCAAAGGCTGAGATTCCCATTGCTGACATGGTGCCTTTAAACTGTCCAAACGATTCAGAAATTTGTAGTCACAATAATTTTGTTCCGATTTGCCGTCTCTGGCATACTGCTTGGCGTTAGTAAGCTAGAACTAGCTGGTGTCTTGGTAGCAGTCAAATGTGGATTCTGTTGTGACTCAATGGCCTTTTATTTTCTGAATTCCACCACGTAAATTGCTTTGCATGTGCCACGAACTGCCCATCATTATTTTCAAGTTTATGAGTTGTAATGACTGACTTTGCCGTTGTAACCAAACTACTATAATTTTTATAGGAATAATTGTAAGCACGACTTAGTACTTGCTTCTCCATTTTGTTTCAAAACAAACAAGACACAGATTTTAGCCTTTTGTGACATTGACAGTACAAAAGTATGGTGAAATTACCTAAACTTTGTCGTTAGCTTTCTTCTTCGTCACACATTGCTTCAGTTTTAGTTTTCTATTTTGGAGTGATCTCAGTGTCAATGATCAACTTGAATCTACAATGGCTCTTACTTACGGAATTTCACAGCTTGTAACTTTTAAAAGCTTTGTTGAATCAAGCCCTGTTTCAATTGGAGAGAAATATTTAGGATGGTGCACTACAGGCACAATTTTTTGTCGTTATTAGTGTCTAAAACCTGATAAAACTGTTGGGGGAGCTTGTGCACTGTCAGCCCGCCTTTCTAACAATGATACTAGGTATCACAAATTATCATTCTATGTTACCATGAATTTTCTTATCTTTGCCAGACTTGTAATCTTAGAAATTAGCTCTTCCTTTTATTTTTTCTCGGTAACTGGCTGGCATTTGATTGCAGAAGTTGTATTATAATTGCTCTATCTTCGTCAGCTGGCCTCTACTAACTGCTCGCCAAAATTTCTTTCCCCAGCTTAATGTAATGTCTGTCAAGAACCACCATCATCGTGAATTTCTGGTGATAATCATGGGGGGTTTGTTTGGTGATGGAGCTTGTATTGGCAAAACAGGTTGGCCATGAGAAGCTTACAAACTTTCAAGAAGTACCCTCAGGTCAGCAATTTTGTTTTTAAACGGATAAATAGATGTGCTTACTATCAAGTCTTATTTCCTGCTTATGGACCTATTCCCATATATGGGACAGTCTCCCAAGCAGTAAGGCTTTGTAGAGCTAGTCTACTCAGGGAAAGGCTGCGGGGTTTGATGGAACACAGGAAATTATAAATAAGCAATGATGGACAATGATTTTAGACTTTATTTCTAGTTTTTCGTTTCTTCAGGACAGCATACTCCATTGAAAACATTGCCAATATCTTCTGAATCTACCTGATATGAGGTGACAAAAATCGTACAGTAAGACGATTTAGTTGCAAAATATCTGAATTTTTAAAACGTTTGCTTCCAGGATGTTGTCTAGTAAAATAGCAGTAAGGACCGGAGAGTTATTGTTTTGCACCTGCAAGTTGATTGCAGGTTGCAATTAGAGATATCAATCATTAATTCAACTACCTTATAAGCTGTAAATTATGGAAGCAAATTGGCAATTTGGGAAATGATGCAACCGTTAAACTTTAGTTTGTTGAAGGCCCAGTAATATGCTTTGTTGAATTTCAATTATGGAATACAGATATTCAATAGCAGATTATTGATGTGGACAGTCAAGCACAATGTCAAAGCTGAAAACATTTTTGTATTTATGTCTACGGTACAAAATTCTTTGTTTTAAATAGAAACTTGCAGTTTTGCTCATCCCATATGTCTGCTACTTCCAGTTGTACTAGATGATTGCTGAAGGAAGCTAATTCTCTTTTGACTTGAGATTCTATTGGAACGGAAAATGCTTGCTCTGGACTTCCACCTCTTGAAAATGTATTATTATCTTGATCCAAATTATCTGGCTACTGAGATTCACTATTGTGTCTCACAAATGATGGGATTCTACTGATTCTCCTCGGCTATGATCTCTTGTTATAAATCGAATGGTCAATTGAGGGAACTCTTGCTGCCCTTGGTTGTGAAATTGGTGGTTTGATAATTTACAATTCCACTACTTAATAGTTGGGTTCTAACAGTTCAATATCCAATTTGTTAACTAAAACCTTAAAAAATTAGGTTCAAGCTACAGAAACGTTTGCATCTTGCTGGTCTTAAACACTTTTCTCAGTGTTTTGAACACAAACTAGTGTAGTGTGTCTATGGCACTACTGGTACTTGTAGACTGAGCAGGAAGATTTGATAGCTACCCACTAGTTTAGGTTAGAAAAGGACAGCAGAAACAAAATACTGAATTAGCTTTCTGAATAATTGCTAAACATTAATGTCATGCAATTTCCAGTTAGCCTTATGATTTGCTATGTGGTGTCCTGATTCTAATTTTCCCTGTTTTGCAGAGACATTAGGCTTCAGGCTCAGATGAAAACTTTGATGGCTCCTAATTACCGCCTTTTCTTTGGATAATCTTTCTTGTTGGATTTCATCATGGCAATCTCTTTTTCATTTCCTTTGTCTCTGCTGGCCAAAGCTTCCGATTTCTTGCCGCAAATATGGTGCCTTCAAACTGTCAATCAGCAGTAGCATTTTTAGTCATGACTTGTGGCAGTAATCCACTGACTACTGAAGTCAATTTGCTAATCTGTCTCGGGCTCTTCATTTCTCAAATTAGCCTCTACTTAGTTGCAAAAAACTGTTATAGTATCTTTAAATATGGACCAGAGATACCTACATTTTTTTGCACTTCCTTTTTCTAGGCATAATCTGGTATTCTGATGATATATAAAGTTGCAATTACAGCAACAACTGTTAGTTCCCTACAAAAACAACATTTAAACTTTATGGTCAAAATGGACACACAGAACCACAAAATCTTACCCAGACAGCGAGAGGCAGAGGATACTGCCGCGATAGCATGTTCAGCTTCTGGGGAATATCTCTCAATTCAAAATCCCTCAAGAAAAATGTCCAGCTTCTTGGGTATTGGAAATCAATTGGGGATTTTTGAAACTAAAATCATTATGCATGTGGACCTTTGTGATCAATTTGGAGATGTTTGGCAGGGATTTGTCCGTTTTAATCCTGATTCTCGAGGGTAAACTAATGAAATTAAAGCTGCCAAAGAGCAATTATAGTTCTCATGTTGCTTTTAACAATTTCGTCTTGGACATAAATGATTTTCCTTTCGTGGATGCAGCAACCATTGAGATATTGTCCACAATCAAAAAGGTTGAAGGCCCCAGCATTCAATCAGAAAACATGAAACACCACTAACAAGAATGGTCGAGAAAGTTAAAAGTGAAAATGCCAATGCAAAAGCATCCAAATTTGTCAAACAAGCACAGGTCCTAACTTCAAAACTTTTATCATAAAAACTGGATGAGGGATTAGAGCAAAGGATGGAGGACCCATTTGTAGACAAGAATGGATAGCTTTTGTTAACTTTTACCTACCAAGGAAAAACCAAGTATAAGATAGCCAAACATTTTCTAAATACAAATTTTTATTCTTTTTCCCACAAATTCATCATTTTTCAATGGATAAAAGATAAAAAAGCCCCCCTTAGTTTGGCTATCCCACAGAAAAGCCCCCGGTAGTTTGGAATCATACTAATCGGCCCCTCATGGTTTGAACCGAGGTGAAAAATTGATGGAAGGCATCAGAATTAACGCATTCCAAGTGCAAGTGTTTTTTAGGGTAAATAACAGAAAAGCCTCCTGTGGTTAGGCTAATATACAGAAAAGCCCCCTGTAATTTCAAATCATATATTTTGGTACCTTATAGTTTGAATGAAGGTGAAAACTGGATGGAAATAGTTAAAACTAACGGCTTTGAGTAAAATAACATATTTACCCTAATGAAGACATCATCAATTATTTTCCTAATTTATTCTTCACTATATACATAGAAAAAGTGTTGAAATTTTTATTTAAATCCTTACAATACATAATCTAAGAAAATAGTGCAATTGTAAATTTTTATTTTAAATCCTTACAATATATACAGAGAAAATATTAAAATTTCAAATTTCAAATTTAAAGTTATCAATTATTTTCTTAATTTTTTTCACCATATAAAGGTATTATTATTTTCCAAATTTTTATTTTAAATTCTTACAATAGACCCTCTAAGAAAATATTACAATTGCAAACCTTTTTTTATTTCTACTAATATTTTTCAGTTTTTATCTAAGTTGTTTCCTACAAATTTGGGGTAAATTTAGAGTTTTATTAAGGTCTGAGGTGCAAAATAAATATATTAGGTTAAAATTTGGGTTAAAAAACTATTTTCCAGAACAAACACTTGCTTTTGAGGTGCATTTAGGTCAAAACCGTTACTTTTAAGGGTAAAATACAAAAAAACTCCCTGTGGTTTACATAATGTTTAATTTAACTCCCTATGGTTTGGAAACCTATAATTTAGCTCCCTATGATTCTAACTAAAATGTTACTTTAACAGAAATCATTTAAACTAACGGTAGGATGTAAAATGTCAAAATTACCCTTATGGTAAAATACTGAAAAGCTCCTTGTGGTTTAGTTAATGTTCAATTTAACTCCCTGAGATTCGAAAACCTACATTATGACTCCCTGAAATTTTAACTAAATTGAAAAATTGACAGAAAACATCTAATTTAACAGTTATGTGTAAAATGCCATAATTGTTCCATTCTTCTTCTCTGTAGCGCCCCACCCTCAAAATCTCTTATTCCGTTCTGGCAGTCTCTATACTCCAATCCCATTACCACAGTTACAATCAACACCATCCCCTTTTTCTTCTTTTTAAAATAAAAAATAAAAAATAATGAATTATAGAGATAGAACTAAAGATGCGAATCATTACATGGTTTTTCCAAATATGAATAACCACCTTTTTGGTAACATCTCTAGTTCAGAAAAGAAGGAAAAAGACATTCAAATGTCCTTTCAAACCTTGATTTTTTCTTTTTTGTCCTTAATTTTACCTAGATTTCTTATGTAATTTGGAAGTGCAATTGGGTTTGTATAATTTCTGTAACATCACTAAAATCCAAACCTAGGGATCTAAAGGGCACTCGGGAGAATACAATGACTTAAAGAATGTATCCATTGCTTTGCAACTGTAGCAGAGCCAAAGAATGAAGTTTTGAAACCCTAAAAGTGAGTCTTCATTCATCCATAGGGGTAAATTGTCAACTAATTTGAACAATTTCTATCAAATTACATTTTAGTTAGAACCACATGGAGTTAAATTGTAAATTTTCAAACCACAAGGAGTTAACTGAACATCAAAGAAGCACGTGTCTCTCCAACTCAGTTAGTTTGGACGGTTTCTATTAACTTTTCACTTTAGTTAAAACTTCAAGGAGTCATAATGTAGGTTTCCAAAATTCAGGGAATTAAATTAAACATTACTTAAACCACAAGGAGGTTCTCTGTATTTTACCCTACTTTGAACAATATCGATCCAATTTGCACTTTAACTTAAATCATGAGGTATCGAAATGTATGATTTGAAACCATAGGGGGCTTTTCTATATATGATAGGGAGATAATTGTGCACTTTATTTGTTGGTATTTGATCTTAATTTTGGCCATTTATTGTGCAAAGTATTGGACTTCTACTTATAATTTGTTTCTGTGTCACTTGCAGGCCATTGGTGTTGAAAGTGGTGTTTAAGTGCGAATTCCAGAAGACTTTTAATTCCAAGACATGCCTATGCCAGAGAGTGTAGAGTAGAGTAGAAAAGACGGAAGTCCGGAGGCTGAAATTCTAGTTACTTGCCGATATATTTGCTGGAGTAATTGGAAGTTTTGTCCAATTGGGAAGCTTCTTCGGAGGAGGAATGGGCAACAAATTTGGAAGGGGGCAATTGGAAGGATTCCTTGGCTACATGTTAGACACAAAAGGCGGTGGAAATTTGGGAAGGAATCCAATTTCCTTCCAAGTTCAGGAGGAGTCCAAAACGGAAGTGAATTAGTCTCTTTTGTCTCCTAGGAAGTGTGCAACACTGGAGTAGTATAAAAAGTTTCTTATTTCATTATTTAGGGATCATCTTGGGCTGCGGACGGCAATTAGTCTTTCGTCTTTAGTTTCGTTTTCTTTTCCACCGTGGCTTAGCAATAAGCATAGACTAGTAGATTGTTACTTTTCCCTTTTCTTCCAATTCTAGCAATTGTTGACAGTAGTTTAAGATTTCCATCACTAGATTAATTATTTATTTCCTTCATTCGAATTTGCATGAATACCATGGAGCGTCTCAACATGAGGCGTGGCTAAATTTCTCTCCTAGTTGAGGAATAATCAAGATTCGGGGCATAACAATTGTGAGATCGTTTCAATTGTCTATTTAATTTATATGTTCATGGGTATTTAATTATTCTCTATTTTCCATGAGTTATTATTATTTGGATTTATTGGATAATTAGGCCTGTTATTCAATTGTCTAAATAATATATAGTCAATTAGGGTGTTGGCGCGTCGCCTTTAATCAACCTAATTAGTGGCACACGAGACAGTTTCACCGCCTCGCAAGTGGTCTAATTTGTATCGTGGGGATAATTAATCTAGCCTCAATTAACCCGCATGTGTGTTAGCCATCTAGAATTGGGTCTTTCTAATTCCTAATGCTGTGACTGCATTAAATCCTATGAGCGTATCTAGGGTTGTCCAGTTCACAAGAGGGTAGTCTATGAGCGTCTCTGGGCTACTATAAAATTAAGGAAAGATTGGTGGTTGGGCGCGTCGCTTGACCACTATAACCAATTTATTCATGAGCATGTGAATATCTGTTTGGATCTATGATCAGTTGTGTGCACCGGTGCTGAGATTAATTCCTTGACTAGATTGTTTTAATTCATTGTTTCTTGTGTTATTTAATTCCTGCATTCTTGCTTAATTTAGAGTTTCAGTTTTTATTCCTTTTTAATTATTTGCTATCTTTTCCAAAAATCCCCCTATTTCTCAGAGGAAATAAATCACCCAGTCCCTGTGGATACGACCCTACTCTCCATTATACTTGAATTTATATTCTTAGAGTAGGTATTTTATTTTTGGCGGTTTGACACCCACCAATATATTAGTCTAACAACAGGGGATTTTTCTATTTTTTATCCTTAGGGTAAATCTGTCATTTTATTCAAAACCGTTAATTTTAATGGTTTGCATACAATTTTCACCTTAATTCAAACCATAAGATACCGAAATGTATGATTTGAAACTACAGGGGGCTTTTTTATATATTAGCTAACCACAGGGGTCTTTTTTATTTTTTACCTTTTCCAATTGAAAGTATCACAAATAAAGATTTTTTTAACTTTGGAAGGAAGTTTGGTCCTAATGTTAAAGAAGACATTCTTATCCAATTAGTACCAAATTTTGCACTTACTGTACCTGGACAAAAAAAATTCAATGTTAAACTCGTGATTGAGTTATGGAAATTCCCATTTTCTCTTTGGCAAGATGATTATTCTGTTTTTTGTTCTTATTTTTCTGTTTATTTGCCCACAAATTAAGAACACCACATAGTCATTAATTATCAAAATATAACACAATTCTAAAAGTTGAATTTTGCATATTATGTTTTCATCTTTCTCATTGATTGAATTATTTGCAATAGGAGCTATCACACATAAGATTAGAGCTCTAGTTCTCTTTAAATTCAACTACTATCAACTTCTGAGATATATGGGACAACATCATATCATTCCATGAAGAAATTAATACTTACAGGAATAGCAGAAGATGTAATATATTAGTACATGTTCAAATCATATGAACTTGAGCTAATTCAGGTATATATGTGCCTACTGCCTAGCCAGCGGCAAATTCCTATTACTTTTCATACTTAAATTTATATACCTACATTTAAATTTAAACTTTTTTAATCTGAATGGCATTACTTTCCATTCATAATGCCCAAAAGGTGTTATAGATGCAGTTTTATATCTATTTTCAGGAGCAATTATGATTTGCCAGTATCCTGATTTTAAATCAAACTTGGAAAATAGTTTTACTTTAAATAATCTATTTAATAGATACCTTTTATTCGGAATTGGATATCTTATCCATTGTAGAACTTTATTTAAGGGTTTATAATTTATTACTAATCTTGGAACCCCTCTTTCTTTTTCTGCTTGATTCGTAACATAAAATGCTATGCAACGTCATGGTGATCTTGAGGGAGTAATTAATCCTTTTTCTAATAATGTTTGGATTTCCTTTTTACATATTTCTAATAGTTCAAAATTCATTTGAATTGGTCTTGCTTTCATAGGTATATCTTTTTCATCAAATCCTTTTTCATATGGTAATTTTATTATATGCTTTTTTCTATCCCAGAATGCATTTGGCACATCTAAAGATACTTCTTTCTTAATAATTTCTTCTATTTCTGTTATTCTCCTTTGAATTTTTGTATCCTGCAATTGTTTTTCAATTTTTAAATAAGCCTTTTCTTCTTTTGTAAATGTTATTTGCTTTTTAACCTTTTCTATTGTGTTTATTATTTTATAAATGGATGAAGATTGGAGTACCTTTAAGTCTCTTTGTTTAATTGGGGTTAGGAATTTAAATATTATTTGTTTTCCTAATATTTTTGTATGAATTCCCTTATGATTTGTTGTAAAAAGGATAAATTTGAATAAGGAAAGGTGTTTTTAGAATCATGTCTATGTGAATATTCTTTACTACAAGAAAATGATGTCTTATGCAATAATCATTATTACATACTGATGCTTTTGTTAATTTATGAGTTACCATTGGGTCTTCTCCATTAGCTGCTATTAGTTGTTCATTTGTTTTTTCACAATATTTAGTTGGAATTATTCCTTCTTTAATACAACTAGTGTCTGCCTCACTGTCTATTAATGTAACTAAAGTTTTCAGTCCCCTATTGAGATTGTTACTAATGCAAACCATTTTTGGAATGTTATTTTTTCTATCATTTGTAAATGTTTTTGTTCATCATCTACTATGGGTTCTTCTAATATACTTTGGGTTTTCTTCTAATATTATTTCATTTTTTTGTGTTTGAAGTGGAGGGCTGATAATTTATTATTAATTTTGTTTCTATTTCTAAATTCTTAGTTTTTAATTCTACAATTTTTCTTTCTAGTTCTTTAACTTGTAATTTTAAATTATTTATCTTTGTTTGTAATTCTTTCGTAGTATCCTCTTTTATGATATTATTACTAGGATATTTATCTAATAATTTTGAAAGACTGAATGGTTCTATTACTTTTGGCATTTTATCTTCTTGTAATATTAAGTTTGTTAATCTAATTAGATATTGTTTTCTCGTTTCTGAATCTTCTATTTTATCTATCAAATCTAATAAAAATTCTTTATCTTCCTTTTTTGTAATTACATTTAAATACTTTGTTGGACAATTAAAAGACATTTCTTCTTCTTCACTCTCTCTTGAATAAAAATCATTGTAATAATCATCACTTTCTTCTTTATTTTCTTCTGTTATTAATAAATTCATTAACTTTTCTTTTAATTCATCTTCTTCATTGAATATTTCATTTATTTTTTCTTTTAATCTACATTGATTTGCTTTATGGCCTATTTTTCCACATTTCTAGCATACTATCTTACTTTTTGGAAATTTCTTTTTATTATAATACTGTCTTTTGTTTTGCTTTTTATATTTTAATCATTTATATCCTTTTCCTTTAAACTTTTTTCTATTTGAAGATGGTGATTTAATTCCTTTAATTCCAAAAGCTTACAAAACAATCCTACTTCTTTTCTCTCTAATCCATATTTCATTTGTAATTTTAATTTAGAACATAGTGCTAATCCTTCCTTTTTGATAAAAGCAAATAATTGGTCATAAGTAATATTTTCAAATGAAATAAATTTAGTTCCTACTTCTTTTTGCAGATTATTCATTATTCTTTGAGAAAACAAGTTTGGTAATCCTGTTATAAATTTTTCTTTCCAAAATGAAGCATTACAATCAGGTCTTCTTAATACTTGAGTCATGAATATATCTTTGTACCATCTAAAATCAGTTAAAGTTGGACACCTTAAATTTGTTAAAAATATTTTTGAAGTATTTAATTCCTCTTTTGGGTTTCCTACGAAGTACATGGCTATTGTGACTATTACAAATTCTGCTGGATTAGATTGAATCTGAACATTTCCGGTTTCATCTTCTACTTCTATAGAATGATCTAATATTGTAATTTTATCTTGTAATGTAAGTGCATCATCCTACCAATTTTTAGTTGTCCTGTGAATCCGGAAACTAAAAAACTTGCTACAGGTTTTTCTTCTATGTTTTTTAATTTATAAGCTAGTCTAGCCATCCCCATTTCTTGTAATGTATTTAAAACTTCATATTCATCTTTTCCATCTATAATCCATTCATAGATTGAATTTCCATCATACTTAGAGGTTTGAAATTTTGATTTTTCTTCATATTGAATATCTGGTGGTGTGGGTCTACTGTAATAATTTCTTGTCTCTATCATTTTCCAATTTCTTTTTGGCCTTTTATACCTTCTAATTTTATTAATTTCATTATCTTCCTTAAATTGTTCTTCTACTGGAGCTATTAATGCCACTTCTTCTTCGTCTGAACTTTGAGTATCATTATCTGAATTTATTTCTAGTTTTTCTTTTCCATTATAGTCTAAGGTATTAATTCTTGAGGTGCCTATTTCTAATGTATTTAATGTTTGTGATATTTTTGAAAGTACTAAATTTGATTCTCTACTTTGTTGTGCTAATTCCTGCTCTTTTCTCTTGGAAGACTTCTAGGCATAACATGTGGGGCTGACACATCGTTTGGAAATTTAGGATTGCCTTTTGGAATTGAATCTATTTTTGTTCCTAATACTTCTATATGCTGTGAAATATTGTGTAATATTTGATTTGTATAATTATTTTGTTGAGATTAGAGCACGAGTTCTCTTTAAATTCAACTACTATCAACTTCTGAGATATATGGGACAACATCATATCATTCCATGAAGAAATTAATACTTACAGGAATAGCAGAAGATGTAATATATTAGTACATGTTCAAATCATATGAACTTGAGCTAATTCAGGTATATATGTGCCTACTGCCTAGCCAGCGGCAAATTCCTATTACTTTTCATACTTAAATTTATATACCTACATTTAAATTTAAACTTTTTTAATCTGAATGGCATTACTTTCCATTCATAATGCCCAAAAGGTGTTATAGATGCAGTTTTATATCTATTTTCAGGAGCAATTATGATTTGCCAGTATCCTGATTTTAAATCAAACTTGGAAAATATTTTTACTTTAAATAATCTATTTAATAGATACCTTTTATTCGGAATTGGATATCTTATCCATTGTAGAACTTTATTTAAGGGTTTATAATTTATTACTAATCTTGGAACCCCTCTTTCTTTTTCTGCTTGATTCGTAACATAAAATGCTACGCAACTTCATGGTGATTTTGAGGGAGTAATTAATCCTTTTTCTAATAATGTTTGGATTTCCTTTTTACATATTTCTAATAGTTCAAAATTCATTTGAATTGGTCTTGCTTTCATAGGTATATCTTTTTCATCAAATCCTTTTTCATATGGTAATTTTATTATATGCTTTTTTCTATCCCAGAATGCATTTGGCACATCTAAAGATACTTCTTTCTTAATAATTTCTTCTATTTCTGTTATTCTCCTTTGAATTTTTGTATCCTGCAATTGTTTTTCAATTTTTAAATAAGCCTTTTCTTCTTTTGTAAATGTTATTTGCTTTTTAACCTTTTCTATTGTGTTTATTATTTTATAAATGGATGAAGATTGGAGTACCTTTAAGTCTCTTTGTTTAATTGGGGTTAGGAATTTAAATATTATTTGTTTTCCTAATATTTTTGTATGAATTCCCTTATGATTTGTTGTAAAAGGATAAATTTGAATAAGGAAAGGTGTTTTTAGAATCATGTCTATGTGAATATTCTTTACTACAAGAAAATGATGTCTTATGCAATAATCATTATTACATACTGATGCTTTTGTTAATTTATGAGTTACCATTGGGTCTTCTCCATTAGCTGCTATTAGTTGTTCATTTGTTTTTTCACAATATTTAGTTGGAATTATTCCTTCTTTAATACAACTAGTGTCTGCCTCACTGTCTATTAATGTAACTAAAGTTTTCAGTCCCCTATTGAGATTGTTACTAATGCAAACCATTTTTGGAATGTTATTTTTTCTATCATTTGTAAATGTTTTTGTTCATCATCTACTATGGGTTCTTCTAATATACTTTGGGTTTTCTTCTAATATTATTTCATTTTTTTGTGTTTGAAGTGGAGGGCTGATCATTTATTATTAATTTTGTTTCTATTTCTAAATTCTTAGTTTTTAATTCTACAATTTTTCTTTCTAGTTCTTTAACTTGTAATTTTAAATTATTTATCTTTGTTTGTAATTCTTTCGTAGTATCCTCTTTTATGATATTATTACTAGGATATTTATCTAATAATTTTGAAAGACTGAATGGTTCTATTACTTTTGGCATTTTATCTTCTTGTAATATTAAGTTTGTTAATCTAATTAGATATTGTTTTCTCGTTTCTGAATCTTCTATTTTATCTATCAAATCTAATAAAAATTCTTTATCTTCCTTTTTTGTAATTACATTTAAATACTTTGTTGGACAATTAAAAGACATTTCTTCTTCTTCACTCTCTCTTGAATAAAAATCATTGTAATAATCATCACTTTCTTCTTTATTTTCTTCTGTTATTAATAAATTCATTAACTTTTCTTTTAATTCATCTTCTTCATTGAATATTTCATTTATTTTTTCTTTTAATCTACATTGATTTGCTTTATGGCCTATTTTTCCACATTTCTAGCATACTATCTTACTTTTTGGAAATTTCTTTTTATTATAATACTGTCTTTTGTTTTGCTTTTTATATTTTAATCATTTATATCCTTTTCCTTTAAACTTTTTTCTATTTGAAGATGGTGATTTAATTCCTTTAATTCCAAAAGCTTACAAAACAATCCTACTTCTTTTCTCTCTAATCCATATTTCATTTGTAATTTTAATTTAGAACATAGTGCTAATCCTTCCTTTTTGATAAAAGCAAATAATTGGTCATAAGTAATATTTTCAAATGAAATAAATTTAGTTCCTACTTCTTTTTGCAGATTATTCATTATTCTTTGAGAAAACAAGTTTGGTAATCCTGTTATAAATTTTTCTTTCCAAAATGAAGCATTACAATCAGGTCTTCTTAATACTTGAGTCATGAATATATCTTTGTACCATCTAAAATCAGTTAAAGTTGGACACCTTAAATTTGTTAAAAATATTTTTGAAGTATTTAATTCCTCTTTTGGGTTTCCTACGAAGTACATGGCTATTGTGACTATTACAAATTCTGCTGGATTAGATTGAATCTGAACATTTCCGGTTTCATCTTCTACTTCTATAGAATGATCTAATATTGTAATTTTATCTTGTAATGTAAGTGCATCATCCTACCAATTTTTAGTTGTCCTGTGAATCCGGAAACTAAAAAACTTGCTACAGGTTTTTCTTCTATGTTTTTTAATTTATAAGCTAGTCTAGCCATCCCCATTTCTTGTAATGTATTTAAAACTTCATATTCATCTTTTCCATCTATAATCCATTCATAGATTGAATTTCCATCATACTTAGAGGTTTGAAATTTTGATTTTTCTTCATATTGAATATCTGGTGGTGTGGGTCTACTGTAATAATTTCTTGTCTCTATCATTTTCCAATTTCTTTTTGGCCTTTTATACCTTCTAATTTTATTAATTTCATTATCTTCCTTAAATTGTTCTTCTACTGGAGCTATTAATGCCACTTCTTCTTCGTCTGAACTTTGAGTATCATTATCTGAATTTATTTCTAGTTTTTCTTTTCCATTATAGTCTAAGGTATTAATTCTTGAGGTGCCTATTTCTAATGTATTTAATGTTTGTGATATTTTTGAAAGTACTAAATTTGATTCTCTACTTTGTTGTGCTAATTCCTGCTCTTTTCTCTTGGAAGACTTCTAGGCATAACATGTGGGGCTGACACATCGTTTGGAAATTTAGGATTGCCTTTTGGAATTGAATCTATTTTTGTTCCTAATACTTCTATATGCTGTGAAATATTGTGTAATATTTGATTTGTATAATTATTTTGTTGAGATTAGAGCACGAGTTCTCTTTAAATTCAACTACTATCAACTTCTGAGATATATGGGACAACATCATATCATTCCATGAAGAAACTAATACTTACAGGAATAGCAGAAGATGTAATAGTATTAGTACATGTTCAAATCATATGAACTTGAGCTAATTCAAGTATATATGTGCCTACTGCCTAGCTAGCGGCAAATTCCTATTACTTTTCATACTTAAATTTAAATACCTATGGATTTCTGTTCATCATTAAAAGAAAAAAGGAAACCAAAATGATAAAAATAATTTTCAAATACATAGCAAAAGAACTTATCAGTATGCATAAATGATTTCATAAACTTAAGGCCTTTGTTGCAACAACATTCTAGACGAAGTAACAAAGAGTTTTTTAATTTTAAGTCATTGATATATAGCAGTTTATACATGCTTTTGCCTACATGAATATTTGTTATGGCAACATTGTAGATCAAGTAATATAAATGGTTTATGTAATGTTTTTCCTCTTGATCTGAAAGACATCTATAAAAACTCTTTTCGTAATTTAACATGTTTGCGCAAAAAATGTTGTCACTATATAACTAGGATGAGAACAAGAAGCCAACATTTATTTATATTCATTATACAGTCGTATGAATTAGATCTAACAAAATTAAAATTTGTTATAAATGTCAAAAAATGAAACTAATATCGCTAACCAATTGGATAAATGGTGCCAAAACAGAGCAACCGAAATTCTCATTTTTCTTGTTATAATTTCATTGTGGACATATCATAGATGGAACCAAAAGATGAAGAAGGCCCCAGCATTCACTCAGAAGACATGAAGCCCCAGCAAAGGCAATGATGGAAAAGCATCTAAAATTACAATAATTGATAAAGTGAAAGTGAAAGTGCCAGCGCAAAGGCATCTTATAAAGTTTGTCAAAGAAGAGCGGCACTCAACTACGCTGACTAATTATGAATGCTCTGTTCTTCATTGAAACGCACTAAAGAAAAACAAAATCTTGATTTGAAGACCATGCCTTTCTATACAGGACATTCAACAAGCTGTGCCTTAAAAATCAGTCTTCAATTCTGGAGTTGAATTACCTTTTCATTTAAGAGTTGCACACATTTTTTCACAAAGCATTTTTTCTCAGAAACCTTCAGGAATCGTAAGAGTTAATTCATTCTTCACCTTCTGAACTCTTTTTTGGGTTTAGACAATCGCCCACTCTCACAAACTCCATTTAAACTACTTGTGCTCATATCACAAGCACGATACTTAGTGTTAAAAATTAGTTCTTTTTCTAATAAATAATTCTTATTTAAATAAAATTTACTCATATGTGCTACTAGTAAAATATACCAATATAACAGCATCATTTATAAATAAATTAATATAAGGACAAAAATGTAAAAAATAGGAAATTCAGCATTCAGTTATCTATGATTATTAAATAGAGATAACACATTCAGTGTTTAGATTCAAACAAAAGTTGCGTTTGATTCACCACTTAATAATTCAGTGACTTAATGAATTCAAATTTCAGATTTCAGATTTTAGACTTCAGTTTTCAGATTTCAATTTTATCAAATGCACCCTTAGTGTTGACAATTAGGCTCAACATGAAAATGCTCATTTCTTTCTAGGAAAAGGTCCAAGGCCACCAAATTTAACAAAACCAAGGCCTGTATTTCTTTTGATTCGGTAGACTTTATGTTGCAACTTTAAGAAACTCCTCAAATTTGCAGCACTTAAATTTGTTTTCCATTTTTTTTTTGTGAGATACAACCGACTTTCTTGTTTTCGAGATCTCTTGCTTAGTTTACTCTTCATTTTTAGAAATTAAAGGTTATGTAGTTTCTTCCTACTCTGATTCTGTTTTACGAGAAGATTCAATGCCATAAGATTCTCTCCTTAATATAAAACCAAAACATTGATGTTACACAAATATCTTCAATAACATGAGAAAAGGTATTCAAATTTGGATTAATAGTACAGTCTTAACATGAGTTGTTAAATTCCTCTAAGTTTGACGTGCTTAAAACCTTCCAAATATGCAAAACGTAGCAACCAATATCTACCCAATTTGTGGTCTCTGGTTTCCGATCAAATTCTCAAAAGATTTTAAGCAAACAAAATAATATTTAATTCTCAAGGATGGATGGCAGGACGAAATTATTATTTTTTCGATTTATTTCTGGATTAACAGATGACATGATTGATGTTGCCGAAGTCACAAACTATGATTGTCATTTCTTATCTCATTTACATTTTTGCAGTCGAACATACATGGCAATTTGTGATTCTTGGGTCAAACCACCATTCCAATGACCCCTTGAGATAGCATCCAAGTTTGTCCAAGATGTAAGCCTCATCTAATGCACCGGATTCCATCGGATGTAAGCCTCATGCATTGATTAAGAAAGGCCATGGTGAAATTGCCAAGCATCTTATATGGCAATTAATAGCATCCAAGTTTGTCAAGGAATTATTAGTTTAGATGAAGTCAATTCTGTCCTTATGTCCCAAGAATTAACAAATTAGATTTAAAAAAATGCTGCCTGAGTTGCAATTATGATTGCCATTTTCCCTTTCTTTTTTCATCACAAGTCCTACTATTGATATGTAAGTTTATAAGTAAAATAACTAGTATTATTTTAAAATTAAAAGGAGAAATCTTCAAGTGGTTGGTTGCAATTCTTTTTCAGTGATTTGTTACTTGTTTGTAGGCGATAGTTAAATATATTAGAGACTCTAATATTTATTTTGCAAGGAAATTTACGTGATCTGTCGCCTCAAACTTTTAAGAAAATTTATACAAATCTCAGAAAACAAGAAGCAAAATATGTAATACTAGGGAAATGGAAAACTTAAAAGGACTCAAGATTCTGGCAAAGATTGGAGCATCTGATGAGGCCCAGTGCAGTACATTGCAATAAGCAAACTGTGAGATTGATCAATCTCAATTATGATTGTCATTTTCTTTTTCTTCTTTAAAAAATTATTTTGAAACTTTCACCGTTCAGCACAATTTCTTTTCCACGACAAAGGGCCCCAAGCATGTGGAATGTGGATCAAAAGCAGATGAAGAATCGCAATTGAAAGTTTGTCAAAAGCATCCGACCCAGATTGTCAAAGAAGCACTGCACCAAAAAAATCCTCATAACTCTTGTCACTTCCGTTTGGGTAAGAGCAGTTCCTTGCTGCTTCTAGCTACAGCTAAAACCTTCCACTGTAAAAGAGTATTCTGATCTGAAGAGTGTACCCAAGGAGCAAAAAGAATGGAAAATGCACTAATTGCTTCCACAATAAAGGTAGCACTGGAGAAGACACTTTCCCTTGCCAATGAAAGGATTGGCAAGCTATTCCAATTCAAGGAGGATTTGGAGACCCTGAGAGGATCTGTTGCCATGATCCAAGCCGTCTTAGCTGATGCTGAGGAAAAGCAAACGCATGACCGGGCTGTGCAACTGTGGCTCCAGAGGCTGGAAGCCGTGGCATTTGATGCTGAGAATTTTTTGGACGAGCTAAATTATGAAGTGCTTCGTCATCAACTCATGGGTAAGGTACGCTCCTTCATCCTGTCCTCTGACATTAATGTTGTTTTCCGACGGAGAATGGCCTCTAAGATCAGGGACGTCAACAAGAAGTTGAATAAGATCAATAAAGAAGCCAATGATTTTGGACTGATCAGATTCCAGAGGGCAACTTTCCTCCCTCCTACCACTGGTAGATCCACACTAAAGAGAGAGACGGACTCTATTGCTGGTCATAATGTTGTAGGAAGAGCTAGGGATGAAGCAAGGCTTGTGGAGACCTTGCTAAGCTTGTCAGAAAAAGCCATTTCTGTAATTCCCATCCTGGGGATGGGCGGATTGGAAAGACAACTTTAGCTCAATCTGTATACAACAATCAGCAGATTGATAGACATTTTGAGAAAAAAATTTGGGTTTGTGTGTCTGACAATTTTGAAGTGACCAGGATTTTGAAAATGATTTTAGAATCACTGACAGGAAGAAATTTTGAAATAACCAGTAGGGATGCTATCGTCCAAAAAATTCGACAAGAACTCGTGGGAAAGAAATATCTTCTTGTTCTTGATGACGTTTGGACAGAAAGCCATATTTTGTGGGATGATTTCTTACATTCGTTAGTGGGACTGAATGCAACTAATGGAAATTGGTGTGTTGTGACTACTCGTAAACAGCAAATTGCATCCATTGTGGCCACACATGATTCTTATGTGTTAAGAAAGCTATCCGATGAAGATTGTTGGTCTATCCTGACAGAGAAAGTCATTGCAGGTGGAGAAATTCCAGAACAATTGCATGTCATGAAAAAGGAAATTATAAAAAGATGTAGTGGTCTACCGCTAGCTGCAAGTGTAATGGGAAGTTTATTGCGCAGGAACAGAAAAGAGGAGTGGCAATTGATATTGACGAATAAGCTTCCAAATTTGAGTGGAGGTGAAGATGGTGTCATGGAAATACTTAAATTGAGTTTTGATTATTTACCATCTCCATATATTAAGAAATGTTTTGCATATTGTTCCATATTTCCTAAGGATAGTGAGATGGAAAAGAATATGCTTATCGAACTTTGGATGGCAGAAGGTTTCCTCCAAGTAGATCTCAGGAACCAAACAATGATGGAGGAAATTGGAATGAATTATCTGAAAGTTTTATTGCAAAGTTCGTTGTTTGAAAGAAAAAGAAATTATGAGGGGGAAATATGTTATAAGATGCACGATCTAGTGCATGACCTTGCAGAGTCAATGTCAAAGTCTACCAAAATCATTCATTATAGTAATGCTCATATAGTAGACAATGGTAATGTGATTCGTTACCTTGCAATAGACTCATCTAGTGATGGAAAAGACAGAGAAAATTATTTTGAGAGTGTATCAACTTCACTTCATACGTTGTTTTTATGGGGTTGTTGGAATTGCTATTTATTTGGTGATACACTAATGAAATTGAAGAACTTGTTCGTTTTGAATTTGTCTCATGCACTAATAGAGGGGCTACCAATCTCAATTGGCAAACTCATACATTTGCGGTATGTTCACCTTTCAAGTCGTGGAATCATTTTCTTGCCAAACTCTCTTTGCAAGCTTTATAATTTGCAAGCATTGAACCTACATGACACAAGTGTTCTAGATCTTCCGAAAGGGATGTGCAATTTGATTAATTTAAGACATCTCCACTATTACACTAATGATGGAGCATTTCAAATGCCGCTGAAGATGGGACAATTGACTTGCCTTCAAACACTAGAGTTCTTTAACATCGGTCGAGAGAAGGGCCGACAAATTGGAGAGATTGGATGCTTGAAAAACCTAAAAGGAAGTTTAGAGATCCGCAATCTCCAACTAGTAAAGAATAAGGAAGAAGCTGAAGAGGCAAATCTATTTGAAAAGATTAGTCTATTTGGGCTAAAACTTAGGTGGGCCTATAGTGGTCGAGAAAACGGCTTCCATGATATAGATGTGCTGGAAGGCCTTCGGCCTCACCCAAATTTGGAGGACTTGGTGATTGAGGGTTTTATGGGTGATCATTTTCCTCAATGGTTAATGGATTTGCCAACAACACTCCCCAAGCTAGTGCGTTTCGGATTTAGTAACTCCCACAGATGTAGAGAACTCCCTCGCTTGCAAAAGTTTACATCTCTTCAGGTGCTAGTGATTTTAAATTGCGGTGGGTTGACGGATCTGCCCAGTGACATGCTACGGTCTTGTACCTCTCTCCAGAAGATTTGGGTGAGCCGGTGCGACAATATAATCTCCTTTCCACTTGATTTACAGCAAACCCCTTCTCTTTTGAAGCTGGAGTTAAGGATGTGTCCCAAAGTGAAAACAAGTATGACGCCCAAAGGATTTGGTTTCCTCACCAATTTAAGGACACTTTCAATTGGTCCCTTCTCGGACGATGATGATGATCATGAAAGTTCTTCAATTTACAGTGAATTTGATTGGTCTGGGCTGATGTCCTCTTCATCACCCACACTCCGTGAACTACACTTGAGTGGGTTGCCACATATGGAGTCTCTGCCACATCAGCTCCAATACTTGACCACCCTCACATCACTAGAGCTAGATGACTTTGGAGGTGTAGAAGCTCTACCAGATTGGTTCGGGGAACTTTGGGGCTCTTCAAAACCTTGGCTTAAACGATTTCAAAAGGCTTGGATACTTGCCCTCCGAGGATGCCATGAGACGTCTCACCAAATTGACAAGTCTGCATGTTCATGCTTGTCCTCTATTAAAGGAAAGGTGCACTCGTTGGAGCAGTGGCCCTGACTCCCAATGGTCTAAGGTTTCTCATATTCGACATCTATACATACCTAATAATTCATCACCAAATCGAGTCTCAATCATGTAAGACTGCCTTCTACCTACCTTTTAAACTCACCTTATATCCAATCTCTTTGTTCTTTTGAGATATGCCTTCTCTTCATAACCTTCTTCAGGAAAAAAAAAAAAAAAACACACAGAATAGCTTCTCGTTCTTATTCTTCACAATTTATCATCTTTCAAAGCTACTGTGTTACCATTTCTTATCAGGTTGAAAACATTGGTGCTTTTCATTTGCTTCCTCTGTCAAGCATTGAATGTCTGATATCTAAAACAGGTGGTCAAGCAAATCAACATACAACCTCAGAAAAATCTCTTCAAAATTGAGATTCTATAGGGGAAAATTTTGCTGCTTTGATATTTAACATCTTGAAGATCCATTTCTTATTTCATATAACCCATCACGTGAAGCAGTATCACATGTCCTCTTTCTACAGTTAAAAATAGCTTATCTAGGACAATGCTGTTACTTTAAGATTCATTGTTATTCCAAAATTACTTGGCCAATATGATGTTGCGGAAATCTTATGTTGGTATTTACTTAACCAAAAATGAAGAATTGCATGAAGTAGTTCTTTTCAATTTTGTTTGGTATCTTTTCTTGGGTTTTGTATCATGATTGAAAGTTATAGGTACTCCATAAACATTACTATCAATAGACGATGGTCACGTGTCTTCATTGGAAGCTTGAGTTAATATCTTGTTTTTGTAGTTAATAACCAAAGCACAAGATTTTCTTGGGTGACCAAAGGAAGTTTGGCATAAAAGAGAAGTGAAACAAATCAACTAATCAAGTAACAATGTAAAAGAAGTTAAGATTTGATTTTACTTTGTTTATCATGCATGTCAGCCAATCTGTTGTACATTATAATTTCTAAGATTAGCTCTCTATTTAAACTCACACTTTGCAGCAGGATGAAATGAGTTCTCTGAACTCTCACCTGTGGGAAATGCAATTGCATTTTATATTCCATGGCAGATGCCGAAAATTTGTGAAACTTTTTCTATATGTCTTTTGATCAGCAATTCTGACCATACTCCTTTCTTCTATACTTTCCAACTTGATTTTTGTGGTCTCTTGCTCAAATGAGCAGAGGTTAGAATTTTAAAGCTTCTTCAGGATCATCCATATGGCTGGAACTCAATAACTTTTGGCCTGCATTTCCTACAAATAGTCCATCAATGTTTAAAACAACTAGCAGTCTACTTTTGTTGATTTTACATGTCTGCTTCTGTGGATTGTAAGCTACTATTGTAAAAGTCAGCTCACTTTGATTAAAATTGTGATTCTGAGGTGGTAAATGGTTTCTATTTACTTTTACCACTTGATAATGAACTTTCATACTTATCTGAACCATTTGATTTGTAATTACTCTATCAGAGTCATATATGATGGTTTTCGGACTCACTTTTCTGTGATTTTGACTTTCTAGCCGTGAAGACAATTGTCAATTGAGGAGTTTTTGCAGCTGTTGGTCATCACTTTAGTGTTTGGTTCAAATTTTCTGGTAATTATAGAAAAGCTTCTCTTCTTTCACTACTCTATTTTGACTTTGAACCACTTTGATATCTAATGTGTTACATATAAAACAAAAGAAATATTGTCATCAGGAAGATATTTTTGAGGTAGCCAAGGAAGATGTACTGTTCAAGTAATGAAGTTGCACAAAACTTGGTGGAGTATCTACCAACATTCAAGTCTAAGTGGAATGTTTTGAAGCATTCAGGTAGCTAGTCAAATATGCTTGTTGCGGCTTGCTGCACTTAACGAATCCACCTTGATAAAGGCTCTTAACCTCTCTCTGCTTTTATGATTGCTGGTTGCTCCTTTTATGATAGCCTAGGAAAATTTCCATTAGCTTTATTATATGCTATATGCTCTTGAGTCTTGTGTTTCTAATGGCCCAAAGCTGGAACCTCATCCTCCCTTTTTTTTCCTGCTCATCACCTGGGATAGTGTCAAGCAAGATAAAATTAAGATTTCCAAGGTATGGTGCTTTACCTAAGTTTCCATTTGCTATTCACTTAGGAAAGTTAGAACCTAGTTAAATGTGGATCCTAGTTGGAAGCTCTATTTTCCTAAATCAGCATTAACAAAGTAAATAAGGAACCAAATCTTCTTTCTTTGAAAGTATATCAACAATGGTAGGAATTGTCATCATGGGAAGTTACAGTAAATCTTATCATGAGTAAGCACCATATTTCATAACCATGCATGGTTCCAAATTCTTAATGGAACTTCACTTTTGGTTAATTTCTAATGTTAAATTGGTATTGCTCATGTTCATCACATATTATTTGTGTTGCAAAGATCAAACAAGGCAAATGGTGGCCCAGTCATGGATCGTAAGTCCCTCTCCTCCCATCTAACAAGTTCTTTTTTCCTTCTTCTTTTCTTTTGTTCTTTTGAAGGTCTTCTGAGCTGCATTTTCACCTTTCCGTGGTGGTGGCATTTGGTGGTTGGAAAGGTTATAGAGCTTTTGGTGGTGGCAAATCTTTTCAATTAATTCCAAGAACCTAAAATCAATACCCTCTTTTTTGCTAAAATGCTCTTTTCTAATTATATGAGTAGAAAGAAATAAAGAAATATAGAAAATTTCAATTAAAAATGAAAGAAGGCCATATCTAGTAACTAACATTATCTTAAATGCCATAATCTGTTTAGGGAAAATGTCTGTTATCAATAAAGCGGATGTTAACTTTCTTTTCTTTTTATGGTGACACTTCCCTGAATGTCTGACAAATAACATGTATTATGTGTGGGCATTGATAACTTAAAGGTATAAAATCTTTTGTTCCATTGGTTTTTGGAGATGTAACTCCATTTCTTTGAATGTGTTGCTGTCTTTTCTCAATTGTGTTCTTCTCTCAGATGCTGAATATCATGCCCAATCCTCCTTGGCTGATTATGAGTAGTCTCCTGCCTTTATCACTCCTTGCAATCATGTATTAGTGGTGTGTCCTTTTTTTTTTTTCTGAATGTGTTGGTTCAATTTAAACCTTTTTTTTTTTTTCCAATTTAAACCGTTTAAACTTTAAAGATGAGTCAATTAAATTTAGTGAAGTCTGGTTCATTAGAGACAGATGCTTAATTTTTGTCTGCAATTTAATACGCTGACCGAGGAGGTCCATGATCAGGGAGCATCAGGGAAGTATAGTTGGAGTTCTGGTTAGGCACCTCTTCATACTGATTATGAGTGTGAGCTGGAAAATGAAATGGCAAAATTTCAAAAAGGAAAGAGAGTGCTTCCATTAGATTCAACTGATGATAGTGTTGAGGTTTGTATCCATAGAGGGAAAAAGCTACAGGAAAGGGAAAGCTGAAATTACCTAAACGTATGGGAATGTTTGGCAATTCAAGCCCCAGGGGAATAAATACTCAGTCATATGTCGTTGACAGACTGTGTTAGCTTCCACTTCAATAGGAGGAAAGACTCCAGCCGATTATTTAATGTGGATGATCAAGCATAACGTCAAAGCTGAAAACTATTTGTACTAACCTATATGGTGCAAAATTCTTTGCCAGCTTTAAACAGAAACTAGCAGTTTACTTTTGTTATCCCTTATTTCTGCTACTGCCAGTCGTACAGTATGATTGCTGAAGGGAGCTAGTTATCTTTAGACTTGAATTCTATGGGGATGGAAATGCTTGCTTTGAATTTTCACCTCTTGAAAATGTATTCATCATCTTGTTCCAAATTATCTAATTATTGGCATTCTCTGTTTGTCTCTTAAAACCATGGGATTCTACTGAATTTCCCCGGCTATGATTTCTTGGCATGAATCTAATGGTCTATCCAGGAGCTCTTAGTGTCTCTCGTTGTCCTTGGTTGTCAAATTGGTGTTTTGACAACTTACAGCATAATCTTGTTGCAATACTTATATGAGGATTTAAGCAGTTCAATATCAAATGCGTTAACTAAAACCCCCAAAAATTATCATGCTCAAGATGTTTTTCAAGTTGCCAAGGAAGATAGTACTCTTCTTGCTATGAATCTGCAGAGTTCCTTTGGTAGATTATCTGCCGTTGAAGTTAGTTCAACTCTGATAATTTGAGATATATAGAGTCAAAGAGTTGTAATTAGCTCTACTTGTTGCATCCTACTGCTCTCAGAGAGTTTGCCTTCATGGTAATTCTTGAGCTGTCTCTGTCTTTCATGCTTGTGGGTGCCCCTACTCTGTAAAAATTTTATTTTTTTAGCATATAAATGTAGGAAGAAAGGCAGACTGACCTTGATCCTATATGTCCTTGGCTTCAACTCCTTACTTATGTACTCCAGTTTCTGCTCCTCTCTGGTCAATCTAGTAGTAATCTGATGAGGATGCAAAAGCCCGGTGCATCGAACAATTTGGCCATGATAGGCATGATAGACAGACATTCTTTTTCAGCCAAATATACAACTTCTTTGAGAGAGGCCTCTAAATCAGCTAATCAATTTCACCACAAACATTGACAAAAGATGCCTTTGATGACGATCAACAACTGAAAAGAGTAACATGACCAAACCATGATGCACGAGCAGAACTCCAATGTGTCTCTGCACGCTCAGTTTCCACATTGGCAAACATGTTGATCTGGAATGAGGTTCAGTTGGAGAGCTGGCCAATGCAGTTCAATCTCTTGTACTGCATGCAGTAACTCAACAGAATGTACAAAGGTTGATGCTATCTTTGGCAAGGTGGGCGGTACAGAAGCTTTAACTTCTAATCCCGCTGAAGCTTGATAATCTTCAGAAACTCCCGCAGGGATGTAGATTAAGCCTTGTTTCAATCCTGCTTGATAGCATTGCAGGGCATTAGACTAAGTCTCATTTTCAATCCTGCTCGATGGCATTATTTCTTGGTGGTATCACCCAATTATGCTACTTCTTCATTGTTAGGTAACCAAAAATATGCTCATATTTCCGCAGTAGCTTATGCTGACAGTCTTAGCAAGAACGAGAAGCAGCATCAACAGTTAATGCTGGAGGAGCATCAGCAGCTACAGCTATGGTGTCGCTTTTCATTTCTTTTCTTTTCATCCTTGCGCTTTTTATTGGATGCTCGGTCTGCTGTGGAGACAATTTTTGAAACTGTGAAACCTGCAACTTCAAAGTTGTGTGACTTCTGAGGAAGCAAGGCATTGCGGGAAACAATGTCAACTCCATGGTATGTCCAAAGACCTAATAAAGCCTCTCCTTCAAGTCCAATTCCGAACCAACCAAGACCCAATGTCAACAGAACTTGTATCCCACCCGTTTCCACTCACTCGAAGTGCCTTTTCACCTCAGAACTTGATTTCTGAGGTGAACATTCAGTCTTTTCTTGGAAAAATCAAATTAGAAAAGGTTACCAGGCCTTGGGAGTTGGGCTAGATTAAGTGTAGATTGGGTTTTGGTGTCACGTTAGCCAGAATGTGGTACTGGTCAGTTGGGGTTCTTCAGGCGTTTGTCTGGATTGTGTTCTTTTGTCGAAAAAATTTTCTAATTTTCCCAATAGTATATCTTAATATATTTTCTAACCATATTTTTATCTCACCTACATCTTGTTAATACAAATGCTACAATATAAATTTTCTTACAAAAAAAAAACTTCCAAAAAAAAATACAATCCGAACAGGTTAATGTTCATGCTTACACGAATTGAGCGCCCTCACACCACGCTAAAGCATATGTTTTATTATAATTCTTGGATAATGGAACGATAAATATAATTGACACAGTGATCAATAGATGGAAGGAAGACAAGGTAATGATTTGCAGTCATTGTTTGCTTCAGTAGCTTGGACAAATCATGTTGCCATGGTTCAAATTTTGTTTCAGAGCAAATTTTGCTAAAATAACGCATTAAGTCCAAACTGCATTTGGACTTGAGAAGGCCTAATTTAGTATTTTATGAAAAAAAAAATACTCTGGAAATAAATTTGTGTTATGGGATTAATAGCAACCATACTTTAGAAACTTTTCTTTTTTTCCCTTTACCATAGCTTTCAAAAAATTGCAACATTTCAAATATGAAAGGTGCGTCAAATTAAAGTTCAAATGGAGGTAGCAACAAAGGGAGAGGGAGTAGAAGATTGTCATACAATGAGGTTACTTTTTGGTAATTCATGTTTTGATTTTAGTTCTTTCCATACTACGAGTTTCTGTCAGATAATTGTACTTCCGGTGTGGACACCGAATGTCGAAATTGTTAGTGCCTCTTAACTGCCAAGATGGCTTGCATGGATACAGATAATAATCAGAATGTCCATTCACAGTATGAAAAGATGTCAAGGTCATGACTATACAACCAAATTCTATTGGTACATGCATGTATTAGATGCAAATCAGGTCATTGAATATGCTTTTGACACTAATCAAACTCCAAGTAGCTAGCTTCCATCTACCAGGGTGTTTTAGATTGAGAAGCTGATCTTCTTCGGAGTGAATCTCTCTACGTTACAAATTGGGGGTCTAAGTCAAGCTGCATTTAACTTCACTTGTGAATAGAAACAGAGGTTTACCAAATTTACTTTGCACACCCAACTTTGCCTGTTGTTTCTTAATTGTAAAGTGGTACGAGAATATGCTGAAGTTTATGGCCCTTCCCATTGATTGCATTGTTCTTCTTGCAATGCTTAAAAACTCATGTCAAAATGCTCAATTTAAAGATCTTCTTGTTTTGCTTCCCACCCACCATTTGCGTATTAGACAGCTTGCTTTTCAAAAATTTCCTCTACTTCTCTCCTTGTAGCTTACTTAATGGTTTTTGACACAAAAAAAGTAAAAATGAGAAGTTATTTGTTGGGAAATAGTTGTATAATAAGAGAAATTTTATCTTGATCTAGACCAATTACTTGACATGTCAGTATTTAATTTTTAGTTAATGAAAATATTTAAATAAGATTGTGGACCTCATTCATTTCACTTCAATACAATCTAAATAAGATCATGGAGTGCTTATTTCTCGAATTGGCATTACTAAATCAGTCAAAAACCAATTATTATAGTTATCAAATAATTAGTTTAGACCATAATATGATTTTCTACCTTAATACAGAATTAAATCATGTGAATATTACAAAACTATATGAAGCCTTTTCACATTCAACTGTTGTTAGTTGAAGGGTTGAAATTGCTCGCATAGAGGTACAACTTTATTGGAAACATAAGGTGTTGGGCTTGACTATAGGTCAAGAGTTCAAAGATTTGCACTTGCAATAAAATTTAAAGAGAGTATAGTAGTGCACCCCCTTGATCTAGAGGTGGGATCTTCTCCCTCTATTCCCCTTGGCCTAGTTGGGATCTTCCCCTAATATAGGTTAAGGATAGAATGCGAGTAGAGTTGACGTCTAGCAAGAAAATCAAAAATAATAATTGTAATACAATTTGGCTAATGGATGTTCATTGAACATACGTTTAGAGGGGTATCGTGTGTAAGTGTAATTAATCAAGAAAAGTGTCTAAATGCAAGGGATGCATTAATTGTGAATCTGTATTTTAACATAATTACTTGTGCACAATTTAGGTGCATTAATGAGTGCCTATAATATTATACTGGATTAATACATTTCGTTCTGTTTCTTTGAATTTCTTATTTCTGGTGATGACTCTATTCTCCATTGAGATCTATATAAATGTTGAAGTTGGTTGTAAGAACAAGTAAACTTCTTCTCTGATCTTCAATTGAAAACTTAGAAGATATGATTAAGGACTTATGGGTTATGGCCCAACCTTCTCAACTATTTTAGCAAAAGAAAAACGTGTATGACTGTGCTCTTTGCTCTGATTCTTGGCCCTGCGTCTTTATGCTTTGAGAAGCTGACCAAGAAGATTATAAGAGAATGATGAATGAATATGAGTGTTCATTGCACTTTGCCCTCTTGAACTTGGGAGTGAGACGTGAATAAACACTTTATCCCTTTGAACTCAGGATACAATTATATACAACTACACCAGTTTTGCGCAGCTCCTCTTTCTTTCAGTAAATTTGTATTGGCATTTAATTATGAAGGAATAAGGGGATTTAGTATTCTAGGTTTAAAACTCCTTTTCTTAAATCTCGCCTTTGGTTGCTGATATTCTTTTTTCAGGTTTTTTGAAGTTTCTTTTAATTATTGAAAAAAAATGCAGGTTTTCTTCTTAATGTTTTGCATCTATACCATTTTAGGTCTAAAGTTTTGGCATAAACAAGTATGGCCCTAAATTTTTGGCAATTGTACTAATTTTAGTTCTTAAAGCTTGAACAAAACTAAATCTGGCCCGAAAATGTTTCTTATTTTGAGTAAATTTAAGAAAATTGACAAACTCTTTTTAATTACTAAGGAAATCTAATAATGTTCAATCATATGTTCGTTACATTAATTTTGTTAGAAAAGAAGCAAATAAGTGGCTAACTTTAAATAACAAGAATAACTCACGTGATGAAACATAAGTAACTAATTAACTGAGAAACAGAAAAAAAGAAATTTATTTAATTAAACATAAAAATCAAGTGGTAGGATTTTTTTTCGTTAGAGAGAAAATGAGTTCTAAATTGATAAATTAAGTGGTTTGATTGGTTTGAATTTTGTGCTTTACTAATTTTTTTACCGGCTAATTATTTAGCACGTGAGTTATTAATTCTTAATGTAAGTTAACCGCTATTTTTTCCCTTATCTTTAAATTTAATATAATGGCCGTATGACTGCACAAGTGCACAGGTTTAAATTTAATATGGATTTATGACCTTCGAGTGAATACATTAGGGACAGAGTTATTCTTATAGAAACTTTCAGAGATTTAAACTGCACAAGTACTAAAAATCAAGGCCTAAATTTATTTTTTGTCGAAAACTTTAAGCATTAAAAGTGCACAGGCGCTAAACATTGGGACTAAAATTACACATTTTTCACTTTATTTTTTTAGCTGCTGAAGTTTGGTTTTTTCTACTTGCTAGAATAGATGACATTGAATTGCTCATTTCTGGCCAAATATGTAATGCATTTAGCAACCATCCACAACACGATTGGCGAATTTTCATATTGACAATCAAAATGTTACAAAGGATTTTAGTACCTCAATGATGTTGTGCTCTGGGTCATTACAATCACGTGCTTATTAGTGGTAATCAGAATTTGAGATGGAACATGGAAGTTTTAACATCTGTTGTTATGAAATTTGAAATTTCTCATTGATTGGGGTAATTCTACTCATTAAATTTTTCTTTCAAATAAAGCCAAATTTACTAACTCACTCAGAAATAATCATAAGATGGGAGGGGACATAAATATTACCTAACGAAGTTCAACATCATACACTTGAAGTTTATTTAGGGGTGTAAACGATCTAATCAAACCGAACACATTGCTATTCAAACTTGTTTGATTATTTTAATGAGTTCAAAATTTTAGTCAAACTTGGTTTGTTTACTTACCAAACTGAAGTAGAATGAGCTTTTTATCAAATATAAAATACCATTCAAGTTGGATTTGACTACTTGGTGAACCAACCTCGAATGATCTTTTACCAAGTTGAGTTCAATTTGAGTATCAAGTAGTTTGGTTCATCTTTAGTCATTGTAACTTAACATGCATTGCAATGCATTGAGGAGTTATAGTACTCAGCTTGATATCCTGGCATATGTGCATCGTTTTGCCGACCTGTGAATAGTTCTTCTGGATTTTTTTTTTAGAAATAATAAGAATAAATGGATTTTCTGCATTGTGTTCATCTTTAGTGCTTTATGTGTTTGTTGCACTAATGTTTACAATTTTTTTTAATCTTCAATTCAAGTGTTTTCCTTGAATATCATTTATATACATTATAAGCATGTGTATCTATGTTTATGTGCTAACCAATATATACATCATTGTCACACTATGGGTGATCTTTCAGATAAATTTTCTAACACAATTAGGCTAAATAATTGTTTAGGCCTCTATTGCCCCTTCAACTTGAAGATTGAGGTAGATTCAACTTGAAGATTGAGGCAGATTCATTATTCACACCATTGTCTGTTGAGGCTCAATAGTTAAATGCTATAACAAAGCTTGGAATACATAATTGTTGATGCCCCTTCTCGGATAAGTTTGAAGCAAATCAACATTTCAAGCTATTCTTTGCCAAACTCCATTCACCACAGGTACCAGCGCAAGCAAAGAATATATGGTAGGGTGCTCATTAATGGCATCACCACCAAATTAGACTCAGCATCTTGATGATGCAAAGTTGAGAAGGCTCAGTGATCAGCAATATCAGATGTGAATTAACAAATTAATTAGAAGCCTAATAGATTTTTGTATTTACAAATATTAAATCAATTGAGACACAAAGGCAACTATTCGCTTAATATATGTCATTTTTACTTGGGTTACTTGGGTTGTAATATGCCATTTTTTTCACTACAAAATGCAATTGATTCTTAATAAGTCAAATTCTATCCAAGTTAATAGTATAATCTAATAGAATGGGTTGATTGAATTAGTTGGAATAGTTTGGTGGGTTAATTGAGACGAAAAGGGACTAATTGAATCAATTGGAATAGCTCTCTAGGTTAATTGAGACGAAAAAATATTTAATGGTCTGAATGAGAATTCGAAATAGTTTGATGGGTTACTGTACACTTTACCCCCTAGTATATGTCTCTAGCTAAGAAGCAAAATCCAACATAGCTAGTGCAGAAGCTAACTGAATAAGGTGTGTGTGCAAAATCTAACTCCCAAGGATCTGTAATTAAGACCAAATTATGTTCTAAGTTCATTTTCAAGTATTAACGAATGATTTCTATGTTAAGCAAACAGCAAACGTAATTGTCAGCTTTCAATGGAATAAAGATGAGGGCTCCAGCAAGAAAGTTAACGTGAAAACCTCAAGCCATGAATTTTCATTACAAGGCATCCACGTTAACCAAGAAAGTCAGAAGTGAAGATGCCAAGCAAGGAATATATTTCCATTCCAGAAGCATCCAAGTTAAGAATAACTCTGCACTTTTAAGCGGACCCAAATATCAATGCTCTTCTCTTTGAACCACTTGTAACATTAGCAATTTCTGCCCACTAAAACCTTCCACTTTAAAAAACCATCTTGATCTCAAAACTGAATCCAAGTTTCCAAAAAAAAAAAAAAAAAAAAGCCTGACGCTCCCATCAGCTCCACAATTCAGGTTACCTTGGAAAGGGCACTGTCTCTTGCCTCTGATAGGATTGGTTTGTTAGTTGGGTTCAAAAAGGATGTGGCCAGCATGACACGTTCTCTCCTAGCTGCAAGCGATTGAGCAGCTGGATGTGGCTGACAGTTCTCTCTGATGATTGATGGCTTTTTTGAGAGCTGAAAATATCAAGTTCAGTCGAGCTCGGCGGCTCGTTCCATGTTAGTCGAGTTGAACTGCTCTCTCTCGATAGCTTATGAAGACTATATATATATGTATTATTTTTATTTTTATTTTAATGTGAAATTACATATATATCCTAATATTTTATTATTTATTAAGAAAAATAATTATTTTATTTATTTTTAAAAAAAATAATTTTTTAGCTCGAGTTCGAAGCTCGAAACTGAAAGTTGAGCTTCATTTTTCGAAGAGAGTTCGATAAAATGAGTCTCGATAAGGAAAAGCTTCGGCTCGACTGATTTCGTTTGCATATCTCCTTTGATCAATCTTTGTCTTGAAGAAAAGCAAAACCAGATAGCATTCATACTAAATCGACCTTTGAGTGAATACAGGGACAGAGTTATTCTAATTGAAACTTTTAGAGATTTAAACTGCACAAGTATTAGAAATCAAGGACTAAATTTATTTTTGTCGAAAAGTTTAAGCAGTAAAAGTGTACAGGAGCTAAACATCGGGACTAAAATTACAAAATTTTCACTTTATTTTTTTAGTTGCTGAAGTTTGGTTTTTTCTACTTGCTAGAATAGATGACATTGATGCTCATTTCTGGGCAAATATGTAATGCATTTAGCAACCATCCACAAGACGATTGGTGAATATTCATGTTGACAATCAAAATTTTACAAAGGATTTTAGTACCTCAATGATGTTGTGTTCTAGATCATTACAATCACGTGCTTATTACTGGTAATCAGAATTTGAGGTGGAAAATGGAAGTTTTCACATCTATTGCTATGACATCTGAAATTTCTCATTGATTGAGTTAATTCTACTCGTTAAATTTTTCTTTAACTCACTCAAAAACAATCATAAGATGGAAGGGGACATAAATATTACCTCCGACTCTAATGAAGTTAAATATCACATACTTGAAGTTTAATTAGGGATATAAACAAGTCTAATCAAACCGAAAACCCTACTGTTCAAACTTGTTTAATTATTTATTGAGTTTAAAATTTTGGTTAAACTTGACTTGTTTATTTGCTAAACCAAACTAGAACGAACTTTTATCAAACTTGAATGTTATCAAACATAAAATGCTATTTTAAGTTTTGATTTGACTACTTGGCGAACTAAGTTCGAATGAACTCTTACCAAGTCGAGTTTAATTCCGATATCGAGTGGTTTGATGCATTTTTAATCATTATAACTTAACATGCATTGCAATGCATTGAGAAGTTGTAGTACGTAGCTTGATATCCTATCGTATGTGCATTGTTTTGCCGACCTGTGAACAGTCCTTACTCCTTCTAGATTTTTCTTTTAAAATAATTAGAATAAATGGATTTTTTGCATTGTGTTCATCTTTAGTGCTTTACGTGTTTCTTGCACTACTGTTTACAACTTTTTTTAATCTTCAATTCAAATGTTTTCCTTAAATATCATTTATATACATTATAAGCATGTGTTTGTATGTTTATGTGCTAACCAATATGTAAATCACTGTCGCACTATGGTTGATTTCAGATAAATTTTCTAAAGCAATTAAGCTAAATAATTGTTTAGGCCTCTCTTGCCACTTCACCTTGAAGATTGAGGCAGATTCATTGTTTAGGCCAATGGATTGGTTGGGATGGGACACTGGATAGGAACGGTTTGAATAGTTAACGATCAGGATTGGAAAAAAAAAAGAATATATATATATATATATATATATATATATATAAAAGATTCAGATTATTATATGTACATGGCTTTTATTGTTACATGTGAGATCTATAAAAATTTATTCTATATTTATATTCTATTCAAAATGAGTTAGTCCTAAAAGTACGTTAAATTTTGTAGATTTTAAGAATACAGCACCCAAAAAATACATCGTAAAAAAAGGGACGGTCACCTTGCCCCGCACCGGAGACGGGACATATATGGGAATGGGATACACATATGATATAGGCTGTTCCTTTCCTTCCCTCCTCTGCAGTCTCAACTCCCATATAGTGGATGTGTCGTTAATTTGTTTGTTTAGTGGGTTAAGATATGTAAGTCCACTAGAAGACATCTAACATTCATATTGTGCTCTCAGATAGTATTCCATAGAGTATGGTAGTATTCCAAATTTTCACATAATACAGTACCGCTTGTTTGGTATGGTGAAAAGGTCTAGAATGAAAAGACTTTTCCAACTTCTCCATTCCGTTTTCAGTATTTGGTATGAACATTTTATATTGGAAAGCCCTTTCCTCCTAGAAAACCTATTTCAACTTTTTCCTAGAATTCCATTTCTCACAAAAATCTAGCGAAAACCCATTCTCACTCTATATAGAAAATACCTAAATTATAGGAATCAATATTATCCTTCTATATTGTATATCTCTATTTCCTGTGTTTGTATTTAGTTTTCATATATATTAATTTGTCATGTTCTTTGTCAAATATTAGGTCCATTTTGTGAGTTTGGTTAATAAGTCTATTAGTTTTTTACTTAGAAATAATTCTAATTCTATTTAATGACTTTTCTTTCTTTTTACTTTGAATTAAAATATTCAGTTGACATTTTAAATATATTTTTATTCACAATATTGGATTATATGATAAAATTTTTTAATTCAAACAAAAAATAACATGCCAAAATACAATCATATGAAGTTTAAAAAATTAAAAAAAAGAAAAAAGAAAACCCACTAGACCATCTGTTAAGACACAATTAGATTTTCCTATTTATAAATAGTTCTTAGAAACCTTCAGAAACAAATCAAGTGCGGAGAATTTAATGTATATGAGAAATACATGGGATTCAATATGCATGCAATTTAAAATTTTAATTTAGTTACAACTGGTATTCATCTATTGCAATTATATTATAGTTAGTATGTAACTATTGTAATTATACGCTATTTAAAAAATTATGTTCTTACCTAATAAGTTATTGTTATTTTATGCTATTAAAATTTATTTATTAATTAATAATTCATTTGTTTCTAAATCAAGATGTGTATAGAATGTTATATCTAGGGGCAATTAAGTCAATATAGTAATTTTTTTCATTCCATTCTAGCTTCTCAACATGATTGTACCAGACATGGGAAAAGAAATTAACATTCCATTCTGACTTAGTTACCAAATACTAGAATGATAAATATTTTCTGTCCATTCTGGCAGGAAAAGAATTCTGGGCGGAAAATCGAACTTTTGTTCTTCAACAGAAAAAAAAAAGAATGAAAAATGACTGTAATTTGGGGATAGAGAGAGTTCATTTTGAAATGGAAGGCAAGTTTATAGTTAAAAAAATTCCTAAGTAAATAGTTTACGATTGCACATATAAAGAACATATACTATATTTAAAGTTCATACTTTAGTTTCGATGTATCATCTATTGTTGATGCCCCTTCTCGGATAAGTTTGAAACAAATCAACATTTCAAGATATTCTTTGCCAAACTCTATTTACCACAGCTACTTACGCAAGCAAAGAATATATTGTACGGTGCTCATTAATGGCACCACCACGAAGTTAGACTCAGCATTTTGATGATGCAAAGTTGAGAAGGCTCAACGCTCAGCAATATCAGAATCTGAATTAACAAAATAATTAGAAGCCTAATAGATTTTTGTATTTGCAAATATCAAATTCAGCAATATCAGAATCTGAATTAACAAAATAATTAGAAGCCTAATAGATTTTTGTATTTGCAAATATCAAATTTATCGAGACACGAAGGCAACTATTCGCTTAATATATGTCTCTAGCGAAGAAGCAAAATCCAACATAGCTAGTGCAGAAGCTAACAGAATAAGGTCTGTGTGCAAAATCTAACTCCCAAGGATCAGTAGTTATAAGACTCTAAGTTCATCTTTCAAGGATTAACGAATGAATTATGTGTTAAGCAAACAGCAAATATAATTGTCAGTTTTCAATGGAATAAAGATGAAGGCTCCAGCAAGAAAGTTGAAGTGAAAAGTGAAAACCCCAAGCCACGAAATTCCATTTCAAGGCATCCACGTTAACCAAGAAATTTAAAGTGAAGATGCCAAGCAAGGAATATATATTTCCATTGCAAAGGAAGGCATCCAAGTTAAGAATAACTCTGCACTTTTAAGCGGACCCAAATATCAACGCTCTTCTCTTTGAACCACTTGTAACATTACCAATTTCTGCCTGTTAAAACCTTCCGTCTAAAAAGGCCATCTTGATCTCAAAACTGAATCCAAGTTTAAAAAAAAAAATGGCTGATGCTCTTATCAGTTCCACAATTCAGGTCACCTTGGAAAGGGCACTGTCTCTTGCCTCTGATAGGATTGGTTTGTTAGTTGGGTTCAAAAAGGATGTGGCCAGCATGACACGTTCTCTCCGCCTGATCAATGCTGTCTTGGCTGACGCTGAAGAAAAGCAAAACCAGGACTGGGCAGTGCAAGAATGGTTGAAGAGTCTCGAGGAGGTTGCTTATGATGCTGACAACATGCTGGATGAGCTCCACTATGAATCTCTTCGTTACCAGGTGGAGTCCCGAAACCGACGCAAGCTAAAGGTATGCTGCTTCTTCTCCTCTAATATTAATCTTGCTTTTCGTTGGAGAATGGCTTCTAAGGTCAGGGACATCAAACTTAAGTTGAATGAGATAAATCAAGAAGCCAATGGATTGGGACTCGTCAGTAGGTTAGTGATGACAGCCGCCCTTCCTGCTGCTGCTGGAAACATGAGAAGTCGGCAGACCGACTCTATCATTGCTCCAATGATTGGAAGAGAAGATGATGAATTAGAGATAGTGAAGATGTTGTTGAGCCCATCTGAGAAGGTTGTTTCTGTTCTTCCCATAACTGGTATGGGAGGTCTTGGCAAAACAACCTTGGCTAAATCTATATACAACAATCAGCATATCGATGGGCAATTTGAGAAAAAGGTGTGGGTTTGTGTATCAAAAAAAGTTCCAATAGTGGAGCTTTTCAAATTCATATTAGTTCAATTGACAGAAGGAAAAGTAGAAGTGGATGATAGGAATGTCATTGTTGAAAAAATTCGAAGGCAATTAGGGGGGAAAAGATATTTCCTAGTTCTTGATGATGTGTGGGATGATGATCAGGCATTGTGGGATGACTTTTTCACCACATTGAAGGGACTCAATCCAACAAATGGAAGTTGGTGTCTTGTCACTACTCGTTTGGGTCCAGTGGCAGATAGTGTGTCTAGAGTTTTGATGATGGAAAATGAAACCTATGCCTTAGGAAAACTACGTGATGATCATTGTTGGTCTATCCTAAAAGAAAAAGTAGTTGCAGGAGAAGAAGTACCTGATGAACTAAAAGCAATTAAAGAGAGAGTGATCAAAAGATGTGATGGTCTACCACTGGCTGCAAGTGTAATTGGAGGTCTGTTTTGTTTAAAAAGAAAAGAGGAGTGGAGATCAATTTTCGAGAATAGGCTTTCAAGTTTGAGTGTAGGTGGAGATGGTGTGATGCAAATACTCAAGTTGAGTTTTGATTATTTACCATCTCCACACATTAAGAAATGTTTTGCATATTGTTCTATATTTCCTAAGGATAGTGAGATAGAAAAGGATATGCTTATCGAACTTTGGATGGCAGAAGGTTTCCTCCAAGCAGATGCCAACAGCCAAATGATGATGGAGGAAATTGGAATGAATTATCTGAGAATTTTATTGCAGAGTTCATTGTTTGAAATGAGAGATCATTGGAAAATATGTTATAAGATGCACGATCTAGTGCACGACCTTGCAGAGTCAATGTCCAAGTCTACCAAAGTCATTGATTATAGGGATACTCATTTAGTAGACAATGGTAATGTGATTCGTTACCTTGCAGTATACTCATCTAGTGGTGGAGAAGCAAACTTATCTGGTGGAGAAGACATAGACAAACTGTTTAAGAGTTTATCAACTTCGCTTCATACATTGTTTGTAAGGTGGGGTGGGTTATCTAGTGACATGTTAATGAAATTGAAGAACTTGAATGTTTTGAATTTGTATGGTGAAGTAATTGAGGAGCTGCCAATCCAAATTGGCAAATTGATGCACTTGCGGTACATTGACTTTTCATATTCTGCAAGTGAAATTTTGCCAGAATCTATTTGTAAACTCTATAATTTACAGACACTGAGATTAAATAATTTATTTATTAGAGGCCTTCCAAAGGAGATGAGCAATTTGATTTCTTTAAGACATCTCCACTATTGCTGTTATGATTACAAATTTGAAATGCCGCTATTGATGGGACGATTGACTTGCCTTCAGACACTAGAGTTCTTTAATGTGGGTCGAGAGAAGGGTCGACAAATTGGAGAACTTGGTAGCTTGAAAAACCTCAAAGGCAATATAACTATAAGGAATCTTCAACTAGTTAAGGATAAGGAAGGAGCTGAAGAAGCAAATCTATCTGAAAAAGCTAGTTTGTTTGGGCTGGAACTTAAGTGGGCCCGCAGTAGACGAGAAGAAGGCTTCAAAGACCTAGATGTGCTGGAAGGCCTTCGGCCTCACCCAAATTTGGAGAAGTTGGAAATTTGGGCTTTTATGGGCGATCAATTTCCACAATGGTTAATGGATTTGCCAACCACACTCCCCAAGCTAACCCATTTGGCATTTTATTCCTGTGACAGATGCAGAGGACTTCCTCACTTGCAAAACTTTACGTCTCTTAAAATGCTGGTGATTTATTATTGCAATGGCTTGGTGGACCTGCCCTGTGACATGCTACACTCTTGTGCCTCTCTTCAGAAGCTTTTTGTGTATGGTTGCGGCAGTCTTATCTCCTTTCCACTTGATTTGCAACAAACGCCTTCTCTGTCGGGGCTAGAGTTACGAGGGTGTCCCAAAGTGAAAACAAGTCTGACGCCCAGAGGATTTGGTTTCCTCACCGGTTTAAGGAAGCTTAGCATTGGTCCCTTCTCAGATGATGTTGATGATCATGAAAATTCTTCAACTTACAATGAATTTGATTGGTCTGGATTGATATCCTCTTCATCATCCACCCCCCGTGACCTAAATTTATATGGTTTGCCACACATGGAGTCTCTGCCACATCAGCTCCAATACTTGACCACCCTCACATCACTAACGCTAGGTGGCTTTGGAAGTGTAGAAGCTCTACCAGATTGGTTCGGAAACTTTAGGGCTCTTCAAAGCCTTACTTTACGGGATTTCAAGAAGCTTGGACACTTACCCTCCGAGGATGCCATGAGACGCCTCACCAAATTAACGCATCTGTATGCTTATGGTTCTCCTCTATTAAAGGAAAGGTGCACTCCTCAGAGCAGCGGCCCTGACTCCCAATGGTCCAAGGTTTCTCATATTCCACATGTAGACATAAGGGGCTCTCAATCACATTCCTAAACCCGACTCATATTCCTGAACAATTCTAGCTCTCAATCAAATCAAATCAAATCTCAATCTCGGTCTCAAGTGCTTCTTCTCAATCATGTAAGACTGCCTTCTACCTGCTTTTTTTAATTCGTCTTCTAATCAATCTCTTGGTTGTTTTGAGATACGCCTTCTCTTCACCCCCTGTGATTAACCATCTGCAGTTAAAAAAAAACGCTAAAGAGTTCTCTGAGCTTTCACTTGTGGAAAATGCATTTGCATTTTATATTCCATAGCATATGTAGAAAATTCGTGAAACTTTTTCTATATGTTCTTAGATCAGCAACTCTGACCATACTTCTTTCTTCAAAACTTTCCAGTCTGATTTTGTGGTTTCTTGCTTCTTCTTCAGCGTCAGCTGTATGGCTGGAGCTCAATAACCACTTTGAGATCTAATATATTACATATAGAGCAAAAGAAATCTTGCCATCAGGAAGATCTTTGAGGTAGCCAAGGAAGATGTTCTGTTCAACTAATGAAGTTGCACGAAATTTGGTTGAGTATCTTCCAACATTCAAGTCTAAGCAGAATGTTTTGAAGCATTCCAGTAGCTAGTCAAATCTGCTTGTTGCGACTTGCTGCTCTTAATGAATCCACCTTGATAAAGGTTCTTAAGCTTTCTTTGCTTTTATGATTGTTGGTTGCTACTAATTTTACAGTAAGTTTCTTCTTTTGGGCCATTGTTGGTTACAACAATAACTGAGTACCTGCAATTTTCTGAAAATTTCCATTAGTTTTGTTGTATGCTATATGCCATCTCGAATTTGAGTTTTTGTGCTTTGCAGTGATTTTAGGCCCCAAGCTCGACAGGGAACCTCATCGATGGCTCTTACTGTCTTTACTTTTTGAAAGTCCTATAATTCCTTGCTGAACAAGATCCTGCTTCAGTTGGATAGTAACATCAAGGATTGCATTCTCTTTTGCTCTGTGCTTCAGATGGTGGAAGTCAGATATTTCCATTAAAGGTATGGTCCTTTTAAACTGTCCAAACGATTCAGTGATTTGTAGTCATGCCAATGAGGTGCTGATTTACATGTTTTAGAACTCAATTTGTCATCTCAGGCTATTCCTAGTTAGAACTAACTGGTGTTTTGGTAGCAGTTAAATGTGGATCTTTATTGTGCCTCCTTGGCTGATAGCTCTATTGTTCCTCAATGTCTCAACATGAAATGCTTTGTATGCACTAAAAATTGCCTGTCATTATTTTCTAGTTTATGAGTTGTAATTATTTGCTTTGCAACTGGAACAAAACTACTGTAATTGTAAGCACGACTCAGAACTTGCTTATCCATTTAGTTTCATAAAAAACAAGACACATCTTTTAGCTTTTCATAAAATTGACAGAACAGCAATATTTTCAAATTTTATCTAAATTTTCTGATTAGTTTTCTTTTTGGCCACATATTATCTCAGTTTGAGTTTTCTGTTTTGCAATGATCTCAGGCTCAAACGTTAACTGCAATCTACAATTGCTCTTGCTTACTAATTGAATTACACAGCTTGTAACTCTCGAAATCTTTGTTGAATCAAATCCTGTTTCAATTGGAGAGAAATGATTAGGATGGCACACTTTTCTTTCTTCCTAGTGTCTAAAACCTGATAAAATTCTCTATCTTTGTCAGCTGGCCTCGACAAAATGCTTGCCAGAATTTCTTTCCCCGACTTATGTAATGTCTCTGAAGATCAAGAACCATCATTAATGTGAATGTCTGTTGATCATGATGGGGGGTTTGGTAAATGCTTTAAAAGTTCATTTGCTTATCAGTTTGCTAGAAAGTAATGATAATGTGTCTACACGGATTGTTAAATCAAAGTTTGATAGAACACAAAACTGGACAAAGATTTCAAGAGTTAATTTTCTAGTTCCTGCTTCTTCAGGACAACATACTCTAGTGAAAACATTACTATTTTTTTTTTTAAATCTATCCAATGTCAGGTGATAAAAATTGTATTGTAAGATGATTTAGTTGCAAAATATCTGAAGTTTTAAAATGTCTGCTGCCAAGATGTAGTCTAGTCAAGCAACAGTAGGGGCTGAAGGGTTATCATTGTGTACCTTTGAATTGATTACAGGTTGCAATTAGAGAATTCAATTGTTAGCTATGAATTGTGGAAGTAAATTGGCAATTTTGGAACTTTAGTTTGTTGAAGGTGAATAGTCTGCTCGCTTTTCAGTCTGATTCCGAAAAAGTTAAGAAGTGCTGTTCTGGGAGGAAAACAATATCCCTAGCTATGTATTAGGTTCAATTATGGAATACAGATGTTCAAGAACAGAATATTTGATGTGGACAGTTAGGCACACTGTCAAAGCAGGGAAATTTTTGTATTTATGTCTACTGTACCAAATACTTTGTTTTGAATAAAAACTAGCAGTTTAATTTTGCTCATCTCATATGTCTGCCTCTTCCTGTGTATATCATGATTGCTGAGGGAGCTAATTCTCTTCAAACTTGAGATTCTATTGGGATGGAAATGCTTACACTGAACTTTGTTGAGCTATGATTTTACTGCCTTTGTTGAGCTATGATCTCTTGACATAAATCCAATGGTCAATTGAGGAACTCTCACTGCCGTTGGTTGTGAGATTGGTGGTCTGATAATTTACAATACCAACAATCTTCTTCCACTACTTGATATTGGGTTTTAAGCACTTCAGTATCGAATGCATTAACTAAAACATTAAAAAAGTGTCATGTTTAAGACGTTTCAAGCAGCAGAGAATTGGTAGACTATCCTCTACTCAAGTTTAAGTTCAAATTTGATGATTTGAGATTTTAAGAGTCAAATAGCTCTAATTAGCTCTACTTGTTGCATCTTCCTGTCTCGAAGATTTCATCTTCATGGCAATTCCAGAGCTCTCTGCCTTTCTTGCTTGTGGGTGCCACCTGTTATTGTTATTGTTATAGAACTTCTCTTTTTTCAGTGTTTTGAACAAAAACTAATATAGTTTCTTTGGCACTTCTGGTACTTGCAGACTGAGCAGAAAGATTTGATATCTGCTTACTGATTTAGGTCAGAAAAGAACACCAAAAACAATACTGACTTAGATTTCTGAATAATTGACTAAACAAAAATCTCATGCAATTTCCAGTTAGCTTACAATTTTCTATGTGAAATCCTGAGTCTGAGTTTTCTGTTTTGCAGTGACTGTAGGCCTAAAGCTCAGTCAGGAATCTTGATGGCTTCTTATTACCCCCTTCTACTTTTGAAAATCCTTTCTTTCCTTGAAAGTATATCAACTGACAATTGGAGCAACAACAGAGTAGGTCTGCCAAGTTGGACACAGAGTGAGTCCTTTCTTTCTCTTCATCATGATTGAAAGTTACAGGGGAATCTTATCATGAGTAACCACCATATTTCATAACCTTTACTACTAATAAGTTATGCATGGTTCCATATCAATCTGAATTAATGCAACTTAAAAAATCTGTTTGGTTAATTTCTAATGTTAAATTGGTATTGCTCACGTTCTAGCACATATTATTTTCTGTTGCAAAGATCAAACATGGCAAATGGTGGCCCAGTTAAATATCATTCATGTTTCAGTACTACATTCAAAGCTTTAGCTGCATATTTGTTTCAGTAACCAAAACGAACGAGATTTTCTTGGGTTAACTGAATCACATTTTGAATGAACTAGCACTGCAATGAATGCATTAATGTGGGTGGAATTAAAAATTTAGTTCAATTTTGTTTGTCATGGATGTCACTTGCTGTCCTTTGTACGTTGTGATTGCTAACATCAGTGCACTCACATTGAACTCGTGATTTTAGCGGGATGAAATGATTGCTCTCTTTCACCTGTTGAAAATACACTGGATATTTTAGATTGGATATCACATGCAGAAATTCTAGAAACCTTTTCTGTAAGACTTTAAACCAGCAATTCTCTACTGCACTCCTCTCTCCTGCACTTAGCAAACAGATTTTTTGTGGTCTCTCCCCTAGATGAACTTAGATTAGATTTTTATAGCTGGTATTAATTAATTTTGGTTTGCATTTTCTACATGTTACCCATCAATATGAAATAAGCACTAGAAATTTAGTCTTTTGAATTTATATATCTACTTTTGTGAATGTAAGTTATGATTGCTAAAGTGATCAGCTTCCTAACTTATGATTCTAGAGGGATTAAATAGCTGCTCCAAAGTTTAATCGCCTCTTGAAGGCGCATTTATCAAACTTCTTGGACCATTTGATCAGTGATTCATTTGACAAGTGTCCTAGATGATGGATTTCTCTCTCACTTTTCCTTGGTTATGATTTTCCAGCCGTAAAGATTTAAGGAGTTTTCAGAGCTGTTGGTTGTCAAATTGGTTTTTTCTTTTTTCCAAGTTTCTTGTAAGTTCAGATATACTACTCTTCTTTTACTACTCAATTTTGACTTCTAAACTGCTTTGATTCTGAATATATTACAACTAAAACTTGAGAAATTTTATAGTAATGAAGATGTTTTTGTAGCAGCCAAGGAAGATGTACTGTTCATGCAATGAAGCAGCACAGACTTGTTAGAGTATCTTCTAACACAATTAAGTCGAAGCTGCAAGTTTTGAACCATGTTGCTATAGTTAGTCAAGACTATCAAGTGTACTTCTGACACAATTATTTCATCCACCGTGATGATGGCTCTTAAGTTCTCTCTGCCTTGTGTACTTGTTGGTTGCTCCTGTCTTCAGGGTAAGTTTCTTCTTTTAGTGTTTCAAATACAACAGAAATGTCATGCAACCATGCGCTGGCTTTATTCTTGAGTACATGCTGTCTTGAGTCCCTTAAGCTTGAGTTTCTCTGTTTTGCAGTTATTTTACACTCAAAGATCATCAGTAACCGTGACAGAGTTGTCCACGCCGATTAGTGCTGCCCTTGTAATTCCCTCTTCTTCCTCTGATTCTATCTATGTAGTTCCATTTTTCCTCCTCCTCTCTCTTTCTTCTTAAATTTGTGAGTATTTGTAACTGATTTCAGCAATTTCTACTTAGTTCTTGAACTGCATTTGGAAGAATTTTTCTAGCCTATCTCTTGGTGGTAGCATTTGATGGTTGTAGTTGTAGATTATTCGCCTTTTTCACTTGACACTGGCAAGCTTATTAGGTTAAGAAACGGCAGTAAATATTGTGCACAACTCCCAGAATTTACCAACGTTAGACTAGGAGATGGACGTTTACGAAGTTCAAGTTTTAATCACTGATTCAAAATTTTGTTTCTTTTCAATGAGAGTTATGAATTGAAATTATTGATGGGATTCTTTGTATCATTAATGGGGTTCTTGTAAGAAATGCATCTCTTTTTCACTGAAATGCTCTTTTCTACATATTATATGCAATTCTTTTTTTTCCTGTGAAGAGTTATGGAAAGAAATTAGACAGAAATATAGAAAATTTTGGACATATTTGAACTGAAAATGAAAGGCGGCTATTGTCAGTAGTAACTAACATTATTTTAAATGTAGAGGTCTTGAAATCACAAAGATTGTAGCTCTGACCTCTCTGTTTTAATTGGCAGGATGTTCTTTTTTCTCTGGTCGGACCAATTAGGACACAGAAAATGTGCTGTTAACCCTATAATGCAAAGAAACGGCTTAAATCAGCTAACTTTCTTTTCTTTTTTCTATGATGACACTTCTGCAGGAATATCTAACAAATTAGCCATGTAATTGGGAGTTTATGTGTAAGGGCTTGTATGGGAAGTTTTGTGTCTATTGCCTGTTATACTGGGAAGTTGTAGCTGGCTCTGAATCAGTGGATAATGAAAATTTTGTTCCACACTGATCATACTTCTGCTATTGCATTTGCTGCCCTCTTTTAAAAATGTAGCCTCCATTTCATTGCTATAGCATAAGTATGATGATTGCTGTCTTTTCTCACACCTTGTGTCCTTTGCTAAGGTATTTGGCTAGTCGTGTTGAATGTCGTTACGTTGAACTAAATGTGATTTTCATGCCACCCTCTACGAGATCCTCCCTGAAGTGTATGTGGCTGATTATGATTAGTTGATCACCTTTATAATCTCTGTCTCTTTGGCATTTTGGAATGGCTCTGTTCTTCACTCTTCACTATCCTCTCTGCTAATTTAATTGCAACTGATATCAACTTGAATCGTAAAGGTAAACTCAGGTTGCCATGGCATTAATCACAGCATTTTTGTCATGCCTTATTCGTTGGATTCACGTTTCCATTTGATGTTTATTGACATCTTGCTTCAAATAAACAAATGTACAAGATTTTCTTGGGTCGACATTTTGCAATAAATCAAGAATTACCATATCTGATTCATGTTATTAGTCCATGTTGCAGTCCAGTTTCCTTCATCACATTTCTGCTACTTATGCTAATAGATTCTTACAGGACATTCCATGTAGCCAGTCGAACATTCATTTCTCTCAAATTACCATCTCAATTCATTTTTTATGCGCATTCAGATCAGCAGCTCTTGCCGCTGTGTGTGTGTGTATAGACACACAGCTGGAATTGAATCTTTTATTGCTTTGCATGTGCTACAATTGCCAATGTCTAAAGGCCTCTTGGAGAAAAAGTTTAGTTCTATGGCTGATTTGCTTAAAAAAGAAAATAACAACGAGTTTATATAAAGGAAATGAAGCTTTACGTCAAAATATGTCTAAGAACAGAAAATTGATTCGGGTTTAAGCAAAAGAATCATTATTGCTTCTTCTTTCAAATTCTCTAGGATCCGATTTTGCATTTCGCTGAGTGAACAAAACATCAATGGCTAGCTACCTACTTTTCTTGGTTTATCAGGGCTTGGGCCAGAATCAAATCCGTAGTGCATTTTTCTTGTCAGTCAACCTAAACCTGTTTATTTGGTGGTTGGGCTGCTTTAGACAACGGGAGCAGGAATGACTAGGTATCAGACAAGGGGCAGGGGAGCTTTTAGACAAGGGGCACCGCACCCCAAACGTACCCTTATAATCATTTAGAAGACTACATGATTTCAAATTGATTATTATTTTCTTCAAACACTAAGTTCAAAGTAATTTGAAATTACAAAGCCTGCTTAATGAGTCAAGAAGCAAAATGCAACACACACGCACGCGCACACACACACATTTAGTGCGGAATGCGAGAACTTTGACTGTTTTAAGGAATTTCATATGTATAATCCATATAAGGTGTCCGTTTTTTTGCCCCTAGCTCTTGAGACAACCAAACAAAATAAGGTGTCCGTTTTAATTCTGATTCTCGAGGATAAACTAATGAAATTAATGCTGCCAAAGAGCAGTTGTCACTGTGCTTTTAACAATTTCATCTTGGACATAAATGATTGTCCTTTCGTGGATGCAACAACCATTGAGATATTGTCCACAATCAAAAAAAGTTGAAAGGCCACAGCATTCGATCAGAAAACAGGAAACCCAGCTAACTTCAATGGTTGAGACAGTTAAAGAGAAAATGCCAGTGCAAAAAAGCTCTTCTACGAGGCTAGACATCAATACTTACATCACTTCTTTCATGCATCTATATTCTGAGCTAGAAGATTTAAAAAAAATGTGGTGTTGGTTGTACATATAGGTGTCAAAATAGATGATTTGAGTATATTTGGATAAGTCATAATTGGGTAATGGGTATAATTGAATTAACACATTTATACCTATTAAAATAAATGGGTATGGGTATACCTAACTACCCATTTATGACTCGTTTGACATGTTATTTAGTTTTTCAAAAAAAATTTTGCAAGGTGTTTAACAAAAATAATGACATTTTATTGTTATTACATTGGTAAGAAATTCAAATTTATCTCCTTAATACTCACTAAAATTTTGAATAAACTGTATATTTATTTATAAATGGGTTAAATAGGTGAGCCAAATCAACCCACTAGCCATCAATTAAATGGGTATAAATAGGTACTCATTTATACCCATTTAAAATTAATGAGTGGGTTTGGGTAAATTATTAATGGGTGAACTTGGGTGAGTCAATATAAATGGGTTGTAGTTGACACATCTAGTTGTACTTTACCTTTTCTCTTACAACTAACTTTTCGGATCTATTATTTCTATTTAATTGCAGATCTGTAATTTTTAGTGCATGTTTAATTTGCTATTAGGATAATGATGTAGATCAAATCAGTGTTGGATGATTTCCAACAATTTGTTGATGAAATTTACTTTTTATCAAAAAATGTTTAAATGATAAAGGATGAAGAACCTATTTGTAGACAAGAAAGGATAGCTTTTGGTGACTTTTGCCTATCAATAAGAAACCAACTATAAGATAGCCAAAACATTTTCTAAATGCAAATTTTAACTCTTTCTCCCACGGACTTGTCATTTTTCAATTGCAAAGTGTCGCTAATAATGGCATTTTTAATTTTGGAAGGAAGTTTTGTTGTAGTTAAAGAAGAAATTCTTGTCCAATTAGTATCAACTTTTGCATTTATTATACCTAGGAAACGAAAAAATTAGATGCTAGGATAAATATATGGTTGAGTTATGGAACTTCTCTTTTGCTCTAGCAATGTGATTCTTTTGTTTTTGATTTTGTTTTTCTGTTTATTTGGCCTGCAAAGAACACCAGATATTCATTGTCAAACTATAACATAATTTTCAAAGTTGAATTTTGTGTATTATGTTTTCTCTTTCTCATTGGTTGAAATTATTTGCAATAGGAGCTATTACACAGAAGATCAGAGCACTCACTTCTCCTCGAATCCAGCTATTGTCACCTAGAGTTTCTTAAGACATATAAGACAACATCATATCATTTCGTAAGGAAATTAATACTTACAAGAATAATAGAAAATGTAATAGTATTAGTATATGTCTGAACCATATGAACTTGAGCTAATTCAGATATATGCCTAGCTAGCGGCAGATTCCTATTATTTTTCATACTTAAATTTAACTACCTATAGATTTCTGTTCATCATTAAAAGAAAAAGGATTTTTTGAAATAAATAGCAAAAGAACTTATCAGCATGTATAAATGATTTCATAATCTTAAAGCCCGTCAGTAGACCAGGTAGTTATTAATAAATAGTAGTTTAGAAAAGCTTTTGCCTGAACCAATATTTGTTGTAAGAACTTTCTAGACCAACTAATATAGAACTACAACATAAATAGCTCAGTCCATAGAGACTTATTGTGGTTTAAATATGAGGTAATTAGTGCTCCTTCTCCGAGAGGTACTCAAGTTATCTTTTTCTTTAGATTCAATAAGAAAAATTAGTCATAGAGTATAAAAATGATCAATCTCATTAAAACATTCCAATAATGCTTTAAATTTCCTGGACCAAAAGCATCTTACGTGTTCCAATGTCAAAATGAAAAGACAATGAAGAAGGGAAGGATAAAGGGACAGAACAAGAAGACCTTCGAAGTCTTCTTTGTACAGTAGGAATAATAGTGGGTTCTCTCTAAATAATCTCCAGATTCCTTCTAGTCTTAATTTTTCCATCATCTTCAAGACTTATAAAAGCAGTTATTGTTGATTAAAGTCATGATGACCGAGTCAATCATGAAATTTTTGAAAGATATTGATGGAGGATAAGAAGGGAAAAGAAGACAACTGAAGAAGGGGAAGCATTGGCAATGCGTATGACAGGATGAGTGGGGCAGGGATGAGGGCAGAAATTGGCGATTAACAAGACTAGGGAGGGCAAGTTTGAGTTTAAATATATTGTCAGGTGATAAAAATTAAATTACTTGATAATCGAATCGAATTTACCTCAATAAAGATCTACTTGAAAAGAAATAATAATCCAGTAAAAGCTGAAAAATGAATTAAATTATTTGATATTTAAATTGAATTTGACTCAATAACGGCTCGTTTGAGTTTGGTTTCTTCAACTATTCAAATTAAATATAAATAGCATTTTAGCTTCGGTAAATTGTCAAACATGGCTCAAACTTGGCTTTATTAGTATAAAAGTGAAATTTACGTATCAAAAAAATTAAATCGACTTGAGCTGGATTTGAATTTGTTTAAATAAAAATCCGTCTACGTTTCGCTCTGTAAATGAACAAGCTACCGTTGAGCACAATTTCAAATTCATTAAAATTAATACATAAGTTTGAACATTAACGTGTTCAATTTGTTTAAATTCATTTATTCCTCTAATTCCAATATAAAAAATAAAATTTAAAAATCCTAGGGATCTCGGTTAACACACCCGCCACCCCGTTCCCTACGTTGGTGCATCGTGATAAGGAAGAGACGAGTGAATACATCCTTATACCTTATGGATTGGGATAGATCCTCATCTTGACTTACAAGTCTTTGGATCTTTGCCAACAGATACGGCACTTATTTTTCATATTATTTTCGCTCTTTTAATCAATTGCAGTTTCCATTTTTTTTTTTTTGAGTTTCCAATTAATCAATTGACTGCTTGTGAAATTTTAAAAATGCTGAGTGAATGGTTAGTATTTTGTCACTCACTTTTAATTTAACATGTTTGCAGAAAAAAGTTGTCACTATGTAATTAGGATGAGAGCAAGAAGCCAACATTTATTTATATTTATTATACAGGAGTATGAATTAGATCTAACAAAATTAAAACTTTTAAGGTTTGTGACATATAAATGTCAAAAATATGAAACTAACATGACTTAGCAATTGGATAAATGGTGCCAAAAACAGCATACCACCATTCACGTATTTTCCAGCAACCACAAAAGGGATGAAGCCCCTGCAAAGAAGCATCATTGAGGAAGTCAAAAGTGAAAATACCAATGTGAAAGCATCTATAGTTTGTCAGAAAGTGCTGCACTTATACGTGGATTAATTATCAATGCTCTTTTCTTCATAACCACTTATTCTAGTCTGGATAAGTTTACCAGTTCCTGGCTGCAAAAAATCTTTCCATTGAAACCGTTAAAGGAAGAAAATCTTGATTTGAAGACCGCATCTGACGAAGAAGAAATAGCTGAAGGCGCTCCTTTTTTTTTTTTTTTTTTTTTATGGAAAAACCCCGTCCTTTCTTGGCAAGACATTCATTAAGCTGTACTTTAAAAATCAGCCTTCAACTACAGAGTTGAATTATTTTTCCACTGACTAATTGCACAAGTTTCTCACAAAGCATTTCTTCTGAAAAACCTTCAATAATCGCATGAATTAATACACTCTCCAGTCTCCACCTTCGGGATATATATATATATATATTCTTTTTTGGGGTTTAGACAATCGCTTGGGCTTGCAAACTCTATTTAAGCTGGTGCTCGTATCACAAGCAAAAAATGCTTAGTGTCAAAAATTAGGCTCAATGAGTAAATGCTCATTTCTTTCTGGGGAAAGGTCCAAGGCCACCAAATTGAACAAAACCAAGGCCTGTTTCTCTTTTGACTCAATAAATTGTATGCTGCTACTTTAACAAACTCCTCAAATTCGCACCACTTAAATTTGTTTTGAGTTTGTTTTTTGAGATACAACTGACTTTCTTGTTTAGGTTACTTTTCTTTTTTAGGAATTAATGTTTATGTAGCTTCTTCTTAATCTGATCGTGTTCAATAGGAAAATTCAATACAATAAGATCCTCTCCTCAATATAAACCGAAACATTGATGTTACACAAATCTCCTCAACAACATTAGAAAAAGCATTCAAATTTGGTGTAGTAGTACAAAAATTAATAAGAATTGGTATAGGCTGCTTACACCAATGCTTGAATATTAGGCCATCTCCAATAGTCAGCCGCTATAATTGCTTTGATCTTGGGCTAATACTTGGGTCAGAATAGTTAGTCCAATAAAAAATGAATGGTACAAACCCCCCTACCATTTTGCAGACGCTTGGAGTAATAGTATAGTCAGTCTTAATGTGTTGTTGAATTCCTTTAAGTTTGATGTGCTTGAAAACTTTCGCATATATTAGAGATTATTTCAACTATCTCCACAAGTCAAACAGGCAAAAAATAGCAACCAATCTCGGGCCAATTACGTGATCAGATGGGCAAGCATGATTATTGAGATGCCAATCCACAACAATAATACTAGATAAATGGACAACTTAAAGCTCTCTAAATTTCAACAAAAATGGAGCATCTGATAAATCACAGCACAATATCATTGAAAAAAGCAAACACAGTAATATGTTCATATTTTATTTCTCAAGAATCCAAACTGGATTGTCATTTTCCTTTTATTTATTATTATAATTTTGGTGCATTTTTATCGTTAAGGATAAAAGTTTCTTTGGCCTCTTGGATCAGACCACTATTCCAACAACCCTTTGAGATTTTCTTCCACAACTGAAGGAGCAAAGCATTGATTAAGAAAGGTCAAGTCAAAATCCTAAACAACTTCTATGGAGAAATTTCTAAAAATATTATGATTTTTAAATTTTTTCTGCAAATAGGGTGATTTGGGTGTAGGGTTCAGACAAGTGATGTTCGCATTTGCAAAATGCGAGTTCCAGTGAACTCGCATTCTGCAAATGCGAGTTCGACATTTTAAAAAAAATAAAAAATTTTGAACTCGCATTCCGTGAACTCGCATTCTGAGAATGCGAGATCCGCAGTTTTAATTTTTAAAATTCCTCTCGAACTCGCATTCTGCGAATGCGAGTTCGTTAAAACTAGCATTTTTAGAATGCGAGTTTCTGAAATTTAATTTTTTAAATTCATGTTGAACTCGCATTCCGGAAATGCGAGTTCCTTGAAACTCGCATTCCAAGAATGCGAGTTCCTGTAATTTAAAAAAATGGGAGTTTCGTGAATGTTCATTGACCAAAAATTAATTAAAAAAAATTCCTGATTACTAAGATCGAAATAAATTTCTGTGAATAAGGTATTGGTCGTGTGGCCAGAAATCCAATAATCTTAATGGTCAAAACTAATTTGGCAGTAGTAAACATCTTTTACTTTGCTATTTTTTGACCCACCAACATTTGGCATTTGAAATATTATAGTTTCTTAAGTTTCTAGATTATGAGATTTTAGAAAAAATTGACAGGTGTCGAACCTGTACAATAATAAATAAGAACAGGTTTTGGGGCTTTGGAGAAAAAGAAATGAAGGAAGAAAGAATGAAGAAAGAAGAAGGAAGAAAGAAAGAAAGAAAGAAATTAAGGAAAGAAAACGAAAGAAATTAGGGTTCAGGGTTTTTTTTTTTTTTTTGAAATAAGAACACTACTAAGAATTGGAAAAGGGAAAGGAAATTTTTTTTTTCTTTTTGGTGATCCACCAAGTTAGGCGTGGGCACGCCTAAGTAGCGCTAACGCTTCTGACCAAGTTTTACAATTGGTCACCTTAAGCATGACAACTTGGCATGGGCACGTCTAAGTAGTGCTTAACGCCAGCCATAGATGAAAATTCCATTCTCGGGAGTGCCGGTTAGTGGCAGCTAACTAGCCCCACCGCTTCTGACCATGCAACGAAAATTGCTATTCTTTGGCGTGTCCAGTTGGCATGGGCATGCCTAAATGGTCTTCAATGGTTGCCTGTCCGTCCTTAGACGTGCCCAGTTTACGTGGGCACGCCTAAATGGTGGCGACCTAACACAAGAAAAATTGATCATTTCAACTGAACCTACTTATTCAATAAGACACAAGAAGACTAAAATTACAAAATACGGATGTAGAGCATAAATGGAGAAACCGTAAAGCATGAGGGATAACATTAATTCCAAAACTGCATTTCTCACGCATAAGACAAAAATATCTGATACTGAGAAGTATCACTAGAAGACATCATCATTACTTTTACAACTGCAATAACCATGAAACCATGTTCTGATATTTTTCCTTTACTTCAGTACTATGTTTAGGCAATTTGATACTATTACTATAAAAGGTTTGTTCCATTCCAACATAGATTTCGATTTATGTACTACTTACGACCCCGAATGCATAATCCCCATTTAACCAACCCTAAACCGTAATAAAAAATTGAGCACCGTAAATCCTAAAGATTATGAACCGTAAACCCTAAACCTTCAAACCCTATAACCCTAATGAAGTAATCCGAAAACCATAAACCCTTTACCCCTAACCCTAAAATCGTAAACCCTAAACCAACCTGAAATCCTAAACCACAGACCTGACAAATCCTAAACCTCAACCCTCACGACCTAAAGGTCATAAACTCTAAAACCAGAAACCAAAACTATTGAGCCCTACGCCCTAAAGGCGTAAACCCTACAACCCGAAACCCTACAACCCTTCAACCCTAACACTATAAACCCTAAAACTTGAACGTATATTCCCTCATGTAAAGTGTTTTTAATCATAGACTATAACTTTTATCCTAAAAATATTGACTAGCACATGTTTTTTAAGCTGTCGAACATAATTTGCTTATGTTAGAACTTCTATATTTTCAAATTACATAATACTTTGTTTGTATCAGAACTAAATATTTTGCATGCGAGATTTAAACGCATTTGGGTTGTTGCATTCATACATTCCTACTCCATATCTGGATATCACATTGATAGGACTGAGATGCTACTCTGCACAATATGAGTCATTATCCTTACACATGCCTTAAAAAACTTCCTTTTGGAAAGTATCACAATGCTATAAGCTTAACTTTGTGATGCATCAAAATTTAAGGTTAAAAAACAAACATAGAACAGCATGCAACTAATTGCATCTGAACGTCTGACATTATACCCATCAAAGGGCGTCATCGTAACCGGTTCGAGGGAAATATAAATATCCAACAAAAGGGGCATCGAGCGTCGATATTGAACAAGGAAGAAGTAAATATCTAATTCTACTTACAAGACTTTCAATTTTGTCAGTGAGCCAAGATAGACTGGTAACTGCCCAACTATATTGCAACTCCTTAATACCCTACACCATCAATTGAAAAACAAGTCAATGCCACTTATAGTCATTTTCCTTGAGAGAGCAATGTAACACCAGAAAACTCACAGAGTCTTCATATTAGTTGCACCGGCAAGAAGAGGAAAAGTAGTGTCATGCGGGTGAATAAGCTAATGCAGTGTTCAAAGTCCAAGGCGTACGTTCAGGAAACCTTCGCTTGGATACATTATTATAGGTACCTTACCAACGACGATATCGAGTTTCTCAGCACTTACCTCAATCTTACCGCTGAAATTGTTCTCGCTACTCTTAAAAAGTCCGCCAAGCCCCTTGGTCGTCCTAAGGGTGGACCTCCTCGTGATCGCCCTCAGTAATGATATGCTTAGTTTTTATTGTGTAAAGATTTTGGTAAATATTGGATTATTTGTTAACAATTAGTTTTGCGAATTAGCGCTGGATTATATAGCAGACAACTCAGGTTTGATGGGGATAGGCCTAGATTTGGTGACAGGGAGGGCTATCGAGTTGGTCCTTGTGGACCTTCCGGTGAGTTTGGTGTTGAGAAAGTTGGAGCTCCTGACGATTACGAGCCTACTTACAGTGTTAGTTAACATTCGTTGTCGACTAATGCATGGGGCTTGCAAACGAAAAATATATATATATATATACATTAGCCAATTGAAGTAATGGGAAAAAAAAAAACTAATCAATCAATACAAGGTTCAATGTCCTCCAAGATGTCCACCAGTACCACACTCTCGACACCTACGCGTCCTAGCTCCTCTATGTTGCACATATGTCAGAATCGGAGTCACTTGAGCTGTGTGTGACTCATGTGCGGCCTCCTGATCATGTAATGTCTCAATCCGAGTCCCCGACTGTTCAGGACCTCCTTCGCGTTGACTGGAAGTTCCAACGTCTACATTCTCCATGGGTGTAACCTGTTGAAATGTCACCGGTGATCTAGACATTGTACCCTCCCGCATGCCCAGCGACTGAGGTGTGACTACAGTCGATTCACCACAGTGATGTTCAGTAGCCTGTGCACTACCGCCAGCGTCCGTCTGGAAGATGTGCTCCGGGGACTGCATCCTACGACGTCGACCACCACCGTGCTAGCCTCCACCTACATTTCTATAAGTACGTTCAACACGACGCGGGTCAACATGAACTGGAATGTCATGTGGTACAGGTGAAGGGCGAACTACAAGACGTCATGCAGCCCCAACATGCTGTAAACTCTCAGCTACAAACTCTCGGATGGCACGGAGATGATGCCTGTCCTGCTCCTCGCATACTGCCTCGGAATCTAATGCCATGTAATGAAGGCGCGACAATACATCAACCTATTAAGAGTTTGGCATGATAAGAAATGTGTAAGTGCGGTCATTTATAGACGAGTTTGATAATACAGGTTAGATAAATTTGTGTCCATTATTATTAAATGGTAAAACTTATAAGATATTCTGCTCTGGCACTATCGCCCTGAAACCCCTCGGAAATCGGAGGAAGCCGGCTCGGGTCTGACACATACAGAACTGTCCACTGACGATACCACCGAAAATAGTCATCAGATGGATACATAGTATCATCAACTGCAGTTCCGTCCACTACCAATGAATGGCGATGTGTCCAAACGTCAATGTAATGCACATGTGCCATACCCCAATCCTGATTCTTCTTCCCATGGCGACTAAATCGATGTATCGTGGCGATATTCTCGACCAGCCGAAAGTCGGGCACGGGTTGCTGTAAACCGAACTGCCACATAACTCGATGAGGCAGGTGGGGCTCGACAACCTCCCAACAGATGATGTACGTGACAGATCTCCAAATGTCACGTCCTGCAGTGTAATACTCAGGGAGAGATGCAAGAGTGTCCTCCGAATACGGGAGTCAGACGAACTGAAAAAAATGCATACTTTACGTCATCAGAACGGAATAAAAGTGTACAAAACTCGACATACAGCAAATCATGGAAAGAGTGGGGACCGCAAGGCCCGATGAATACTAACTACTCCATCAACCCATAGCCGAATCAACGTTCACCGGCATGTATTAAAAAAATGAATAACTCGAACACAAAATTTATACAAGATTATAATGTATGCATAAATATTGCAGCAAGTACCTCATCGGCTCGTAAGCCAGTCAACTGGTCTCTAAGAGCTGGCAAGACATGGCGCACAACTCTATGTAAGTCCAAACCAACATCCCACCTGCAAAATCGATGAAAAAATAGATAGTCTTAGTTACTCATTTGCAACAACGGTTCTGAAGATGAAAGGATGTGGCACTCGAACTAGCTCCGTAAGGACCAGGATAGTGCTGTAGTGGCCACACTCGATCAGGGCACAATGTCGGCATTCGTTCCCACGCCCATATCTGCAGTTTGAAAATGGGTTATATTATTTCAGGTATCATATTAAAATAATTCCTAACTACATCCATTTCGGGAATGCAACATCATACCTGCAGAAGCAGTAACGGTCCTGCAATATCCGTAACCTCAGGCCATGTGGTAGTGCAGAGAGACCGGTAGAGGAATGCCAGGACTGCACTCCCCCAACTGTAATCCCCAACTGTCTCTACATCTCGAAGAAGTGGAAGTCACATCAGGGAAAATTTATTCCCGGACTTATCCGAGAATAAATGCCAGCCCAACAGTAACAAGATGTAGACACGTGCCCGCTGCCTGAATGTCTCATCCATAGCATCAACCGGCAGGGCCCTATCCAACACCCCAGACAAACAACTAACTCTCAGGTGGCCCCGGTCAAAGTCAGCAGACTCTAGAGAAAATCCTAAAAGCTCCACACAAATGCCGCTCCACTCCTCTACGGTGTGTGCTACATCCACACCCGTAATTGGGGGTCCGTTAGTGCGCAATCCCTATATAACCTCGACATCCTGTAAGGTCACAGTAGCCTCTTCGACGGGGAGATGAAAGGTGTGTGTCTCCGGGCGCCATCTCTCCACTAAAACGGTGATCAAAGCGTGATCCAACTGCTGATAGCCGCATAGAAGTACCCCCCTTGAATCCCGCCATGCGGATGTAGTGGAGCACCTGCTCAGGTATCGGTCTGTGGTCCCAGAATGCTTTATCACACTGGCGGACAACGAGTTGGTCGCCTGGTATATGGCCATGAAATATGGAATAAGCTCTGTGGGCAGTCCCCGCCTCAATAATGTCAGTCATATACGGACCAGGGTGCACATCAGATTGCGGTGGAGCATCGGCCATAACTACCTTCTCCTATACAATCAACATTTAAAGTATCTTTAAATTTACAATTACAGAATAAGGATTACTGAATTTAAAAACATAAAATCATGTGAAGCTATTGTTAGCAATTTACATCCATCCACACCCGTTACAATTTAAACTGGTCGCGATACATTTAAAGGGCTGCGTGTCAAATACAGTAACGAATTTAGAAAGGGCTTTCATCCGGTAAATACATTTAAAAAAATTTCGTCAGAACCTTCCCTATAACATTAGTTCAACTCTCTGCCAACAAACACATTTCTTTTTATAGCACAAATATAAAGTACTACAATAATCACACAGTCGGCGCTCCCATACAATTACATAAACGAATACATCAACCAGTTGCATGACAATGCCTCCAAATAAAAACATAAAGAACAGACGACACAACACCAAAAAAAAAAGTAAATAATGTCATACTTTTTTACACATTTTACAAATCACGACCTAAAATTAGGACAATTCCGCCTATTATGCCCCCTTTCATGATAATTAGTACACCTTCTCGGTTCCTGCGGGTCTCTCTCGTCCATCTCATTACGAATTCTTCTGGCTCGAACCCTTCCTGCCTTCCTTGTAATGAATCTGCTGCTATCACCTTACAGTTCCCACCCAGGATCCAACCAATTATCCGGATGCGGTAAAGGGTTGAAAATTCTAGAATACTGCTGGAACCACCTAGTTTTGGTGAAAAACTGATCTACATACATGTTCGGATTATCCCCTCGGTGTCTACAAATAGCTATAGCGTGAGAGCACGGAAGCCTATACATCTGCCACTTGCCGCACAAGCATTCATTCTCCAAGTACTTGACAGTCTGCGTATTTCCCCCTTTGCCAACAATGCGGCGGCCTGTAACAACCTTGTACACACCGGTTGAGGCATGAAACTCCACCACCCTGTGCATCCCTGCTTTCTTTTCAGCAGCATTAAAACGCCGCCAATATTTTTGGGAGAAATCTATGATGACAATGACTGGCGTCCGTTCTTCTCCGCTTAAAGAGTTCGACAGTCCGGTGGAATGTCATATCCACGCATGCTCGAATTGGCAGATGTCGTGCCCCCTTAAGGACATTATTGTAGCTCTCAGACATATTGGTAGTAAGAATACCCCAACGATGACCTCCATCGTGAGCAAGACACCATTTTTCCTCTTCAATTTTGGATAAATACGCCCACGCATTCAAAAATTTTCGCTGCATCTCACGCTTTAATCCCCTCTACTTGCGCATCTATCGAGCTTTCCCTAACGCCCAACATAATCTCTTAAGATGTAATCCTTTATGGCGGGTCATTAGATTGCTTCTGACATGTCGAAGGCAGAATCTGTGGAAAGCAACCGGCTCCATCCAGTAGTCGTGCGTCGACATTGCTTGGATGATACCTTAGTGCCGATCTGATATAACACATACAGAGAAACGATCTTTCAGCACATGATAGCGTAACTGGTACAAGAACCAGTCCCAACTCTCGATTGTCTCCTCATCCACTAAAGCATAGGCAAGTGGGAGTATCTGATTGTTTACATCTTGCGTGACTGCAATCACGAGTTTGCCTTTGTACTCGCCACACAGGTGAGTCCCGTCAACACAAACCACCGGTCTGCATATGGTAAATGCCATAATTGCAAGTCCAAATGCCCAGAACATGTACCTAAATGTTTTGACCCGGTCGCCACTATCTGGGTGGTGCACCTAGGCAACAACTGACCCAGGATTTGACTGCACAAGTGCATGCATGTATTTGGAAAGGTCGGCAAAATTTGTATCCCAAGTTCCGAATACAATATCAATAGCTTTCCGCCTACTGTACCACGCCTTCTTGTAGGTGATGTCGACCTTCAAATCAGTCTTTATAGCAGACATTATGTTTTTAACTTTGAAATCAGGATCGTCTTCAACACTCCGGACTATGTGACTGGCAATAACTGATGAAATCAAGTTTCTGTTATTGTTGCCGGACAATGTACCAAGGCAAGTGTGATCCCTAGTCCATCTAGTAATCTGCCATAGTCCGTGAGTCTTCTTTCGAAATGTTCTGACAGACCAGTCACACTCTTGGGTACTTGTTCCGTCATACCATGACTTGCATCGTGCTACCCAAGTGTCCCTCTTACTCTCGACCACCCTGAACTCTCTGTTCTGCTCAACGGACCATAACCTGATGGCCTTCACGAGTTGCTGCTTGCGTTTAAATCTCATGTGTAAACAAATATTCCTATTCTTCTCGCTGTATATAGGAATACTAGTGTAATCATCAGCATCACCAAAGTCATCGGCATCATAGGTTCCAAGATTCTGGAAAAATGTCAGACCCCTTGGAACATAAAACTGACCAAAATCAGTATTCTGGCCCATGCCACCAGATTGCTCGCCAGATGGCCCGGAGTCATGGACAAAGACCTGCTGACTGCGGTAATCATGTTGGAAGCGGGATATGTTGGTCTCATCATCGGACTCACTTGGGGGGGGCGTCCTCAGAGGTGGACTCATCTGCATCCTCTACATCAACCTCTCAATTAGTCTCATTCTCCGAAGTAGGAATTGTGGTACCTGTACCAGTGTAGACATCCTCATCATCCGGTACTCGGGTACTTGAATCTGGATTGGAGTGATATGCATGAGGAAACTGTTGGAATGGCGATGTAGGCTCACTAAAGGTAGACATTGAGTCAAAACCATGGAACGGGGGGCTGTGAGTGTGTTGAGGTACAGCAGACTGCCTTCCAGAATACACCATACCACCGGCAACGGCTTGTGACCGAAACTGTTCCCCAGATATATCTCTGAGCATGTGGTGGGAGGCGGATCCCGTCTCGGGCACAACCGTGTGGGGAGGATGATGCACCCTCATCAGATCCGTACAGGCATTAAACAGGGACATCATCGGGCCAACATTTCTGAGCGGAGGGAATTGGGCCAATTTCCTCCTGCTCAATGTAGATTTCTGAAATATACAGATCTGTGTCACGTCACAAATCGTACATATCCTCTAAGGTTTCATCATCCACTATTGGGGATATAGTATATAACAAGCGACCGCACGGTTGACGGAGCAATATTCTAAGTTTGAACATCCCCTTATCCACTCCCATGTATTCATAAATTTTGTCAACTAACTCATCATACTGAAACTTCGGCGCCGGTTTTCTTGATCAATTGCGGTGGAGGAAATAACACCGCGACTCACGATCGTATTTGCCCTCCCCAATAGAAAAATACTCGTAGAGGTCGGAGACATGTTCCCAGCAATCACGAACTAACAGGATGATCAAGAAGATGCTTATTGTTGAAATTTATAGTAGACAGAAGCACGGAATTACAAACAACAAATCTAGAGTTTGGTTAACATAAAAAAGACTTGTTGCCTTTTAAGGATTCTATGAAAGCCATAATCTCAAAGTAGTTCTTGTAGGAAAATTTCAGCAGAGTCTCCCCTACAATATGACTAAATCTCCCTGCCAGCAAGTCTATTTCAGTCCAATAACAAAAGAAAGTAATATGAAAGGAAACTAGAAAAACTGCTACGGAGGGTAGGCATTATGACATATGTCAGAATGAGAATGAATAATAAAGTGTACTCAATCATTGTATGAATAAAAACTTTGCGGTATGAGAATCGCCAATGAGAAAGACCTATTGTTATAGACGAATACTGAGCTGTATTTGTCAAGAATAGTGGGTCGATTTTTAGCATCAATTTGCTTACAATGGTAGCAGTGGAAAGCAAAACGAAATGTATAAGTTACTGGAGATGTAGGGAAGAAATGCAATCATAACACTGCATCTGCACAAGCAATTGTAACATTCCATTTTACCAACATCCCCAGAATAAATTCTAATACAATGACTTCACATGACTTGTCTAACCACGGCCTTCCATTTGTGTACTTAGAATATTTTGGGAAGTTTACCTAAAACATTTAGCAGAATCTCACCTATAGCATAACTAAAAGTCCTGCCAGAACATCATTTTTTTACTTTACGAATGCATTACGTAATATTCATAGGTATATGACAACAATAGTATTAGAACATTCTATTGCAGTTTCGGTACAATGAATACAACAAAAAATAAAATTAATAAGAGCAGATTAAGGTCCGGAAAATCAATTAAGGCGTGCATCCTTCTAACATATATCTGCTAATATCAATCACAATTGTCAATTATTCTGAGTCAAGATTACTAACCTAGATAGTAATCTGCAGGTCCCCTAGAGTCTCGAGATCAATGCACTACAAAAGCCTCCAAATGTGTAGCAGGAGCTGTGTCTGCAAATCATCAAGAACGGAGTTGTTATTTACTAGTCAATCATAGGTGGAGCATAGTCATACGCAGCCGAAGGCAAACTAATTGACATCACAATAGTCAGTAAAAAATTGAGCGCCATACGTGCTCATTGAAAGCTTGTACGGTAAAAAAAGTAATTGCATACTTATGTGTCACCTTTGAAAGGTTTCTTATAAAATTTTAAAATATGTTGTTGTAATACATAAGTGACATCAGTCAAAATGTTAGTACAAAGTATTGAGAATGAAGAAAGGAAAATTTCAGCGCCTAATGTACAAAAATAGACCATATATCAAATCATTCTCGTCGAAATTAATATGAACAATGATAAAAGGCTTTTTTTTCCCAATATGAAATCAAAACAAATGTTTCATTGAAAGGCTTTACGATCCTTCTGATGTGCAAGTTACAGATGGAAATTTTAAACTTACATTGCCAAGGCACTGCTACACATTAACTACTACTGCTGCTAAAGTATTGCTTAATCGAAAGGGTCTCCACCAAGAAAACATTCCCCCCACGCCTATGCATATATTCCATATGATCATAAAATGTAGGAAATTGTCCTAAGAATGGCAAAGAACAAGGATAACATGTGACAATCATAAATTCGAGGAGTGAACGGTCAAGAAAAAATTAATTAAAAAAAATCATAACAAATGAATCATACTCAAAATAATTTCGATAAATAACTAATAAATAAATATTTTAATACTCAAGGACATTGCATAAAGCAAAACATGAAAATTGACATGAAAATTAATCATGTCTTTATGAAGATTGGATATTTGATATGAGTCAGGTGTTTTTGTTTCTATGGTCAGTTTGTAATTCAAATATAAATATAATTCAAGTCACCCCTTAATTTCCTTTAATTTTTCATTTGTTTTCTATTTTTATAATGTTTTCCCAAATTTAACTAACAAAAAGATGGTTTGGTTAATGAGCGCCTTTTGGACACTCTAAAAATAGGGCGACTAATTAGGCGCTAATTTTTTAAGAAAAGTGTAGCTAATTTAGAAAAGTATCATACTAATTCATTGGTGCAATAAAATGTGAATGTGTGTGTTCACATAAAAATTTAGGTGTAATTTAATTATATACGGGTGCCTACTAATGAGCACTCATTAAAAAAATGCATAAGAAAGAAAGTTAGATGTTTTTATTTTATGAACTGATATAAATGTAAATTAGTGTTTGATGAGCTAGTACATGAAATTTATCTTATTAACGTTAAAGTGGTAGAAATGGTAGATCAAAGACGCTAAAATTGATTTCTTGTGGGTTACTTTTAATATAAGAAAATTAGAGTTATCGTGGCATACTTTCGAGGGTGTAATCAAAGAAAATAAACAACGTAACTCATGATAAACTTGTTTGGAGGGATAAAATAATAGAGTTTTATTTAAAAAGTAATACTATATCAGAAATTTTTCGAAAGTTTTGGCCGCCGGCTGCCTACCGTCATAAGCAATTAGTTTTTTTAAAGTATAAACGCATAGTTCACATTTATGTCATCGGTTGTTGAAAATATTTTTCCTTACAAAATCTATATAAAATTCGACAGAGTTTCCCCTATAATATGACTAAAACTCCCTGCCTGCAAACACAATTTTTTCGAACTCATACATGCTTAACATCTCAATTAACAACAGAAATCGAAAAAAAAATATCGTATGCTTTTATTTTCAGTTTTCTGCAAATAAATGGTGAAGAGGTACTTCATTGAAGCAGGCAACGACAATTGCAGTTGTAACTTTCAGAAATGAAAAAAAACATAAAATAATAACTCAACACAAACGAAAAAACTATATAACCTGCCAATATTCAGCTTTAGTTATACTTATGTTTCAAGTCATCGTTGTATAGGTACACTTATGTGTCAAGTCTCAAGCACTTTCAGCTAGGAGTTACGGATAGCGATAATTTTGCATTAATGTTGGAAAGTCAAACGGAACAAATAAATTGCATCAGAAATGGAAAAAAAATTTAGCAACAAAAACGGAAAAAAAAATTTGCATCTGAAATGGAAAAAAAATAGCAACACAACCGGAAACAAAATTTGCATCAGAAATGGACCAAAATATATCAACAGAAATGGACAATCAAAATTGCATCAGAATTTGACAGAAATTTAGCAACACAAACGCAAAGAAAAAAATTGCATCAGAAATGCCAACAACGAATTAGCAACAGAAACGGAAAACATAAATTGCATCATAAATGGAAAACACAATTAGCAACACCAACGGAATAACAAAAATGCACCGGAAATGTGAAAAAACAAAAAGCAACCGAAAGGGAAAAACAAATTAGCATCAGAAAAGGAAAAAAAAACTTACCATCAGCAACGGAAATTAAAATTATTGCATCAGAAATGTAAATAAAAAATTAGCAACTGAAAAAAGGTCAAAAAATTTCCTCACCAAATTCGACAACTCTTCAAAAGCTGGATGGCTTATCTGCGGCAGAAGCTCCAACTTTTTCCCCCAAGTTTTTCCCCCAAATTTTTCCCAACGTCACTGCCTTCGCCTTCTGTGACTTAATTTCGGGAGGTAGAAGCTAGGTGAAATGTGTTTGCTCACGTCAGTTGTCTGCCGCCGGTCAAAAAAAAAAAAACCAAAATTGAGATTTGAAACCTCCGAATATTTGCAACAGATGAATCGGCCAAAAGATGGAGGAAAGCTACCTCACTGGTTGCTTCATGGAGCTCCACTGCGGCGGTGAAGTGACGAGATGAACGACGAGACTTCAATGCCCACCTCCCCAAGGCTAACTGGAGGGGTTAGCGGGCTGCCTGCCCAACTCTCGCTAGGACTCACGCATGAAAAGATACTAACTTAAACGAGTAAAACCTCCAATCATAGCAACATTAATATTAAAATTGTACAATCTCAATCTTAGAATTACAGTTTCCCACTCAAAATACTTAAAATCCTCGAGCCAGATTTTAGTACATTTTCATAATTCTAAAATATACACCACCAAAAGAATATACAAAACATTTCTCCAAATTTGAGATAAAAGTCAAAAGGACAAGAACTAGCCCTATTTAGGCTTCTGGATTCTCGTCACTTGTTAAGGAAAAACAAAGGGGAACGGGGGTGAGTTAAAAAGCTCGTGAGTTTCCAAAAGTCATGCACATGCACTTAAAATGGTAAAATTAAAAGTAAATAAATAAAACACATAGACAAATCAAATTCACACACATTGAGGATACGGGGGCTCTCAGGAGCCAAATTCCACATTTCCCAAGCATTTATAGTAGTCGACACTCATTCGACTTTCAATCTAAGTAGACGACTCTTCACTAAACTCCAACCACCAAACTCCCCCTACCGGACCCACGCCAAACATTTAAACAGTGAACAGTAAATAGTAGGCCACTCAAGGAACGCGGCCAAGAGTGGCAGGGTAACACTTCTCCATCTCCAAATTTGACACATGCAAAATATTTAAATTACCAACTCTACAAAAAGAGAGCAATAAAGTATACTCTCCTTTAGGTGAGTGGTTCATCAAATTTCCATTTTCACAGTCAAATCAAGCAACATGTCATGGTACACATACATTCACAAAGCATTTAAACGAAAACATTTAACAGGCATTGAAAACTCACCGATAAAGTGCGGGTCAGAATCCAAATTTTGGCCAAGTGGCAAATCAACACTTCGCCCTAAAATAATGAAAAGAGAGCGAAAATAAGTTTTCCTAGTTCACTGGCCAAATTTCATTCGAAAGAAAGTAAACTCGATAACTTCCCATTTTGAGCTAAAAACTTTGAAAAATCATAACTTGAGTTATACAAATTGAAATTTCACGAATATGGTGCCGTTGGAAATCTCTTTTAAAGTTCTAAAACTTTATAGAAGGCACCCAGTTAAGATTCTGGGCGAAAACTGCCCAGATTTTCGTTCAACATAAAGCTACAGTATTGAGACAGGACACATCAGGCTGGCCAACCAGGCTAATTTGAAAATTCTCCATAAATTACAAAAAATTAGCTAACCTCTAAAATTCATACACAATATAGTACTACATAAGGAGTTTCAACATCCACTGACGGAACTCAATTCCGACACTCGAGCATGAAGTTATAATAGTTCAAACAGAGGGGGTTCAAATTTCTAGAATTTCTGGTTTCCAGTTTGACAGGGCATAATTCACAGCTTCGTTTGAGTGGCTAATTCTAGTCAAAAATTGCCAAATTTGGTACACTAACACTTCCATATATAGGATAAGTTCATACCAAAATTCAACCAAAAATTCGAATGGGAAGGCAGTTTTCTACGTACCCAAAGTTCGCTCATCGAAACTTCTCAAACCAGGAAAGTTGAATTCCTCTTCTTCTATTCTTTCATAAACATCATATGCTAGTGCCATTTGACCTAAATTTCGACCCTACGTTGGAATTAGTCTTCCTTAACCTAATGATGATCAAAAATGGTCACCACTTTCATCAAGAATTATCACAAAATAATCCCATAAAATCGGGCAGCATGCTGCCTTTATTTTCCAGTTTTTCCTTATTCCAACTAACCATCAACTTTACTCAATTCTTGCTATGACTTTTAAAGGGCTTTTGTGGGAAACATCAGCAACTTAAACCTCATCATTTAAGCATTACATTCGGTCTTCAAACTTGCAAAAACGCAGCCACAAAACAGGGGAAACCTAGCAGGATTTTCAGCCAACATTTAAGCTTCCATAGCAGAATTTTCTCATGCCATTCTTACTAGAACTTTTGAGGGGCTTTTGTAGAGTACATTAACAACTCAAAGCTCATCATTTAAGCACTATAATCAGCCCTTAAACTTACAAAATGCAGCCACGAAAATCAAAGGAAAAACAGCAAATTTTCAGCCCCATTTCCTCCTCTCCAATTCGGTTCTTCCATTGAGGTTTTTCCTCCAAATTTCAACCACAAATTCCAACATATACACACACATTTCATCATCTAACAACACTAGCAAACAATTTCATACATTTTGTGGGAATTCCAAGAGCTCACTCAACAACCATAATCAACAAATGCTTAATAATAATGAAACTTGACAACTAAACTTCAAGAATTAATCTTAAAGCTCATCATTTTAGGTGTAGGAGGATTACCTTCTCCTCTAGTTGTTTGAGCAAGATTAGGGTCCAAATCCACCACCAAGAACCCCTTTTTTCTCCTGCAAAGTTCGGCCAACAACCTCCCTTCACCACTCCAAAACTTCAAGCCTTATAAGCAAGGGTTTTACAAGGTAAGTTGAGGGTTTTCTTTGAGAGGAAGATGGAGCAACTTGGCCGGCTGAAAATGGAGAGTTCGGAGAGGAAATGAGAGGCTGTTTTTGCTAAGGAAGAAGAGGGGAAAGTGATCGGCCGAAATTGGAGAAGGAAGAAGGGAAAACTTTATTGTCTTAACACAAAATTTTGACAAGACACAAAACCTTGATTTAAGGAGATTTGTTCCCTTTTTAATTTCTAGTCTTGCAACTTAATTTTGGGGGGGGAATGGAATGACAAATTTAACTAGAAGATTAAAGGGGATAATTTCGGTTAGGAGAGAGAAAGGAAGAGGAAAAGTTAAAGTGAATTAAAGGAAATTAAATGGATAAACAATCACAGGTTAAAATCCTAACTTTCAGGAAATTTGTCCAACTAGGTCTTAAGGTTCCAAAACCCTTCTTAATCTCACCTCTAGTCACTGGATAACATTTCTAACCTACGGTGATCATCCTTACATTCCAGCACTACTTAAGTCATTGCCCGAATTCCTACCTCGAAAAACGTCTTTTTCTCATTTTCTGTTTAATTGATACAAAAGAGCGAATTTTGAAATAAGATGAATGTAATATTGAAAATCTACCGAAAAAATGAATATAAAGTTGAATTAAGTTTTTCTCAAAAATAAAATAAATTTTCATCTAAATTTTTCTGAAAAATATGTGTGAAAATGACATTAAAATAATTATACAGATTATTAACAATAATAATATCTAAAATAATAAATACTAACAATATTTAAAAATAAATTTTTGAGGCCCTCACAGCTTCACCCAATTGCAGCAACTCCCCACCGTAACACTTCACCAAACCGAGCTGCTCCGATCGATTGCAGGTATGAAGATGACTTCCGTGGCTCCGATTGAGAGATTGGCCGTGTTTAGGGCTCGATTTGGTGTGTTCCCAATTTCGTCCGCAGCTTAGGGTTTGTGCGTTTAATTGATTTGGGAGTCGGGAGGCTGGGGAAGGTGTTGGCCGGTTTTGATTTCACGAAACTCGCATTTTTCAAATACGAGTTCCACGTGGAAAATGAATTTTCTTCCTTTATTTTTGGTGGCCGGGAAAACGGAATGCGAGTTAACCATAACTCGCATTCAGCAAATGCGAAATACCTATTTCTGGAATCCTCTCGACAAACAACCCCTGATGTAGAATCAATTTTTTTTTCCATCACAAAATTAGAATTTTCTCAACTTCTATGGCAATTAAGAGCATCCAAGTTTGTCAAAGAAGTACTGCTGCACTTCTACGGGGACCAAAACTGATTGCTTTCTGTTTAGATTGCTATTTTTTGAAGTATTTATAGAAATATCTAATGCAGTGATTTAATCTATACAAGGTAAAAAGATAATTGATAAATATATTCATAAAAAATGTAAAAACTTTCTCCTTAAAGAACTGCAATCCGAACAGGAAGCTGTATTCCCTCTTTAAGAAATGCAATGAAAAAATTTGTTGGATAGTTAATCTTATCCCATCATGAACCACTTATACTGGCTAAGAGTATTTTTTGATCACGTCTCGTCTTATACTTATCTTATTCTACTATCTAAATGCATTTGTTGGAAGGTAAAAGAGAAACTGTCCAAGTATGCCCCATGCGAATGCTATATTGGAACATTGCTATGCAAATATGTTCATACATACACTAAGTTCACACACACACACACACACAAACACATAGAGAATATATATATATATATATATATATATATATATATATATATATATGTTCATGTATGTGTAAACACGACTTATTTGAATTGTCATTTTTTTAAATTTTTTATATTTTTCATAAATATATTTATATGTACACATATACATATATGTATGTATGTATGTAAAAATAGCTTATTTGGATTGTCATTTTTTTAAAAATATTTACATTTTTCATAAATATATTTTCTAATCACTTTTTTACCATATATATATATATCAAATCATTATAGTATATATTTTTAATAAAACTGTAAAAAATAACAATCGAAATAGGCTCTAGATTTGTGAACTAATTAAGTTCATTATTTAAAATGACCTACATATAGGGGTGTGAATCGGAATCGAATTCGGTAATTCAGAATTTTGAAATCAAAAATTTTTGCAAAAAAGGAACAACAAATTTTGACCTTTCTCATTTTCGATTTCAGTGGATTCTGATTTCAAATTTGTTTCCAAATGAATTGGGAATTCAGTAATAACCGAATTCACCAAATTCAGATGGCTTTCACTCAATCAATTTACATATTATTATATAATATACATATAATATATATAAAAATCAATTAACATATTGTTATAACCTTATAACTTATAACTATAATGTTATACAAATATAAAATATCCATATTATATATATATAATTACATATATTATGTAATAATCAAATTTGAAATTAAAACAGGTAATTCAACTCCGATTTCGAATTATGAATTTGAAATCAAAATTTTCGATTCTAAAAACCTTAATCTTGAATTCAAACCAAATTCGATAATTTCAAAATAAAAAATTATAAATATAATTTTTGAATTCTGTTTTTTCAATTTTGAAACTTTGAATTCATTTTGAATTTGGTCGAAAATTTGGAGAAATGTTAAAATGCACACCCCTACCTATGTCCACACTAACCTGGTCATCTCCGATCATGACCCTAGCGGGTCCATGAGTAAATGAAATCTACCCGGTCAGAAGGTGATGGGAAGTATCTCTGCACATGAGCAAGACTAAAGGCCAAACAAAGAAATGATGGTAGCTTTTCAAGTTTCAACGAGTAATTGGTACTTAGCGCCAGCGGCACATCTCCACCGAGCTATAATTACCCAGTCTCGAGAAATATGAACAATAAATTCATAATGCCAGCTAGTTTCAATGTAAAATTTTTTGTCAGACAAATATTTTCATGCAAGAATTTCCAGAAAATTTTCTTGTGCTTGTTAGAAGGGATAATTTCAAAAACCTCTCATGAGGTATCTAACAATATCATTTAGCACCGTTGAAGTTTCAAAAATATCACTTTTCTCCTTTATTTTCAAAGTTTGTATCATTATTAACCCAATTCAAAATATAATACTCAAAAACTAGTTTTTGGAGTGTATAGATAATTTCATTCTAGAATTTTATTAAGTTTCCTTAATTGTCATGACAAACTAATTTGAAGTCCCTCAACATTTGAAAATATACCATTTTATTTCTTTAATAAAAAATTATAAATTTTTATCAAGGCTAGAAGATCATTTAACAAAATTATTTTGTAATTTGAAAAAAAAAGTTAAAAATTTAAAACTAGTTTTGGAGTGTATAAATAATTTCATTCTAGAATTTTATTATGTTTCCTTAATTGTCATGACAAACTAATTTGAAATTCTTGAACATTTGAAAATATACCATTTTCTTTCTTTAATAATAAATTATAAGTTTTTATGAAGACTGGAAATCCTTTAACAAAATTTATTTTGTAACCTGTAAAAAATGTTAAAAGTTTAAACTTATGAATAATTTACAAACACATAACAATCATCCATAATACTGCATAAATAAAATAACTTTTTTTTTATATCTTGAGAGGATTACAAGTAATTTTTTCACCATCTCAAATAAGTTATAAATACAATTTTAAACACTTTTTGCTTTTTTAAATTTTCAAGCCATTGATACATAAAAAAAAAAAAGAAAAATTTAAATAATTTATAAAATTTTTAAAATTCACTCAAAGTGGCTTACATAAATTGAAAATTTTCTTTATTTGATAACCTAAAAGGCACATAAAAAAAACCTAAAAAGCACCTAATTAGGATATTCAAGAAAATGTGGACCAGGTATCAAAGTTTTAAAATTGTCACCGATCTCCTAAATTGCAGAAAAGGACTACCTTTTAACCAAAATAATCGACCCCCTATTATAGTAGCAAATATTTGAAGCCTAAAAAAGATTAAAAAAATTTCTTTTTTCTAGTTTGGACACATTTTAAACAATTTTTTATAATTTTAAAAAATTTTGTTTTATAGTTGTAACTAATATATTGTGTTTCGTCATATTTATATCTTCATACTTTTACTCTAGTTTTGAACTTTTAATTAATATACTTTTTAATTTACAATAGCAAGCCAACCGAATGGCAATGTCCAGAAAAAAAAATTATGTTCTCTTTCTTAAAATGAGTATTTTAATACTATATTTTGAATTGGGTTTAAGATGTTACAAAAATTTAAAAATAAGGAAGTTAAGTGATTTTTAAAACCTTAGAGGTGCTAGATGATATTATTAGAAATCTTAAGGGAGGTTTTTTTAATTATCCTTTGTTAAAATTTTTCAGAATATATCCCCTTAAGTAGTCTATGTAATCAATCAATTGCCCTCAGAAAAGGGGAAAGGAAAAAATCTGTCCAAACTAGTGACTGGCTCACATCATAATGCCGTGTCGTTTCCGCCACCATCTCCCTTCTTCAACACCACTCTCCGGCATAATCCCAACTCTTCAGCATTACCTAATACTAATACTCCCTCAGATCAGCACACAGCAGAAAGGTGTTGTCCTTATCAAAACTGGACAAATGCTTTGTTTATTATTTCTTTGTTTGACTTGACCTTTCTCAATCACTAATGCTTTGCTGAGGTCTATGCTCTTAATTGCTGGGGCCTTCGGTTGTGGAAAAAATCTGGACGGGTTGTTGGAGTGGCGGTCCGATCCAAGAGGCCCAAGAAACTCTTGCCCTTGACAATGCAGCCGAGTAGAATGTGTCATTTTCCTCTTTTTTCTTTGTTTTGTGTACATTTTGTAGAATGTCATTTTCCTCCTTTTTTTTTTTCTTTGTTTTGTGTGCATTTTAATCGTTAAGCAACTTCCATGGCAATTAATAGTATCCAAGTTTGTCAAAGAAGTGCTGCTGCACTTCCACGGGGACCGAAACTAATAGCATCCAAGTTTGTCATTTTCCTCCTTTTTTGTTTTCTTTATTTGGAATATTTTTTTAGTCAAAACTTAATTAATAAGCTTGTCACGTAGTTGGTCTAATGAAATTTCTCGCCCCTGACACTTGCCGAAACCAGACAAAATAAATGTGCATTTTAATTCTAATCCTCGAGGATGAGTAATTAAGTCCAAATTATGTACCCAATTCATGTTCGAAGATTACCTATTGAAGTAAACTTTGACAAACAGCAATTACAGTTCTCATCTTGCTTTTTCAGAATTTCATCTTGGACATCAATGATTTTCCTTAGTGGATGGAACAACCATTGAGATATTTGCTCGCAACCAAAAAGGTTAAAGGGCCCAGCGTTCAATCAAAGAGTGCGCATTGTGTGTATGCATTTTAACCCCGCGGCTTCCGAAAGTGCCCAATCAATGCCTACCAGATGCTGAAAATCTTCCAACTTTGGCTCTGTCTTTTGCATTTCTATATTCCTTGAGATGCTTGTGTTTCTGAAACTCGGATGTTTGAGGAAGCCAAGAGGCAAAATCATTGAAAACTTTGAAGGGGGTCTCTTTTTGACAAACAAGCAACAAAAAAAAAAAAAAAAAAAGGGAAAAGAATGCCGGCATTGACCTGGGAAATTTTTCCAGTAAAAAGCCAAGCAACTTCCGTGGAAAAAGCATATATTGTGCTTTGATTAAACAAACTCCTCAAAATTTTCACCACTTAAACCTTCCACATAAAACGTAAACAAGACATATTGAGTGTGAAAACTAATTATAAGGAGGACATGAGTTGTTAAATTCCTTCTTTCAAGTTTGATTGATGCGCCCAAAAACTTCCTAAAGTATGAGAGAATATTTAAAAATTTTTCACAAATTAAAATGCTAAAAGGAAAAAAAATAAGCATCCAACATTTTCTGGCCAATTTACGTGGTGTATGACCCAGTCTGATTGTTGAAATGTACATGCACTATGCATATTCCTCCTTACTGAGCCAACCAACCAAGAAGTCAGATAAGCAGTATGGAAACGATCACTTTGTGGTCTATGGATTTTGATCGAATTCTCAAGGATTTTAAGCAAACAAAATAACAGCTATGCTGTTAGTATTATTTTAAAATTAAAAGGAGAAATTTTATTTCAATGTCGGCACTTACAATGCACATGCATTTTCTAGTGAGTTGTTAAGCTGCTTAAAGTCTCAGGTGATGGAAAACTTGGAAATATAATAGAGACTCTTTTAACTATTTCCACATGTCAAAAATGCAAAGAATTGCAAACAATCTCTGGCCAATTTACGTGATTAGATTGGCAAGCTTGATTATTGAGATGACAATCCACATTATATATGTGTGTGTGTGTATATTTACAAGTATAATTCTCAGATCCAAACACGAAGCAAACTATGTAATACTAGGGAATGGGAAACTCAAAGGACTCAAGATTCTAGCAAAGATTGGAGCATCTGATAAGGCCCAGTGCAGTGCATTGCAATAAGCAAACAGTGAGATTGATCAGTCTCAATTATGATTGTCATTTTCATTTTCTTTTTTTTTTCTTATTTAAAAAAATTATTTTGAACCTTTCACTGTTCAGCACAATTTCTTGTCCTCCTTGGGTGGAATTTTCCACGACCAAGGGCCCCAAGCGTGTGGAATGTGGATCAAAAGCAGACGAAGAATCCCTGCAACTTCCGTTGAATTGAAAATTCCAAGCGACTTCCGTTGCAAAAGCGTCCGATTCGGTTTGTCAAAGAAGCACTGCACCAAATTGGATCTAAATTCTTTACTAATAGCTTTTGAAAATCAATCAAACAATTAAACAAGACTACATAAAAGGAACGAAAAATTTCTTGCGTTTCAGGAATCAAAGAAATCGATTGAGACATATCTTGTATACTTTGGCAAGATTTGCAACAAGGAAACTTAATTAAGGGGAAATTGGAAATAGAAGAGAAAAGAAAATTATGTTGCGAGGGAAATTATGCAATAGGTGGTGAAATGTGGAATTTTATAATGTAAAGTCACTCACAATTGCAACAATTCTTGAACTCGAATTGGAAAATGCTGCTTTAGGAAAGATTGAGAACATTATTCCACAAGCAATGGAAACTACATTATTAATAATTATTTCCAAATCTGTAATTAATTAAAATAACCAATTGAGAACAAGCCTTACGTCGCTACATGCGAAGCTTGAATTAGAAAAGATCAAAGAAAAAAAATCAGAAAAGTCATCAAAAAGATCCAAAATCAACTAGAAAAAGAAAGTAAAAAGAAATAATATAATAAAAAAGATTAAATTTATAACCGCGGAGCACGTCTGAATTAAATTACACATATATAATTAAGAATGTAAACTATAAAGAGAATACTCATTAACGGCACACCAACTGTCACGAAATTAGTCTGAGCATCCTTAGTTAATTGTGTAAAAGCTTTAAGGCTCAAAACTCGACACTATCAGATTCTAAAGAGAGGAGTAGAAGGCTAGGCATTTCATACCGATCATGCTATTTACTTGAAGCACTAAAGTCACAAGCTAGCGTGGAAAGAGAGAACATTATTGTTTCTCAGTGCTGTCGCTTTCCAGAGCCGAACAAAATTCAGACCAGATTATGTCACAATCATATGCATGTAAAAACAGCAAACTATGATTCTTACACTCCTTACAAAAATTGAAGGCCCCAGCATTTAATCAGAAAACATGATGCCCCAGCAACTACAATGATTGAGTGAGTTAAAAGTAAAAGAAGCGCTGCACTTCCACGCGGACTACATATTAGTGCTCTTTTCTTCATAACCAATTATACAAGTCTAAGATAATATTACCAGTTCCTGGCTGCAAAAAAAAACTTCCATCCAAAAAACTTCCTTGATCTCAAGACTGATACCAAGGCAGAAAAAATGGCTGACGCTCTTATCAGCTCCACAATTCAGGTCACCTTGGAAAGGGCACTGTCTCTTGCCTCTGATAGGATTGGTTTGTTAGTTGGGTTCAAGAAGGATGTGGCTAGCATGAGACAGTCTCTTGGCTTTATTAAAGATGTCTTGGCTGATGCTGAGGAAAGGCAAAACCATGACCGAGGAGTGCAACGATGGTTGACGAGTCTTGAGGAGGTTGCTTATGATGCTGACAACGTGTTGGATGAGCTCCACTATGAATCTCTTCGTTACCAGGTGGAGTCCCGAAACCGACACAAGCTAAAGGTTTGCTACTTCTACTCCTTCTCTAACATGAATCTTGCTGTTCGCTGGAGAATGGCTTCTAAGGTCAGAGACGTCAAACATAAGTTGAATGAGATAAATCAAGCAGCCTATGGATTGGGACTGGTCAGTAGGTTAGTGATGACAGCTGCCCTCCCTAGTGCTGTTGGAGAGACAGGAAGTCGGCAGACAGACTCTATTGTTGCTCCAATGATTGGAAGAGCCGATGATGAGGCAAAGATAGTGAAGATGTTATTGAGCCCATCTGAGAAGGTTGTTTCTGTTCTTCCCATAACTGGTATAGGAGGTCTAGGCAAAACAACTTTGGCTAAATCTATATACAACAATCAGCAAATTGATGGGCAATTTGAGAAAAGGGTGTGGGTTTGTGTATCAAAAAAAGTTCCAATAGTGGAGCTTTTCAAATTCATATTAGTGCAGTTGACGGAAGGAAAAGTAGATGTGGATGATAGGAATGTCATTGTTGAAAACATTCGAAAACAATTAGGGGGAAGAAGATTTTTCCTAGTTCTTGATGATGTGTGGGATGATAGTCAGGCATTGTGGGAAGACTTTTTCACCACCTTGAAGGGACTCAATCCAGCCAATGGAAGCTGGTGTCTTGTCACTACTCGTCTTGATCAAGTGGCAGATATTGTGTTGAATGTTTTGAGGATGGATAGTGAACGCTATTCCTTAGGAAAACTACCTGATGATCAATGTTGGTCTATCCTAAAAGAAAAAGTAGTTGCAGGGGAAGAAGTACCTGATGAACTAAACTCAATTAGAGAGAGGGCAATCAAAAGATGTGATGGTCTACCACTGGCTGCAAGTGTAATTGGAGGTTTGTTCCGTTTGAAGAGAAAAGAGGAATGGCAATCAATTTTGGAGAATAGGCTTTTTAGGTTGGATGGAGTCATGCAAATACTTAAGTTGAGTTTTGATAATTTACCATCGCCGGCCATCAAGAAATGTTTTGCATATTGTTCTATCTTTCCCAAGGATACCGAGATGGAAAAGGATATGCTGATTGAACTTTGGATGGCAGAAGGTTTCCTTCAAGTAGATCTCGAGAACAAAACACCGATGGAGAAACTTGGAGAGAGTTACTTGGAAATTTTATTGCAGAGTTCTTTGCTGGAAGAAAATTGGCGAAGATTTTATAAAATGCATGATATGGTGCACGACCTTGCAGAATCAACGTCAAAGTCTATTAAAGTCATTAATTCAGAGACTGGTTTAGGAGGCAATAGTAATCAGGTCCGTTACCTTGCAATAGACTCATTTGGAGAAGGCATAGTAAATCTTCTTGGAAGTGTATCAACTTCTCTTCATACATTGTTTCTAAGGACTAGCTTATCTGATGGTATGTTAATGAAGTTGAAGAATTTATATGTTCTGAAATTGTCTGGTGTACAAGATGAGCTGCCAATCCAAATTGGCAAACTCATACACTTGCAATACATTGACTTTTCATATTCTAAAATTAAAACTTTACCGGAATCTATTTGTAAACTCTATAATTTGCAGACACTGAGGCTAGTGTATGTGCGTCTTAGAGGTTTTCCAAAGGGGATGAGCAATTTGATCTCTTTGAGGCATCTCTACTATTACAACCATGATGAAAAATTTCAAATGCCACTAGAGATGGGACGATTGACTTGCCTTCAGACACTAAAGTTCTTTAGCGTGGGTCGAGAGAAGGGTCGACAAATTGGAGAACTTGGTAGCTTGAAAAACCTCAAAGGCAAAATAACTATAAGGAATCTTCAACTAGTAAAGGATAAGGAAGGAGCTGAAGAAGCAAATCTATCTGAAAAGGCTAGTTTGTTTGGACTGGAACTTAAGTGGGCCTATGAGAGACTAGAAGACGGCTTCCACGACCTAGATGTGCTGGAAGGCCTTCGGCCTCACCCAAATTTGGAGGAGTTGGCAATTGGGCATTTTATGGACGATCAATTTCCACGATGGTTAATGGATTTGCCAACAACGCTCCCCAAGCTAACCAGTTTGAGATTTAATTTATGCCGCAGATGCAGAGAATTCCCTCTCTTGCAAAACTTTACATCTCTTAAAGAGCTGGTGATTTCTTGTTGCGATGGGTTGATGGATCTGCCTGGTGACATGCTACACTCTTGTGCCTCTCTTCAGAAGCTTCGGGTAATTGAATGCGACAATCTCATCTCCTTTCCACTTGATTTGCAACAAACGCCTTCTCTATTGGAGTTGGAATTATGGAAGTGTCCCAAAGTGAAAACAAGTCTGACGCCGAGAGGATTTGGTTTCCTCACCTGTTTAAGGAAGCTTAGAATTGGTCCCTTCTCAGATGATGATGATCATCATGAAAATCCTTCAATTTACAATGAATTTGATTGGTCTGGCTTGGTATCCTCCTCCTCATCTACTCTCCGTGAACTATATTTAATTGGGTTGCCACACATGGAGTCGTCTCTGCCACATCAGCTCCAATACTTGACCTCCCTCACATCATTAGAGCTACATGACTTTGGAGGTGTAGAAGCTCTACCCGGTGACATGCTACACTCTTGTGTCTCTCTCCAGAAGCTTCAGGTGACTGGTTGCAACAATCTCATCTCCTTTCCGCTTGATTTGCAACAAACACCTTCTCTATTGGAGCTGGAGTTGTCGAGGTGTCCCAAAGTGAAAACAAGTTTGACGCCCAGAGGATTTGGTTTCCTCACCGGTTTAAGGGAGCTTAGAATTGGTCCCTTCTCAGATGATGATGATGATCATAAAAATTCTTCAACTTACAATGAATTTGATTGGTCTGGATTGGTATCCTCCACTTCATCATCCACACTCCGTGTACTATATTTATATGGGTTGCCACACATGGAGTCTCTGCCACATCAGCTCCAATACTTGACCACCCTCACAACACTATGGCTACGTGACTTTGGAGGTGTAGAAGCTCTACCAGATTGGTTCGGAAACTTTGGGGCTCTTCAAACCCTTTATTTATCGAATTTCAAAAAGCTTGGACACTTACCCTCCGAGGATGCCACGAGACGCCTCACCAAATTAACGACTCTGCACGTTGGTGGTTCTCCTCTATTGAAGGAAAGGTGCAAATCTGAGAGCAGCAGCCCCGACTCCCAATGGTCTAAGGTTTCTCATATTGAACGTGTATACATAGGGTGATTATTAACAATTCAATCTCGATCTCGATCTTGATCTCAAGTGCTTCTTCTCAATAATGTAAGACTGCCTTCTACCTACTTTTTTTTAATTCGCCTTCTAATCAATCTCTTTGTTGTTTTTGGATACGCCTTCTCTTCACTACCCCCCTGTGATTAACCTCCTCCAGAAAAAAAAAAAAAACACTCAAGAGCTCCCCGTGCTTATTCTTCACAATTTTCTCTTCTCCAATTTTTCCCATCCTATTTTGTCATATTTCAAAGTCACTGTACTGGCATATTTCTTATCAGGTTGAAAACATTGGTGTTTTTCATTTTCTCCCCCCGTCAACTTAACTTAATGCTTTGTAAAACAAGCATTGAATGTCTGATGTCTACAACAAGTGGTCAAGCAAATCTTAGAAAAACAGATTTTCTTGGGTGACCGCAGCAAGTTTAGCATAAAAGAGAAGTGAAACAAATCAACTAATCAAGTAACAATGTAAAAGAAATTAGGATTTGGCTTTGCTTTTTTTATCATATATGTCAGCCAATCTGTTGTATGTTATAATTTCTAAGATTAGCTCTCACTTTTGTGATAACCCGCCTCTCCCTAGGGCGTACCCTAAAGTATCAGCGGCCGCCTGCCTAACTCTCGCTAGGACTCACTCACTCACTCATTATACAACTTATCAAACTAGAACTCTGAACACAATATAAAAGGGTTAATATCTTACAATGCCATAACTTCAAATTACAAACTCAGAGTACATTAATCCTCCATCAATACATTCAAGTATCATATTACAAAAGCTTTCAATAACCATAATTCAAAACTCTCAAAACATTCAACATAAGCAAACCCTGACTCTATGGGTTGGCTTTTCCACTTGGGTATTCATTTCCTGCTAAGAAAAACAAATGGAAAAAGGGTGAGCTAAAAAGTTCATGAGTTCCCAAAAACATGCAAGACACTTAGCACATAATACATTTCACCTCGAACTTGAATTTAACAATAAACACAGAAGAAAGCATTTAACATTCAAGGAAGGATACAGGGGCTCTCAGGAGCCAAATTCCACGAGGCTTGTTCACGAACCAGGTAGTTGACACTCCGTCAACTTTCACAAGTACAATCCATGTAGACTTTCTCTTGTCCTTACTCCACCAAAACCCCTACCGGGTCCGAATCCAAACACTTAACACTTTATAACACTTCACTTCACTTCGCTTTGTTTGTACATCGTACATTTTTCTTTTTCCGGGACGAGTCCAAATGCCAAGTCCCGAGTGCACTTCACTTCACTTATAAAACCCTATGGCTCGTACCTTTCTCTTCGGCCTTGGCCTAGCCTCCGGCTCGAAGCGAAGGTCTCACTGATAGGTCTCAAGAATTCTCGACATTTCACAAATACACTTAAGTCATTACACTACACTTTTACAATCAATCATTTCAAAACACTTTCACAATTATTTTCACTCAAATGGGGTAGGTGCGATAAAGTACATACCACCCCCATCGGAGGGTTCAAAAACCATGTTTCACATCACATTCACTTCATTAAACACATTTACAATCATTTGCATGTAAACACGTAACAAGCATGGAAACTCACCGAAAAAGCAGGGTTCAGCTTCCACGTATGGATCAAACTCAGTTCCTTACACACTCCCTAGAACAATTTCAAAAACAGTAGTTGAGATTCACTTCTTTACTTATTAACTAAAACATTTCACTTTCACTTCATAGTTTCCAATCAATATTTTTCCCAACATCCCTCAAGGAAAAACATTTATTTTACATGATTCAACGTTTCAAATGAACCTTTTGAAAATCACTATATCACTTCAAATATGCCATGTCACCGATGTACTCATTAAGCACTATTTTCACACTTTCTTTAATAAAACACTTGGGGTGAGATTTATCACCTCAAAATCACTTTTATCACAAAACCCAGCACTCACTCTTTGACAATACTTTAATATAACTTTAAAACGCTTCAAACCATATCTTTATTTTCAAAATTCATTAAATTTAGCCACAATACTGTAAAACCCTCAAATCCCCTCAAACGACATTTTTCACTCAAAAATTCACGAGAAATTTCACTTTTCATCTTTTAAAAGTCATACATTCATAAATGAACATAACATATATTTTCTTAGACAGAAATTCATTAAGAACAATCACAAAATCTCGAAGTCAAATATGGAAATTACCAAGCATGGGTTTAGTCGTCTCATATATTTTTCTATCACAATTTCCAACAATAAAACCCTACTTTCTAACCATCTCATGACAAATTTCACAAATATCATTCAAATCCCAATCAGGTCCTCAAGTCCGCTATCTAGAGGCCACCTCAAGTTCGCTACCTAGGTTGGGATTTCAAGAGCCCAACTTCATCATTTCAAATATACTCAACACTAGTAAAATAAACCATAGATCATTCATAATTAACTCTAATCAAGCTATAGTTAAGGGTTTTGGACCTTATACCTCCGGATTTATCAAGATCCAACAAGATCAAGGAAGTTCTTGTGAGCTCCTCGTCTCAAGAATGCTTCCAAGCCTAGCAAACCCCATAAACTTCGATCTTGGCCCTTGATCCACTAGATTTGCGGATGTTTTCCCGCAAAATTTCCAAGATCAAGTTCAAAGTTCACCACAAACTTTCTTTCTCTCCTATTTCTTTCTTCCAAATTTTGGATGGCACCCCTCTTTCTCTCTCCTTCAATCGGCTACCAAGGAGGAAGAAACTCAAGCCAAAAACCTTCACTCAAGTTTCACAAGTTCAAGGTGCTAGTTGAAGAAGAAATGGAAAATCAAACTACAAGATTTACCTTTCTTTTCCTCCTCCAAGAACCGGACCAACCCCTCTCTCTCTCCTCTCTCTCTTGGCTGCAAGGAATGGAGAAGAAGATGGTCTTCAATGGTAGCTTGAATCTCCAAGGAAGCAAGGAAGAAGAAAGGAAGAAACAAAGGATTTTCTCACACACACTCTCTCTTCTCCTTGCTCTCGGCACTCTCTCTCTCTTCACTCCCAATTGTAGCTGAAAATGAAGCTTCAAGGTGCTCAAAAGTCAATGCTTCAAGAGACAAAAAGGTGCTAAGTCCATGTTTTAAGGAAAAAGTGCTTTTTGGGCACTTTATGTCGCGTCGCGCGCGGCAGTCTAACTTACACTCCAATCTTAATAATATTTCTATAATAGCACTACATATGCTCGATTTCAACTTAAAGTCACTAGTCACGCTCCGATAGAAAATTAAACACTTAATTCGGTCAAAACCGCACACCGGCAAATAATTCGTATAAAATTCTCTAAATTAGAAAATATTCACTTTAAACATATATTCACTCATTTTTCAATAAATAATCACAATATAAATAATTTTATGCATTTTTAAAATAATTCTGAATTTTGAGGCCCTCACATCCTTCCCCCCTTAAAAGGTCCTCAAAATTTCTTACCTTTTTAGGTAAACAGCTCTGGATGGTTCTTCATCATCTCTTCCTCTAATTCCAAAGTCGCTTCTTCAATATCATGATTCCTCCATAAGACTTTAACCAAATGGATCCTCTTGTTCCTCAAATCTTTCACTTCTTTATCGAGGATTTTCACAGGGCGCTCTTCGTAGGATAAAGACTCGTCCACTTCAATCTCCCCTAATTATAGCACATAGCTTGAGTCTGGATGATACTTCTTAAGCATGGAAACATGGAAGACATTGTGAATCTTTGACATGCTAGGGGGTAAATCCAACTGGTAAGCCACTTTGCCAATTCGCTTGAGAATCTCAAATGGACCCACATACCTCGGTTTCAACTTCTTCCTCTTTTTGGACACTACTCCTCCTTTCAAGGGTTTAACTTTTAGAAAAACTTTATCCCCTATTTCAAACTCCAAATCCTTTCTTCGATTATCGGCATAGCTCTTTTGCCGACTTTGAGCCGTTTGAAGTCTCTCCCCAACTAACTTTACTTTCTCAAATGCTTTCTCAATCCAAGGAATGGTAGTTGGATCCAGAATTTTCTTTTCCCTTACTTCGTCCTAATGAATAGGTGATCTACACCTTCTCCCATAAAGTACTTCATAAGGAGCCATCTGAATTGAAGTATGATAACTGTTGTTATAGGCAAATTCAACTAAAGGCATGTGTTGACTCCAAGTTTTTCCAAAATCCAATGCATATGACCTCAACATATCTTCCAAAGTCTGAATTGTCCTCTCAGACTGTCCATCCGTTTGTGGATGATAAGCAGTACTCAAATTGACCTTAGTCCCCAAATTTTCTTGTAACTTCTGCCAGAACTGAGAGACAAATCTCGGATCTCTATCAGAGACAATACTCACAGGTACACCATGTAATCTAACAATTTCATCCAGGTACAATCGAGTTAATTTCTCCAAAGGACATTTCATACTTACCGGTAGAAAATGAGCAGTCTTGGTAAGTCGATCCACTATCACCCAAACTGCATCATCTCCTTTTTGACTCCTAGGCAACCCAGTCACGAAATCCATAGTAATGTGATCCCATTTCCATTTAGGTATCTCTAAGGGTTGCAAAAGTCCTGAAGGTTTCTAGTGTTCAGCCTTAACTTGTTGACACACGAGATAAGTTTGAACGAACCTTGCTACATCTCTTTTCAAACCGTCCCACCAATACATCCTTTTCAAATCTTGATACATCTTATTGCTCCCAGGGTGAATGGTGTACTTAGTTCGGTGTGCCACTTCCAAAATTTCTTTTCTCAATCCTTCATTGTTCGGAACAACTAGGCGATCTCAAAATTTCAGGACTCTATCAGGCCCCATTTTAAAGTCCAGAGTTTCTCCCTTATTCACCTTTTCAACCCATTTCTGCATAGTAGGATCTCCTTTTTGGGCCTCTTTGATACGTTCTAATATTGGAGATTTCAACCATATATTCCCACATATGACCTTTTTCTTCTCCAAACAAGGATTCCACTCCCTAACCCTTTCTAACATTTCCCACTCCCTAACCATCAAGCCTGCCACTTGGTTTTTCGACTTAGTGCATCCGCTATCTTATTAGCCTTTCCAGGGTGATAACTTATAGTACAATCATAATCCTCAAGAAATTCTACCCATCGCCTCTGTCTCAAATTTAGTTCCTTTTGAGAGAACAAGTACTTAAGGCTCTTGTGATCAGTAAAAATCTCAAACGTCACCCCATATAAGTAGTGTCTCCACTTTTTCAGTGCAAAGATGACTGCGGCCAATTCCAAATCATGCGTTGGATAATTTTGCTCATGAGGTTTTAATTTCCTAGAGGCATAGGCAACAACTCTCCCATTTTGCATCAGAACGCACCCTAATCCTTCTTTCGAGGCGTCTGAATAAACTACAAACCCGTCCTTTCCATTTGGCAAAGTCAACACAGGGGCTGTCGTCAAACGCTTCTTTAACTCTTGAAAACTAGCCTCACACTTTAGATTCCAAGCAAACTTAACATGCTTCTTGGTCAAATCTGTAAGTGGCCCCGCTATCTTTGAAAAATCCTGAATAAATCGACGGTAATACCCTGCCAATCCCAAGAAACTTCTAACCTCGGTAGGGTTTCTCGGTTGTCTCCATTGAGTCACCGTCTCTACTTTTGAGGGATCCACAGCAATCCCATCCTTAAAGATTTTATACCCTAGAAAGGACACTTCCTCTAACCAAAACTCACACTTATTGAACTTAGCATACAATTGATATTCCCTTAAGGTTTGAAGCACTATCTTCAAGTGCTGAGCATGATCTTCTCGAGTCTTGGAGTATACCAAAATGTCGTCTATGAACACAACCACAAATTGATCCAGGTAGGGTTTAAAGGCCCGTTGCATCAAATCCATAAATGCCGCAGGAGCATTAGTCAACCCAAAGGGCATTACTACAAATTCAAAATGCCCGTACCTCGAGTTAAAAGCGGTTTTCGGTACATCTTCCTTTCTAATCCTCAATTGGTAGTACCCTTGCCTAAGGTCCAATTTAGAAAAGACCACTGATCTTTGTAACTGATTAAACAATTCATCAATAAGCGGCAAAGGATACTTATTCTTTATCGTCACATCATTGAGCCCTCGGTAATCTATGCACAACCTCAAACTCCTATCTTTCTTTTTGACAAACAATACAAGTGCTCCCCAAGGTGAGTCACTTTCCCTAATGAAACCCTGCTCCAATAAATCTTGCAATTGAACTTTCAATTCCTTAAACTCAGCCGGAGCCATTCGATACGGGGTTTTAGAAATTGGGGCTGCCCCTGGTAACAAATCAATCTTAAATTCTATCATCCGCTCAGGAGGAAGACTTTCTAGCTCTTCAGGAAAAACATCAGGGAAGTCCTTTACAATCGGTACCTCTTCTAACTTCACCTTATCATTAGGAGGGTTTATCAAAAAGGCTAAATACCCTTGAGCCCCTTTACTTAACAATTTTCTCTCTTTAATCCCCGAAATAAGGGCAGATGATGCTAACCTCCCTTTTACGTCCAGTCTCAATGTAGCCTCTCCAGGAATAGAAAATTCCACAGTCTTTGCCCTACAGTCCAATTTAGCATGATAACGAGCTAGGCAATCCATTCCTAGGATGACATCATACCCCTTTATGTCCAAACTAATCAAGTCCACCACTACCTTTCTCTCTCCTACCTAAACATCACAATTCTTGTATACCCAACTAGTAATTAAACTTTGTTCCCCCATGGGTGTCCTAACCTCCAAATCATAAGGTAATTTAACAGGCTTTACATCTACTCCATTCAAAAAGAAAGGATTCACAAAAGAATGTGATGCACCAGGATCAATTAGAATATTAGCTAGGCGATGAAAAACGGGGATGGTACCTTCAACCACCTCAGTGGGGTTAGGAACTTGCTGATGGTCAATTGCGTAGACTCTGGTTGGCACCCTTGGCCGGTTCCCTGCTACACTAGCTTGACTGGAATTGGGTTGATTAGTTGGCCGAGTCACACCTTCACCTTGGATCACTGGACATGCAGATAACTGATGTTCGGCACTTCCACACTTAAGACATGCCCCGCTCTTCTTCCAACAATTGTTCTCTGTGTGATTTGGCTTTCCATAGAAGCCACAGGGTACATTAGGGGTAGAGGCCTGACTTTCTTGAGAAACTCCCCTTGGTTGTCCTCTTCCACGTGCGGTTCCTCTCGATACCCCTCCTCTAGTGTATGTTCCCCTTGAATTTGATCCCCTTGAAGATCCAGAGGGGGTTGTCCTACCCATTCCCCTTCCAAATTTAGGAGTTGGGGCACCTATGTCCATTGGGCCACGACTACTACTGGGTGCATTCCTTTTTCTTGCATTAAAACTTCTCATTTGTGCCTTGGCCCCCTCAATCATCTGGGCCTTTTCTACGGCTTCGCTAAAGCTATTGATTTGGGCAGTTGCTAAGATCTCTTGCAATTCTATATTCAATCCCTGAACAAATCTTCTCACTCTCCTCTGCTCGGTTGCCACTAGTTCAGGGGCAAACCTCGACAATTTCGTAAACTGTGCCTCATATTCCACCATACTCAATAACTCTTGCTTGCACCTAATAAAGTCATCCTCCCTTTTCTCTTGCACTATTGGAGGAAGAAACTTGGCATTGAATTCTCTAGTGAAATTCACCCAAGTCCTAGGGGTGTTCTCTCTATCCCACTTGGCCCTTATCATGATCCACCATGAACGGGCGGCTCCCTCAAATTGGAATGTGGCAAAGGTTATTTGCCTTTCCTCGGTATAGTCCAAGGCAGTAAAGATATCTGAAATCCTCTCTAACCAACCCTCAACAGTTTTAGGGTTAGGTTCACCACAGAATTTAGGGGGGTTGAACCTTTGAAATCGCTCAAGAGCTCTATCCTCACCAACCCTAAGGTTACCAGACTGTTGTTCAGGTCTGGGGCCTTGTTGCCCAACCATACGATCTAAGATTTCAGTCATACGATTCATGGCCGGAGCCACTTGATCCACAAAGTTAACTCCAGCCCCTTGATTCTGATCAGCGGCTGACTCTAGGTCACCTCTAATATTTTGGAGTAGCCTAGTCCCTCGCCCCCAACCACAGCCTCTCCTACCCTCCATAACTCTTTAGAGGGCCATCAAATTATCATATACACAAGAAGGAAATACACTATTAGAGCAATCATTTTGAAAGATAAACAAAACACTTCATAATCACATTTCATTATAACAGAGTGCCAGGAGTACATCAGATGAGCATGCTTTTGTCAAAAGGTACACGTATGTACATCAAGTTCACAAGTACACTTAAATAAAAAGATAGTACTTGAAAAGTTAGCAAGCATGCACTTTACAAAAGTTGGGAACCCACTCTATTGGCTTTCTCTCACAAAAGATTACACAAACTCTAAGGTCAAGTTAGACGAATCCATCAAGTCTCATAAGAGGAAGTCTCCGTGGAACCACTCTCCGACGGATCAGACTCCAAGTACTGAGGATCTCCCTCAGCCATAGCAGCGTCTCCAACTGACTCACTCCTAAGCTCTCCTCCCATGTCAGCATCACTAACAGGCTGGTTAACTGAGTCCTCCCCACGTTGATTAGCCTCGACCACTTCTCCAACCAAGGCCTCACACTCAGCCACAATACCCTCGGCTCTCTCTCGAGCCACCCTCACAACTCTAGCAGCTCGCTCATTAACCAAGTGAACCTCAGCCTCAAGCTCTCCAATCCTAGCAAGTCAAGCTTGAGCCACAGTCACGAGCCTCTCTATCTCCGCCTGGCGCTCTCGGTTGATCCTAGTCAACCTCTTCCTCTCTCGATAGACAGCTAGAAACACATGATCGGGGTAAGCAAAAGTCTTCCAACACCCGCAGGAGGCACGACTAGTGCGAATCCTAGGGTTATAGGCCGCATGGGCACCCCTAGAACCCAATCGGTAAGAAACTGTAGGCTGTCAGTGTCAAGGTCCATCACCACCATCAAACTCCATGACCTACAAGAAAGAGCTCCATTAGAACTCGTTCTAACTTAAAGGTCAACAACACTTATTCATAAACAAATAACCCTCACTTCACATTTCTTCCTAATCTATTAAACTCTTAAGCAACTCACTAACTCTCACTATGCTCAGACTATTCAAACCTAGACTCTGATACCACCTGTGACGACCCGCCTCTCCCTAGGGCATACCCTAGAGTATCAGCGGCAGCCTGCCTAGCTCTCGCCAGGACTCACTCACTCACTCATTATACAACTTATCAAACTAGAACTCTGAACACAATATAAAAGGGTCAATATTTTACAATGCCATAACTTCAAATTACAAACTCAAAGTACATTAATCCTCCATCAATACATTCAAGTATCATATTACAAAAGCTTTCAATAACCATAATTCAAAGCTCTCAAAAAATTCAACATAAGCAAACCCTAACTCTATGGGTTGGCTTCTCCACTTGGGTATTCATTTCCTGCTAAGGAAAATAAATGGAAAAAGGATGAGCTAAAAAGCTCGTGAGTTCCCCAAAAACATGCAAGACACTTAGCACATAATACATTTCACCTCGAACTTGAATTTAGCAATAAACACAGAAGAAAGCATTTAACATTCAAGGAAGGATACAGGGGCTCTCAGAAGCCAAATTCCACGAAGCTTGTCCACGAATCAGGTAGTTGACACTTCGTCAACTTTCACAAGTACAATCCATGTAGACTTTCTCTTGCTCCTTACTCCACCAAAACCCCTACCGGCTCGACTTCAAACACTTAACACTTTATAACACTTCGCTTCACTTCGCTTTGTTTGTACATCGTACATTTCTCTTTTTCTGGGACGAGTCCAAATGCCAAGTCCCGAGTGCACTTCACTTCACTTATAGAACCCTATGGCTCGTACCTTTCTCTTCGGTCTTGGCCTAGCCTCCGGCTCGAAGCAAAGGTCTCACCGATAGATCTCAAGAATTCTTGACATTTCACAAATACACTTAAGTCATTACACTACACTTTTACAATCAATCATTTCAAAACACTTTCACAATTATTTTCACTCAAATGGGGTAGGTGCGATAAAGTACATACCACCCCCATCGGAGGGTTCAAAAACCATGTTTCACATCACATTCACTTCATTAAACACATTTACAATCATTTGCATGTAAACATGTAACAAGCATGGAAACTCACCGAAAAAGTAGGGTTCAGCTTCCACGTATGGATCAAACTCAGTTCCTTGCACACTCCCTAGAACAATTTCAAAAACAGTAGTTGAGATTCACTTCTTTACTTATTAACTAAAACATTTCACTTTCACTTCATAATTTCCATTCAATATTTTTCCCAACATCCCTCAAGGAAAAACATTTATTTTACATGATTCAACGTTTCAAATGAACCTTTTGAAAATCACTATATCACTTCAAATATGCCATGTCACCGATGTACTCATTAAACACTATTTTCACACTTTCTTTAATAAAACACTTGGGTGAGATTTATCACCTCAAAATCACTTTTATCAAAAAACCTAGCACTCACTCTTTGACAATACTTTAATATAACTTTAAAACGCTTCAAACCATATCTTTATTTTCAAAATTCATTAAATTTAGCCACAATACTGTAAAACCCTCAAATTCCCTCAAACGACATTTTTCACTCAAAAATTTACGAGAAATTTCACTTTTCATCTTTTAAAATTCATACACTCATAAATAAACATAACATATATTTTCTTAGACAGAAATTCATTAAGAACAATCACAAAATCTCGAAGTCAAACATGGAAATTACCAAGCATGGGTTTAGTTGTCTCATATATTTTTCTATCACAATTTCCAACAACAAAACCCTACTTTCTAACCATATCATGACAAATTTCACAAATATCATTCAAATCCCAATCAGGTCCTCAAGTCTGCTACCTAAAGGCCACCTCAAGTCCGCTACCTAGAGGCCACCTCAAGTCCGCTACCTAAGTTGGGATTTCAAGAGCCTAACTTCATCATTTCAAATATACTCAACACTAGTAAAATAAACTGTAGATCTTTCATAATTAATTCTAATCAAGCTATAGCTAAGGGTTTTGGACCTTATACCTCCGGATCTATCAAGATCCAACAAGATCAAGGAAGATCTTGTGAGTTCCTCGTCTCAAGAATACTTCCAAGCCTAGCAAACCCCACAAGCTTCGATCTTGGCCCTTGGTCCACTAGATTTGCTGATGCTTTCCCGCAAAATTTCCAAGATCAAGTTCAATGTTCACCACAAGCTTTCTTTCTCTCCTACTTCTTTCTTCCAAATTTTGGATGGCACCCCTCTTTCTCTCTCCTTCAATCGGCTGCCAAGAAGGAAGAAACTCAAGCCAAAAACCTTCACTCAAGCTTCACAAGTTCAAGGTGCTAGTTGAAGAAGAAATGGAAAATCAAACTACAAGATTTACCTCTCTTTTCCTTCTCCAAGAACCGGACCAACCCCTCTCTCTCTCCTCTCTCTCTTGGCTGCAAGGAATGGAGAAGATGATGGTTTTCAATGGTAGTTTGAATCTCCAAGGAAGCAAGGAAGAAGAAAGGAAGAAACAAAAGATTTTCTCACACACACTCTCTCTTCTCCTAGCTCTCGGTACTCTCTCTCTCTTTACTCCCTATTGCAGTTGAAAATGAAGCTTCAAGGTGCTCAAAATTCAATGCTTCAAGAGACAAAAAGGTGCTAAATCCATGTTTTAAGGAAAAAGTGCTTTTTGGGCACTTTATGTCGCGTCGCGCGCGGCAGTCTAACTTACACTGTTTCACTCCATTCCAACACTGTCCAATCTTAATAATATTTCCATAATATCACTATATATGCTCGATTTCAACTTAAAGTTACTAGTCATGCTCCGGTAGAAAATTAAATACTTAATTTGGCCAAAACCGCACACCGGCAAATAATTTGTATAAAATTCTCTAAATTAGAAAATATTCACTTTTGTGACGACCCACCTCTCCCTAGGGCGTACCCTAGGGTATCAGTAACCACCTGCCTAGCTCTCGCCAGGACTCACTCACTCAGCCATCATATAACTTGTCAAACTAAAACCCTGGACATAATATACAAGGTACAATACTTAACAAATTCACAACTCCCAAATTACAAATCCATAGTACATCAATCATTCATCCATGCAATCAAGTTTCGGTATACAAAAGATCTCGATATCTCTAATACATAGTTCTCCAAGACGTCAAAACAAGAGTAAACCCTAATCTTGAGGGTTGGCACCTTCACTAGGGATCTCATTTCCTGTTAAGGAAAATAAATGAAAAAATGGTGAGCTAAAAAGCCCGTGAGTTCCCAAAAACATGCAAAGCACATAACACATATGATTTTTCACTTCAAAATTCATACTTGAAAATAAACAAGTAAGGAAAGCCAATAATCACACAAGAGTAGGATACAAGTAGCCTTCAGGGGCTAAAATCCTCAAAGCTGGAGCACATTCCTGGACCGATGCACAATTCTCGTAGTCGACAGTCCGTCAACTTTCATACTTAAAACCAAGTAGAACACCACTTACTCCTTTCTCCACCAAAACCCCCAACCGGGCCCGCCAGCCTAACAAGAAATTTATATTTGTGTATTGCTCTTCAACAGGGACAAGGCCATTTGCCAAGTCCAGAGCACACAACACGTCACGTAGCCCAAGGTAGTTAATCTCCTCGACCTGGGTCTTCCCAACGGCTCGAGTCGATAACTTACCAAGGGGATTAAGTTAATCATGTAGCCCAAGATTGTTAAATCTCCTCGACCTGGGTCTTCCCCAACGGCTCGAGTCGATAACATACCAAGGGGATTAAGTATTCTCGAGAACAGGAAATACAAGACACGTCACTTCACTTCATATAATTCAAAACAGGATTCATGGCACAAGACAAGAGATTCAAAGTATACTCAAAATATCATGAAAACACTTTTGCAAGTAGTACCATTCAAATGGGAGTAAGTGCGATAAAGTACACACTATTCCATTTGATGGATCAAAATCTATTTTTCACATTATTTCACATTTCAAGTTAAATACACATAGTCAAGTATCATGCATGGAAACTCACCGAAATATTCAGGTTCAGCTTCCACGTAGGGGTCAAATTCACTTTCATCCACACCCTTAAACAGATAAAACGATAGTTAAGAGTTACTCTTGCACTTATTAACTAAAACAATTCACTTTCACTTTTTAGTTTTCAATCAATGTTTTCCCAAAACCCCTCGAGGAAAAGCTTTCACTTCATATGATATCGTATTTCAAATACCTCTTTAAAAATCACTTAATCATTCCAAATACAATGTTTCAAATGGATCTTTGGAAGATCACTATCTCATTTCAAATATGACACGTCACCGATGTACTCACTAAGCACTATTTTCACATTTCTTTAATAAAACACTTAGATGAGGTTTATCACCTCAAGATCACTTTTAACACAAACTCAACACTTACTCTTTATCAATACTTTAACATAACTTTAGAACACTCCAAACCATATCTTTATTTTCAAAATTCATAAGATTTGGTCACAATACTGTAAAACCTTCAAATTCATTTAAACGACATTTTTCATTCAAAAGTTCACGAGAAACTTCACTTTTCATCTTTTAAAATTTATACACTCATAAATGAACATAAAAGGTATTTTCTTAGACAGAAATTCATCACAAATAACCACAAAATCTTGAAATCAAATATAGAAATTACCAAGCATGGGTTTGGCCATCTCATACATTTTTCCATCAAAATTTCGAACAACACAGCCCTACTTTCTAACCATATCACGACAAATTTCACAGATCTCAATCAAATCCTAATCAGGCCCTCAAGTCCGCTACCTAGGTTGGGATTTCAAGAGCCCAACTTCATCATTTCAAACTTACTCAATACTAGCAAAATAAACCGTAAATCTTTCATAATTAACTCTAATCAAGCTATAGCCAAGGGTTTTGGACCTTATACCTTCAGATCTATAATGATCTAGCATGATCCAACACGATCTCGCAAGCTCCTCTTCAAGCAAGTTGCTTTCAAGCTTAGAAACACCCAAAAGTTTCGATCTTAGCCCAAGATCTTCGAGCTTTGACTTTGATTTCCAACACCAAACTCAAGATTAAGCCCAAGACAAACCACCCAAACTTTCCTTCTCTTTCTTTTCCTCCAAATTTTGGACCTCTCTCTCTCTCTCTCACTCTCGCACGGCAGCCAAGGATGGAGGAGAAACAAGCCAAGATTGAGACCTTCAATGGGGTCTTGAAGCTTCAAGAAGTTTAAGAAAGAAACAATGGAGGAAGATGCAAGCTTTTCTCTCTCTCTCTCTTGCTCTTGGAGCTCTCGGATCTCTCTCTCTCCCTTACTTTCATGGCTGCTCCAAGGATGAAGATGAGTGTCTTCAATGGTGACTTGAAGCTCCAAGGATTGAAGGAAGAAGAAATGGAAGATGGAAACTCAAGCTTCTCTTTTTCTCTCGCTCTTATTTTCGGCCTCCCTCTCCCTCTATACTCCCTCAATTTGCAGCTGCATAAATGAAGCTCAAGGAGGCCAAAAAGTCAAGACAAAAAGGTGATCTTTCCTTATTTTAAGGAAAAGTGCCTTTTTGGGCACTTTATGTCGCGTCGCGCGCGGCAGTCTAACTTACACTGTTTTACTCCTTTCCAACACTGTCCAATCTTATTAATATTTCCAAAATATCACTACACATGCTCGATTTCAACTTAAAGTCACTAATCACGCTCCGGTAGAAAATTAAACACTTAATTCGGCCAAAACCGCACACCGGCAAATAATTCGTATAAAATTCTATAAATTGGAAATTATTCACTTTAGACATATATTCACTCATATTTCAATAAACAAATATAATAAAAATATTATTATACATTTTAAAAATAAAATCTAAATTTTGAGGCCCTCACATCCTTCCCCCCTTAAAAGATTTCGTCCTCGAAATTCGTATCTCGTTTACAAACCGTTCTGGATAATTCCCTTGGATCACTTCTTTAACTTTCCAAGTTACCTCTTCTGATCCCTTGATCTCTCCACAAAACCTTAGTTAGAAGGATTTGTTTACTCTTCAAGTTCTTCACATTCTTACCAAAAATCTATGCATGATGTTCTTTATGTTATAACACCTCATTTACTTCAATATCTTCCCATTTCCACGATAATACTCATTTTATCGACAATGATACAAATTTAACTCCTATAAGGAAGTCATCACTTAAAACTTTTCCAGATACGTATACATCCCCAAAGTTCACTTTATTCCAATTATATTCTTACCAAAATTTACTTCCATGGATTTTACCCTACAGGTAGTACTTCCTCAACGTTTGCTCAAGCTCCCATCGAATCTTACATATGCCATAATATCCTTACTAATCTTTAATTGGCACCATTTATAACTGCATAGTAAAAGTATTCATTTCCCAATCAGGAGTATAATTCGAATCCAATAATCCAGGTATGAACCATAAATTTGCATCTTTCTTAGCAATTAAGATCAGGCTTCCAAGATAATTCTCTCAACTTGAATAACTGTTACTCCTAGGCACCATTTAGTCGCATTTTTATTTCTTATCAGTAATGCAACTTTTGATTTCATCTGTTCCATCTTATCTCTTGTAAGCTATATATCCATAATATCTCGCATAAGTCAAAGAACTAATTTCCTCATATACATTTACTAAACCACATATCTCATGAAGAAACCAATCAGGAGTGATAAAGGATCACTCATCAATTAAACTCATTTTCACCTTGATACAACAGTCACAAATCCCTTTTATCAATATATTCGAATCCCTGAGATGAGACATGATATCATAAGACTTTCACTGAACTCCAATCCACAAGAAGTAAAAATTTTCACCTTCATATCTTATTCAACATACCAATTTTAATTCTCTACACTCGATTCTAATCTCACAAGGCCTTGGATGCATTTCAGGGAAAGGTTTGCAAATATTTTAGGGCAAATGTCTACATACAAGAATAAAGTGAAAATGTTATTTACAACCAAGGGAAAGTGAATTAAACCAAGGAAGGTGAAGGATGGAATGTAAAAGAAAAAAAAAGCAAAGTTAACCGCTTTGCTATCTTTTGGTTTATCTGGACTTCATTTATTGGATTGAGAGGCACTTTATGTCATTTTGAAGCCATGACACAGTGTCACATTTCATACGTAGACCTTGGAATCAAATTCGTATATTTTTGTAATCAAAACAGTAATCACAGAGGTGTCGGCTTTGAATTAGGTCACCTGAGCAATTGACCCTAATTCCAAGTAAGAAAATTGGAATCGGATGCCATCAATGGCGTTGGAAACTAGATTCACAGAGCTCCCAATGGTGTAAAAGTCGAGCTCTAAGTCATTATCAATTAATATCAGAAAATCTACGAAGTTGACTGAAATTGCTCTTGCGAAATTTCGAGACGGAGATTACATACTTTTGATTCACATTCAACATACAAGTGAAGGTGGATATTTTGACAAGTTCATTGAACAGTTGCTTGCCCAAAGTTTTCAAGAAAAAGTGGAAATTAAAGCTAATTTACTTTCCCTTGTTTGGCCATCACTAAACAGAATTTCCATCAATAGTCTCTTATCAACTAATCCACATTTCTGCTAACTTTTCCAAGCAATTCTACAAAATCCTTTCATTGATATTTCAAGAAACATCTAGTCAAGATCCTTAGCAAGTATAATCATAAAAATTTGTGCAGGAGTTACCCTAACTCAACTCGTCATCTGGAGCAATTCAAACTAACTACTTAACATGAGAACATAAGATTCCTCCTTTAGTCTCATCCCTTTTGTCTTCCAAGTCAATGTCCTATCACCAACGATGAAAGTACTCAAAAATAAAGAGCACTTACCCCAAGTTTTATACCACATCCTTAGCCTACATATATTATCCTCCAACCTTAGAGGGGTATAATCTTTCATCCTTACTCTTGGCCTCTTCTACCCTTCATAATGCTATAGAAGGTAGACAATTCAATAATTCATATAAGTTCAATACACCATTAAAAAGTCAACTCGAAATTAAAGCAAAGAACTTTATTTACACACTTCATAATAATAGGAGTGCCAGGAGTACATCAGATGAGCATGCTTTTAACAATAAGGTACACGCAGGTACATCAAGTTCACACGTACACTTGAAGAAAAATACAACACTTAAGAAGTTTGTAAGCATGTAATCACAGGAATTGAGAACCCACTCTACTGGCTTTTCTCACTAAAGATTACGCACAGTCCTAACTTCATGCTCAGCTAGTTTATCAAGCTTTAGAAGCAAAAGTCTCGAAGGTAATACTCTCCAAAGGGTCAGACTCCAAATATTGGGGATCTGCCTTGGCCACAATGGCATCCCCTCTCATATCCTCATCACTAGTCACTGTATTTTCCTCAATTCACTTAGAACTTAATCAAACTTAAGCATCATTAACAATTTAAACATCAATAGTAGGTATCTCTTACATTCCTTCCAAACCTACTAAATCCTCAAATACTCAATGACTCCAATTCTCAACCATTCATTAAGTGATAACGTCACCTTACGCTTAACACACAATCAAATCCCACTGTCTGACATCCTAAGAAATGAAACCAAGCAAGTGAGATTTTTCTTCCCTTTTTCCTCTCAAAAATTTCGTCCAAGAAGAAGAAAAGATAATGTAAAGTGATAAAAGGTTTGAAAACTTAGCTATTTTTACATTTTAATCAAAACTTTAGCTTTTAATTTGGGGGACAAATGCCAAGCTTTCATTGTTTCCCTCTGAAATGTCCTTAAAACTTTGCCACTAAACCTTTCTTTCACCTCCAAATATAATTTACATAGTCAAATAGGCTTGACTAGGTCAGTTTAACCATTGCAAATATTTGGAAAATAATTGAACGAAAATAAGGAGATATGAAATTATGTTCATATATAAATTATTTTCCAATCACTAAGAAAGAAATTTCATTCAGAGTAGAAACTTTAGAAAAACATTTCGAAAACACCTTTAACTTTTTGGGGCACTACAACCTTTCCCCTTAAGGGTATCGTCCTCGACCCTCCAACTCATACTAATCAAAGTTATGACAAACCTCAAAAGTCAATCAAACACTATGAGTCACTCTTATGCCTCAATCATAGTAACATCAAACTCTCAATCAAATCAATTCATCCATGAAACTCTCAAGCGGCAACACTTACCAACCATAAAGCACTAGAAACACACTGGTCCCACTTTCCACAGGCCAGTACCCTAAACTTTTAGTCTAGAATACATTACAGAGATCTGAAGCCTAAACTCTGATACCACCTGTGACGACCCACCTCTCCCTAGGGCGTACCCTAGGGTATCAGTGACCGCCTGCCTGCCTAGCTCTCGCCAAAACTCACTCACTCAGCCATCATATAACTTATCAAACTAAAACTCTGGACATAATATACAAGGTACAATACTTAACAAATTCACAACTCCCAAATTACAAATCCATAGTACATCAATCATTCATCCATACAATCAAGTTCCGGTATACAAAAGATCTCGATATCTCTAATACATAGTTCTCCAAGACGTCAAAACAAGAGTAAACCCTAATCTTGAGGGTTGGCACCTTCACTGGGGAGCTCATTTCCTGTTAAGGAAAATAAATGGAAAAAAGGTGAGCTAAAAAGCCCGTGAGTTCCCAAAAACATGCAAAGAACATAACACATATGATTTTTCACTTCAAAATTCATACTTGGAAATAAACAAGTAAGGAAAGCCAATAATCACACAAAAGTAGGATACGGGTAGCTCTCAGGGGCTAAAATCCTCGAAATTGGAGCACATTCCTGGACCGGTGCGCAATTCTCGTAGTTGACAGTCCGTCAACTTTCATACTTAAAACCAAGTAGAACACCACTTACTCCTTTCTCCACCAAAACCCCCAACCGGGCCCGCCAGCCTAACAAGAAATTTATATTTGTGTATGGCTCTTCAACAGGGACAAGGCCATTTGCCAAGTCCAGAGCACACAACATGTCACGTAGCCCAAGGTAGTTAATCTCCTCGACCTGGGTCTTCCCAACGGTTCGAGTCGATAACTTACCAAGGGGATTAAGTTAATCACGTAGCCCAAGATTGTTAAATCTCCTCGACCTGGGTCTTCCCCAACGGCTCGAGTCAATAACATACCAAGGGGATTAAGTATTCTCGAGAATAGGAAATACAAGACACGTCACTTCACTTCATATAATTCAAAACAGGATTCATGGCACAAGACAAGAGATTCAAAGTATACTCAAAATATCATGAAAACACTTTTGCAAGTAGTACCATTCAAATGGGAGTAAGTGCGATAAAGTACACACTATTCCATTTGATGGATCAAAATCTATTTTTCACATTATTTCACATTTCAAGTTAAGTACACATAGTCAAGTATCATGCATGGAAACTCACCGAAATATTAAGGTTCGGCTTCCACGTAGGGGTCAAATTCACTTTCGTCCACACCCCCTAAACAGATAAAAACGATAGTTAAGAGTTACTCTTGCACTTATTAACTAAAACAATTCACTTTCACTTTTTAGTTTTCAATCAATGTTTTCCCAAAACCCCTCGAGGAAAAGCTTTCACTTCATATGATATCGTATTTCAAATACCTCTTTAAAAATCACTTAATCATTCCAAATACAATGTTTCAAATGGATCTTTGGAAGATCACTATCTCATTTCAAATATGACATGTCACCGATGTACTCACTAAGCACTATTTTCACATTTCTTTAATAAAACACTTAGATGAGGTTTATCACCTCAAGATCACTTTTAACACAAACTCAACACTTACTCTTTATCAATACTTTAACATAACTTTAGAACACTCCAAACCATATCTTTATTTTCAAAATTCATAAGATTTGGTCACAATACTGTAAAACCTTCAAATTCATTTAAACGACATTTTTCATTCAAAAGTTCACGAGAAACTTCACTTTTCATCTTTTAAAATTTATACACTCATAAATGAACATAAAAGGTATTTTCTTAGACAGAAATTCATCACAAATAACCACAAAATCTTGAAATCAAATATAGAAATTACCAAGCATGGGTTTGGCCATCTCATACATTTTTCCATCAAAATTTCGAACAACACAGCCCTACTTTCTAACCATATCATGACAAATTTCACAGATCTCAATCAAATCCTAATCAGGCCCTCAAGTCCGCTACCTAGAGGCCATCTCAAGTCCGCTACCTAGGTTGGGATTTCAAGAGCCCAACTTCATCATTTCAAACTTACTCAATACTAGCAAAATAAACCGTAAATCTTTCATAATTAACTCTAATCAAGCTATAGCCAAGGGTTTTGGACCTTATACCTTCAGATCTATAATGATCTAGCATGATCCAACACGATCTCGCAAGCTCCTCTTCAAGCAAGTTGCTTTCAAGCTTAGAAACACCCAAAAGTTTCGATCTTAGCCCAAGATCTTCGAGCTTTGACTTTGATTTCCAACACCAAACTCAAGATTAAGCCCAAGACAAACCACCCAAACTTTCCTTCTCTTTCTTTTCCTCCAAATTTTGGACCTCTCTCTCTCTCTCTCACTCTCGCACGGCAGCCAAGGATGGAGGAGAAACAAGCCAAGATTGAGACCTTCAATGGGGTCTTGAAGCTTCAAGAAGTTTAAGAAAGAAACAATGGAGGAAGATGCAAGCTTTTCTCTCTCTCTCTCTCTCGCTCTTGGAGCTCTCGGATCTCTCTCTCTCCCTTACTTTCATGGCTGCTCCAAGGATGAAGATGAGTGTCTTCAATGGTGACTTGAAGCTCCAAGGATTGAAGGAAGAAGAAATGGAAGATGGAAACTCAAGCTTCTCTCTTTCTCTCGCTCTTATTTTCGGCCTCCCTCTCCCTCTATACTCCCTCAATTTGCAGCTGCAGAAATGAAGCTCAAGGAGGCCAAAAAGTCAAGACAAAAAGGTGATCTTTCCTTATTTTAAGGAAAAGTGCCTTTTTGGGCACTTTATGTCACTAACTTACACTGTTTTACTCCTTTCCAACACTGTCCAATCTTATTAATATTTCCAAAATATCACTACACATGCTCGATTTCAACTTAAAGTCACTAATCACGCTCCGGTAGAAAATTAAACACTTAATTCAGTCAAAACCACATACCGGCAAATAATTCGTATAAAATTCTATAAATTAGAAATTATTCACTTTAGACATATATTCACTCATATTTCAATAAACAAATATAATAAAAATATTATTATGTATTTTAAAAATAAAATCTGAATTTTGAGGCCCTCACAACTTTAAACATATATTCATTCATTTTTTAATAAATAATCACAATATAAATAATTTTATGCATTTTTAAAATAATTGTGAATTTTGAGCCCTCACAACTTTAAACTGGGGATTTGCAGCAGGATGAAATGAGTTCTCTGAGCTTTCACTTGTGGAAAATGCATTTGCATTTTATATTCCATAGCATATGTAGAAAATTCATGAAACTTTTGCTATATGTTCTTAGATCAGCAACTCTGACCATACTTCTTTCTTCAAAACTTTCCAATCTAATTTTGTGGTCTCTTGCTTCTTCTTCAGCATCATCTGTATGGCTCGAGGTCAATAGCTTTTGGCCTGCATTTCCTACAAATAGCCCATCAGTACTTGAAACAACTAGCAGTCTACTTTTGTTGATTTTACATGCCTACTTCTGAGCATTGTAAGTTATTATTGCTAAAGTCAGCTCACTCTGATCAAAATTGTGATTCTAAGGAGATGAAAAGGTTTCTCGGAACTTTTACCTGTTTTTAATGAGCTTGCATACTTATCTGAACCATTTGATTAGTAATTGCTCTAATTTTCTAAGTCACTTTTCCTTGGTTTTAACTTTCTAGCCATGAAGACAATGGTCAATCGAGGAGTTTTTGCCATTGCTGGTCATCACTTTCGTGTTTTGGTTAAAAAATTCTGGTAAGTTTAGATGTGCTTCTCTTCTTTCACTACTCAATTTTGACTTTTAACCACTTTGAGAGCTAATATTTTACATATAGAGCAAAAGAAATCTTACCATCAGGAAGATACTTGAGGTAGCCAAGGAAGATGTACTGTTCAAATAATGAAGTTGCACAAAATTTGGTTGAGTATCTTCCAACATTCAAGTCTAAGCAGAATGTTTTGAAGCATTCCGGTAGCTAGTCAAATCTGCTTGTTGCGACTTGCTGCTCTTAATGGATCGACCTTGGTAAAGGCTCTTAAGCTTTCTCTGCTTTTATGATTGTTGGTTGCTACTAATTTTACAGTAAGTTTCTTCTTGTGGGGCATTGTTGGTTACAACAATAACAGAGTACCTGCAATTTTCTAAAAATTTCCATTAGCTTTATTGTATGCTATATGCCATCTCGAATTTGAGTTTTTGTGCTTTGCAGTGATTTTAGGCCCAAAGCTCAATAGGGAAGCTCATTGATGGCTCTTACTTACTGTCTTTACTTTTTGAAAGTCCTATAATTCCTTGCTGAACAAGATCCTGCTTCAGTTGGATAGTAACATCAAGGATGGCATTCTCTTTTGCTCTGTGCTTCAGATGGTGGAAGTCAGAGATTTCCATTAAAGGTATGGTCCTTTTAAACTGTCCAAATGATTCAGTGATTTGTAGTCATGCCAATGAGGTGCTGATTTACATGTTTTAGAACTCAATTTGTCATCTCAGGCTGTTCCTAGTTAGAACTAACTGGTGTTTTGGTAGCAGTTAAATGTGGATCTTTATTGTGCCTCCTTGGCTGATAGCTCTATTGTTCCTCAATGTCTCAACATGAAATGCTTTGTATGCACTAAAAATTGCCTGTCGTTGTTTTCTAGTTTATGAGTTGTAATTACTTGCTTTGCGACTAGAACAACACTACTGTAATTGTAAACACGACTCAGCACTTTCTTATCCATTTAGTTTCATAACAAACAAGACACATCTTTTAGCTTTTCGTAAGATTGACAGAACAGTATTATTTTCAAATTTTATCTGAACTTTCTGATTAATATTCTTGTTGACCGCATATTATATGAGTTCGAGTTTTCCGTTTTACAATGACCTCAGGCTCAAACGTTAACTGGAATCTACAATTGGTCTTACTTACTGGTTGAATTACTTAGCTTGTAACTCTCGAAATCTTTGTTGAATCAAATCCTGTTTCAATTGGACAGAAATGATTAGGATGGCACACTTTTCTTTCTTTCTAGTGTCTAAAACCTGATAGAATGCTCTATCTTTGTCAGCTGGCCTTGACAAAATGCTCGCCAGAATTTCTTTCCCCAACTTATGTAATGTCTCTGAAGATCAAGAACCATCATTAACATGAATGTCAGTTGATCATGATGGGGGGGTTGGGTTGGCGATAGAGCTTGTATTAGAGAGACAGATTGACAATGAGAAGCTTGCAAATTTTCAAGAAGTACCGTCAGGTCAGTGATTTTGCTTTAAATGGATTAGTAGATGCAATTAATATCAACGCTGCTTTAAATGGATTAGTAGATGTACTTAGTATCATGGCTTATTTCCAAGAATAAAGGCAACAAAAAGAAACTCTTTCTTGCTGCAGGATTTCCGACACCAAAAATGACATGGAATTTGCTCTTCTATCTTGACTGTAATGTAGGCAAACATGCCTTCCAGGGATTTTCAATCTAAAAGCTCCTCATGCAACTAAGTACTCTAAGAGTTTATTTGCTAATCAATTTACTAGAGAAAAATGATAATGTGTCTACATTCATGAAATAGATTGTTAAATTAAAGTTTGATGGAACACAGAAAATTGTAAATAAGCAATGATGGACCAAGATTTTAAGAGTTAATTTTTAGTTTTTTGTTTCTTAAGGACAACATACTCCAGTGAAATCATTACTAATTTTTTTTAAATCTATCCAATATTAGGTGATAAAAATTGTACGGTAAGATGATTTAGTTGCAGAATATCTGAAGGTTTAAAACATCTGCTTCCAAACTATTGTCTTGTAATGTAACAGCAAGAACTGAAGAGTTATCATTTTGCACCTGCAAGTTGATTGCAGGTTGCAATTACAAAACTCAATCGTTAAGTGTACTACCTTATAAACTGTGAATTATGGAAGTAAATTGGCGATTTTGGAACTTTCGTTTGTGGAAGGTTGGTAATTTGCTTTATTGACCTTTTCTTGGCCTTTTCAATCTAATTCAGAAAAGCTTAATAAGTGCTATTCTGGGAGGAAAATGATATCACTAACCACGTACTAAATTCAATTATGGAATGCAGATGTTCACCAACAGATAATTTGATGTGGACAGTTAAACACAACGTCAAAGCAGAAAACTTTTTGTATTTATGTTTATTGTACAAAATTCTTTGTTTTGAACAAAAATTAGCAGTTCACTTTTGGCTCATCTCATATTTCTGCTACTTAGTTGTGTATCATGATTGCTGAAGGGAACTAATTCTCTTTAATCGTGAGATTCTATTGGGATGGAAATGCATACTCTGAACATCCACCTCTTGAAAATGTACTTATCATCTTGCTCCAAATTATCTGATTATTGGCATTCTTATTATGTCTCTTAAATGATGGGATTCTACTGACTTTCTCCAGCTATAATCTCTTGACATAAATCCAATGGTCAATCGAGGAACTCCCACTGCCCTTGGTTATGAGTTGATGGTCTTATAATTTATAATACCAACAATCTTCTTCCACAACTTAATATTGAGTTTTAAGCACTTCAGTATCCAATGCGTTAAATAGAACCTTAAAAAAAATTGTCATGTTTAAGACTTTTTTCAAGCAGTAGAGACTTGGTAGAGTATCCTCTACTGAAGTTTAAGTTTAAATTCGATGATTTGAGATTTACAGTCAAATCGTTGTTATTAGCTTTGCTTGTTGCATCTTGCTGTCTCAAAGAGTTCGTCTTCATGGCAATTCTGGAGCTCTCTGCCTTTCGTGCTTGTGGTTGCCACTTATTATTGTTATTGTTATAGAACTTCTCCTTTTTTCAGCATTTTGAACAAAAACTAATATAGTTTCTATGGCACTTGTGGTACTTGCACACTGAGCAGAAAGATTTGATATCTACTTACTGATTTAGGTTAGAAAAGAGCAACAAAAACAATATTGATTTGGCTTTCTGAATAATTGACTAGACAAAAATGTCATGCAATTTCTAGTTAGCCTTATGATTTGCTAGGTAAAGTCCAGAGTCTGAGTTTTCTGTTTTGCAGTGACTGTTGGCTTACAGCTCAACCAGGAACCCTGATGAGTCCTAATTACAGCCTTTACTTTTGAGAATCCTTTCTTTCCTTGAAAGTGTATCAACTGAGAATTGGAGTAACAACAGAGTAGGTCTCGCAAGTTGGATGCAGAGTCAGTCCTTTCTCTCTCATTACCATGATTGGAAGCTACAGGTAAATCTTATCATGAATAAGCACAATATTTCATAACCTTTACTGCTAATAAAGTATGCATGGAACTAAACAATCTTCTTGTTTAATTTCTTATGTTAAATTGGTATTTCTCACGTTCTATCAAATCTGCTATTGCAAAGATCAAAGGTGGCAAATGGTGGCCTAAATCAATACCATCCATGATTCAGTACTAGATTCAAAGCTTTAGTTGCATATTTGTTTCAATAACCAAAATGAATAAGATTTTCTTTGGTTTACTGAGTCACGTTTTGGATGAATCAGCGCTGAAACGAATGCATGCACTAATGTAGGTGGAATTTAGAATTTTGTTTAATTTTGTTTATCATGTATGTCAGTTTATCGTTCGTTGTACGTTTTGATTGCAAACATCAGTGCACGCTCTTTAAACTCGTGATTTCACCAGGATGAAATTATTAGTCTCTCCCAAGTTTCACCTGTTGAAAATGCATTGGACATTTAAGATTTGACATCACATGCTGCAATTCTAGAAACTTTTTCTATAAGACTTTAAACCAGCAATTCTTTACTGTACTCCTCTCTCCTGTATTTTGCAAGCAGATTTTGTTGGTCTCTCCCCTAGATGAACTTATAGCCGGCATTAATTAATTTTTGGTTTGCATTTCCTACAAGTTACCCATTAATATGAAATAAGCACTAGATGTTTAGTTTTCTTGATTTTATATGTCTGCTTTTGTGAATTTAAGATATGATCGCTAAAATTAGCTCCCCCTCTTTAAGTTGTGATTCTAGAGGAACTAAATAGTTGTTCAATGAGTCACGTAGATGATGGGTTTCTGACTCACTTTTCCTTGGTTATGATTTTCAAGGCATAAATAGTCGAGGAGTTTTCACAGCTGTTGATTGTCAAATTGTGTTTTGTTCAAGGAGTTCAGTAATTTTAGACAGCCCTCTCTTATATTACTACTCATTCTCGACTTTTAACCAGTTTGATTCTCAATGTACAACAACTAAACCTTCTAGGGGTGACGATATTTTCTAAGGCAGCCATGGAAGATGTACTATTCATGCAATGATGCTGCACAAACTTGGTAGAGTATCTTCTAACACAATCAACTCTAAGCTGCAAGTTTTAAAGCATCACAAACTTGGTAGTCAAGTGTAGTTTTTGGCTGCTGCTACTTGCTGCAATGGTGAAGGCTCTTGAGTTCTCTCAGCCTTCTATGCTTTCTGGTTTCTACTCTTGTTGTGGTAAATTTTTTGTTTGAAACACCACAAAAATGTCTATGCAATTATTCGTTGGCTTCATTCTTCACTACGTGCTGTCTTGAGTTTGAGTTTTTGTCTTTTGCAGTGATATTGCACTCAAAGCTCAACATTAGCTGCAATCAGTCTTGGTACCTTTAGTACTTTTCAGAAGTTCTATGGTTCCTTGCTGAACCAGCTCCTGTTTCAGTCAGAGGAGATGGAAACATCTAGGACGGCATTCCCTTTTGCTCTCTGTCTCAGATGGCCAATGTCAGAGACCTTCCTTGTCGGCATGGTGCTTTTAAACTGTCGAACCAATTCCGGAGTTTGAAGACATGTTAATGAGGTCCTAATTTACTTGTTTTGGGGAACTCAATTTGCCATATCTTCCATACTGCTTGTCATTCAAAGTAGCTGGTACGTTGTAGCTGATACCTGCTAGGTGCTTGCGTCCTTCTTTGAAGTAGTATCTTAGCTCTGTAACAGGCAATATTTTTTTTCTCGGTATTGTGCAGTTGGCTACAGTTTGTGTCGGATGATACTTTTTCTTTTGCTCAGACAAGACTCAGAGGCCAGCACGCAAGAGTCGATTAGATTGCATTCAAGTATGGATTTTCCCACTTGGTAGACGGGAACGGTAGAATGATAAATTATGGAAATCAATTTAATAGAATTAAATGAACATATATATAAGGTTAACCTTAGTTCATCAAACTGACATTTTACTATTTGCAAAATTACTTTTATGTGGACTTGTCCTTGTGCATCAAAATTGATTTAGGAAGCAATAATGTGACATCGATCTTGCACATCTTGGCTTCCAATCTTTTTCATTGCTAGCATAGAGATGTATTTCAAGAAAAGCATTTTTATTTTTCTATGGCTCTTAGAATTTTACGGTTAAGGTAAGTAAATCATCTTATATCTATAACAGTATGGAAAGTAGTAGTAATAACATTAATAATAACTAGTTATCTAAAAATAATTAAAACGACGTCTTAAAAATTTCAGATGAACTTATCTCCACAACTCCTGGGAGGGGCCCTAGTTTCCTTCGGTAAAATTTTATTTTTTAGGTGAATTTACAAATAAATAAATAAGTAGAGGAAATGAGATCATTTGAAGAATAATAATATGAACAAATTATTTAAAATACTCCTCACATTTTTTTAAATGAACTTTTTCGTCCTTCACTTTTAGAATGTTAATTTTATGTCCCTTACAAATTCAAATTAGCAAACTTTAATCCCAACCTAAAATTCCAACCATTTTTTAGTCTGAAATTATCACTTCTTTATGGGCAGAAACAAATATGGATTGGATCAGATCAATTTTTTCTAAAATAAAAAATAGAATACAATTCGGGCTGGATTCTAATTTTCTAGAAGTAAAAATGAGCATGAATTGGGTCATTTGTTAAATACAAATGGTATCTAATATTTTCATCTCTAAAAATGAGCATGTGTGAGTTAATGATAGATTCAGCTTAAAAAATGACTAAGAAATTAGGTTGAGACTAAATTTTATTGAATTAATTTATGAGGGAAGTAAAATTAATATTTTAAAGAAGAAGGATAAAAAAGTCACTGAGTTGCTTTGAATGATTTTCCCTAATCCTAAGAATATATGCGAGTGGAACTCCGCACCCTTCCATTTGAATTCTTTCGAAACTCTATCCCTTCTCCTCCTCCACAGTTGCTGCTGCCATTTGCCGGTCATCGACGTCCACTCGCCGTTGTTGTCCCTGCCAATTAGTGCTGCCATCGTAAGTCCCTCTTCTCCCTCTGATTTTAAGCAAGTCCCCAAAATTCGCCAACTTTGAACAAGGGCCGTGGAAGTTTATGAAATTCAAGTTTTGATCACTGATTTGAAATTTTGTTTCTCTTTAATGAGAGTTATGAATTGAAATTATTGATGGGATTCTGGTAAGAAATGCAATTTTCTTTTTAGCTCAAATGCTGTTTTCTGTTTTGTACATATTATATGCACTCTTTTTTTCTTCTGTGAAAAGTAATGAAAAGAAATTAGACAGAAATATAGAAATTTTCGGACATGCTTGAACTGAAAATGTTCCCAAAACGTATTTAAATGAGAAGAAGACCATCATCAGTAGTAACTAACGTTATTTTGGATTATAGGTCTTGAAATTGCAGAGGTTACAGATCGACCTCTCTGTTTTAATTTGGCGAGATGTTCTTTGTCTCTGGTCGGACCAATTAGGACACAGAAAATGTGCTGTTATCCCTATAATGCAAAGAAATGGATTAAATCAGTTAACTTTCTTTTCTTTTTTCTATGGTGACACTTCTGTAGGAATTTTCTATGGTGACACTTCTGCAAGAATACCTGACAAATTAGCTTGCATTGGAAGTTTTATGTCTATTGCCCGAATACTGGGACGCTGTAGCTGGCTCTGAACCAGTGTATAATGAAAATTTTGTTCCAAATTGATCATACTTTTGCTATTGCATTTACTGCTCTCTTTTGGAAATGTAACCTCCATTTCATTGCTATTGCATAAGTACGATGACTATTGTCTTTTCTTACACCTTGCGTCCATTCCTCAGATATTTGGCTATTCGTGTTAAATGTCGTTATGTTGAACTAAACATGATTTTCATACCTCCCTGTACAAGGTCCTCCTTGGGCTGATTATGAATAGTTGATCACCTTTATAATCTCTGCGTCTCTTTGGCATTTTGGAATGGCTCTGCTCTTCACTATTTCTTCACTATCCTCTCTGTTAACTTAATGAAACTGACATCTACTTCTTGCATGTTGAATCAAAATGATAAACTCAGGTCGGTGTGGCATTAGTCGCAGCTTGTCATGCCTTATTTGTTGGATTCACGTTTTCATTTGATGTTTATTGATGTCTTGTTTCAAATAACCAAATGTACATGATTTTCTTGGGTCGCCATTTTGCAAGAAATCAAGAATCTTCATATCTGACTCATATTATTAGTCGCAGTTCAGTTTCCTTCATCATATTTCTGCTACTTTTGCTAGTGGATTCTATGGATTGAAATGGTTGCCATCTTCATTTCTCAAATTGCCATCTCAGTTCATTTTTATGCGCATTCAGATCAGCAGCTCTTGCCGCCATAGATACAGCTGGGAATTGAATGTTTTATTGCTTTGCATGTGCTATAATTGTCAATGTCTAAAAGCCTCTTGGAGAAAAAGTTTATTTTTATTGTTGATTTGCTTAAAAGAGAAGATAAGAATGAGTTTATATAAATGAAATGAAGCTTTATGTCAAACTATGTCCAAGCACAGAAAATTGATTCGGGTTTAAGCAAAAAGAATCATTATTGCTTCTTCTTTCAGAATCTGACCCATTTTTATTGGGTGAGAACATTCAACTGCTATGTAGCTTTCTTGGTTAACCAGGCCTTGGGCAAGAATCAAATTGAGAGTGCACTTTCTTCGTGTAAGTTAGCCTAATTCTGTTACTTGGAGTCTTTTTTATTTCTTTTCTATTTTGCTACAAAAAAAAAAAAATTGTGTCTAGCTTGTATCTGAACCACCCAAAATTTTTATTGAAGGGAAAAAAAAAATAAAAAAGAATACTTGATACAGAAGGTGGAACCTCGGGCTTAGGATATCGTTGTCTGTATCCATTTATCTATATGACGATCATTTAGGCTCTTAATTAGGATGGATTTCTATACTTTTTGTTATTATTATTTTATCTATTTTTAATTAACATAATTGTGCAGGACGAAAAGGATATGTGGGAATATTCCTCAATTGATCCAATGCGCGGAGCAGAGTTACAGAGCAAACAATCTGCCCGTGGATCTGATGCTAGGAGCAGGCATTTTGGATTCATTTCTCGGATCCACGCGCGCCACTCCTGATGCTAGGATCCATGCGCATATCCTTATGGTGGCAGCAGCATAACTTTTCATTTGTTTTAGGGCTTTAGCGTTATTTCTTTTCCTTTTAAAATTAAACTTTTCTAACTTATAAATCAGCATATTTAGAACCTTTTGTAGACGGTCTTTTATTAAATATTAGTAAAATATTAACTAGATACTCTAATTATTGAGAGTTTTTTCTCATTTTATTCTAATCTTTAGTTTGTATTTTGAGGTTTGATCGTGTATGGCCTTTAGATTCTCTCTCATGAAGAGTGTTTTTGTAAACCCTTAGCCATTTCACATTTCTGTATTGCATCAATAGTTGTCTTGGAGAAAGAAAGAGAAGAGATTGAGATGGACAAAATCAAATGAAATTTCTCGCTCATTAGTAATCGGGTTACTCACAAAAACTCCCTTTGACGAGTTTTACACTTTACCCCTTTAACATTATTTTTTTTAAAATACTTTATCTCTTAAACTGTTATTCAACTCTAACCTCATGTAAAGAAGTGTTAAAAAGACATGTATACCCTTCCCTAAGGGTTAATTCTAATAAATCTCCTTAAGCAATAGTGCTTTTTGTCCCTAAAACCACTGAAGACAGATAATATTTAAAATGTCAATATCCCTAACATAATACTGAAAATTATTATATATTTATAGATATAGACCTGTTAAATTTTATCTCCATAATTATAGGTTTTTAGATAGAGGAAAACATCGTATCCATTTTACATGATAAGGAGAAAAATAAAAATTATTAAAGGTTTATTTGGATTGAATAATTGTTAGGAATCTTTTAAAATAATGCTATAACCTTTTTTGTGATTTGATCTTTGTAAAAATTTAAAAAGATAATTGAGAAATGTGTTTATGATGCAATAAAAAATTTAGATAATTTTAGCAATCCAAACAATTTTTAATAGCATCTAGTCATACTATACTAAAAAATGACCTTAGAAACGTTGAAACCCAAATCCATGTTTCTCCCTTTTTAAGTATTACCAACAAAACAATGTACATTGCCATATAAATAAAATATCTAGTTATTAAAATAATAGCGCAACCACAGGCATATTCATAAAAAGAAACTAACATTTGAGCATTTTTAGACTTTTAATAATAATTTCACATATTAAATTTTCAATAACAATTTTTGTTTCTTCCTATTATTAAGTGAAATTAGCAAGATGTTTCTCTTAATCTTAAAAAAATATAATTATGGAATGAAATTTAATTAGGATCATATCTATAAATATACTTTTTGCATTATTATATTAGTGATATTGATTTTTTAGACAATATGTATCCTGGGTGTTGTAAAATATTAGAATTAACTAACGATTTTAGTGAGAAGCAAAAAATTGGAAAACATTGATGTTAGGAGATAAGGTACAAAATCAAGCAAGGAGATTACTGCACTTAACTATTAATAGTCAATTTTCTTTTTGACATTACTATTACATAATGTCAGAATCAACTAATGGTTTAGAAAATAAAGTGAGAAAAAAATAATGTTAGGGAGTAAAGTGTAAAAATAGATATACCTCAGGGTAAGTATTTGTAATTAACACTTATTAATCAGGAGTTACATAAACACAACAAATCCCAACAAAAAGTTAAGTGAGATATATTCAATAAAATCAATGCATATGGAGAGACAATTTACACACAAGAAAAATGCGTGGAGGAAAATGAATAAATCAACAATATAATGTCAATAATATCATAAGAATAAGGCTCCCAAACTTTCAATCTTTCCAATTGACAACAATAACAAGATCCCCTATTTATATACTAGATGATATGGCAAATACCTTTTACAACCATAAGAAATTTCCTAATAAAATACTAATTTCTAAATAATAAAACTATTAAAACTTAACTTCAACAAAATTACTAAAATCTTAAATTGACTAAAATACTGATACATAATAAAATTAAAATTTATATTTTTTGAACCTCGATTTAATATGCGATTATTGCCTCCCTTAAGCTAAATGATAGGGCATTTTATCAGTAAATTTTTGAATATTTTCCCCTTTTGTTTTGACCAAATATTGCATTGATTGGATTTGGTAATTGGTGCTAATTGTAGGAATGTGGAGAAAAAAGGAATTAACGAGGTGATTTTCCAGAAGATTTCGATGCGGTTTGACATGGGCGCGTCAATCTTGCTTGCAAGTTCGAAAAAGTCGAGACTGATCGCCACTTGGTTTCCTATTTCAAGTCGGACTACAAAAGGAATATTTTGCTGTAGTATCCATTTCATACAAGATGCACTAGTCATATTAGGAGACCTTAGTTAGGAGACGCTATTTCTTAGGAAATCCTCCTTCTAGAGGGATTTGGTCATATTTTATTTGATAGCTATTGGAAAATGGGAAGGAGACATCTTATGAAGAGAATGCTCTTCTTCTTTTGAGAGCTCGCAATATATGACTTTTCCATTCTTCTTGGAGAGGACGGCTTTTGCAATCTTTTACGTTTTCTCCATGAGAAGCAATTATTCTCTTTTCTCGTCAAGGAATAACTAAGAATTTGCTTCAATTACAACTGTAAGATCGAATTAATTCTTAATGTTTCTTTCATTTATTTGCATTTGTATATTTTCCGTTTTTGTTGTCTATGTTTATTGTGTATGATCAAATGAGTGCGATATTTGATTATTTATAAAAGTCTATTGCTAATTAAAACATTTGAATCCGTAATTATTTGGCTGTTTTAATTTTGGTAGCGATTAGCATGATTGGTTTTCTGTCACGTAGATATACAATCTAATCTAAATAAATCCTCCCTCATAACATGTTTGTCGGTAAGAACTAGGATCGAAGTGGTAGTTTTCCCTTGATTTTCACTCCAAGAACCAAAAAAATTATGGAAACCGACAACTTTTTTAGGTCTTTGTTTTTTGAAAAACAAGTGTTGGAAATAATTGCACCATGGTCTCCTTTCTAAATCCACGAAAAAACAAAAAAAGGTTTAGGTTTACATCAATGTCTCACCGATAACAATCCAGAGATCAAGCAAGTTCAGTAATTTTGATTGTCAACTTCTTTAAAGGACCTAATCAAGGTCCTCATCAGCACTGCAGATTTTTCCACAATCAAAAGGCCAACGGTCAAGCACAAAACAAACAAACTATTTGAAAATTAAAAAAAAAAAAAAGAAACAGAGATGAAGAGGAAAAGCCCTGCATTGGTTCAGAAACTTTCAGGTAAAAAGCCAAGAAACTTTGCTGGAAAATGCATTCAAATTTGTCAAAAGATGCACTCTTCTTCTACGCTAAGAAAAGTGGAGAACCTCATTGGATAATTTCTTTATTAGAGCATTTATGTAATAATTGAGATTGCGAAGCCGCCCTGATATAATATTGAATGTGACACAAGCAAGCGTGACCCATTCACTTCTATATTTTTTTTCCTACCTAATAGTTTAGATAGTTAGTTGTGCCTGCTATAATTAATTCCCTGCGTTTTAACTATTAAGGAATCAGAATTTTAGACAACCCAAGGCCCCAGGATTAGCGTAAATAATTAGCTAAACGAAGCAAAATTCAAGGAAGAAGCATGTTGCTTCATCTTTGATAGTTCATGCCACCCAACCCTTAGGGAGGAAAAATAAAAATTTTGGTTCTCACGACAACTTTGATCAAAACCTAAAGACTCAACCCCTTCTGCCCTTCTCCATTTCTTCTTCCAATATTTCTCTAAAATCTGAGCAGGAAGACATGACATCTGCTTATTAATTTAGGTTAGAAAAGAACAACAAACACAAATATTGATTTAGCTTTCTGAACACCAAACAAAATGTCAGGCAATTTCCAGTTAGCTTCACGATTTGCTGTCTGGTGTCCTGAGCTCGAGTGTTCTGTTTTCCATGACATTTGGCTTAAAGCTCAATGCAAAACCTTGTGAAATTCCTTTGATTCCTAGCTGAACTACATCACGGCACTGTACTCATTTGATTCTCTGTGTACAAAATGTGGCGCCTTCAAACTGTCAATCAGCTGTAACATTTTTGGACATGATTCGAAGTAGTAATTCACTGGTTATTTTTAATTGAAGACAAATGTTGTAGTTTCTTTACTTGTTTTCTGGAGAATCTATATATATACACTCTTCAAATGTGGTAGCTGCTGTTGATTAAGAATGGCCAAGTGAAACTGCCATGCAACTTCTATGGCAATTAACAGCATCCAAGTTTGTCAAATAATGATTAATTTGGACGAATCATTTTATGATTTTGCCCCAAGAATAAACAAATTAGACGGTCAACGTGATGAGAGACGCGATTATGATTGTCGTTTTCCGTTGTTTTTTTTCTGTTTTGTCGTATTTTTAAATCTTTGATCATCATATTCAATACTTACCCAAGGCCCCAAAAAAGTGGTTCAAAAGCAGACGAAGGCCTAAGCGATGATAATATTGAAGAATTCAAGAGAAAATTCTGAGTAACTTCCGTTTGAAAAGCATCCAAATTTGTCTGGGAACAAAAAATATGGTTCCTTGCTGCTCATAGCTACAGCTAAAACCTTCCACCGCAAAAAAGTATTCTGATCTGAAGATTGTACCCAAGGAAGAAAACGAAATGATTGGCAGGCTATTCCACTTCAAGGAGGATCTGGAGACCCTGAGAGGATCTAAAGTTACAGAATTATATAAAATGCCAGCGCAAAAGCATCTTATAATGTTTGTCAAAGAAGCGCCGCTGCACTTAACTACGCGGACTGATTAATTATCAATGCATTCTTCTTCATAACAACTTATTGTAGTCAAAAAAAAAAAAAAAAAGAAAGAAAAAATACGACTTTCTTGGCAGGACATACAATAAACAGTGCTTTAAAAATCAGCCTTCAATCATAGAGTTGAATTACTTTTTCATTTGTGAGTTGCGAACATTTTTTCACGAAGCAATTTTTTTTTTTTCCTCCAAACATTTTCAAGAAGCGTAAGAATTAATTCATTCTCCACCTTCCAAAGTCTTTTGTGTGGTTACTGATCTCACAAACTCCATTTAAAGTGTTGAAAATTAGGGTCAACATGAAAATGCTCATTGCATTCTAGGATAAATAAAACAAGCAGGCCTTGTTTCTGTTGAAAATTATTCTCTGCCAAAGTTCGCTCATCAAAGAATCCCAGCGTTGACCTGGGAAATTTTTCCAGTAAAAAGCCAAGCAACTTTCGCAGAAAAAGCATATTGTGCTTTAATTAAACATACTCCTCCAATGTAAACAAGACATATTCAGTGTGAAAACTAATTATAAGGAGGTTAGGGGGTACAGTCTAAGATATGAGTTGTTAAATTCCTTCTTTCAAGTTTGATTGATGGCCAAAAAACTTCCTAAAGTACGAGAGAATATTTCAAAAATTTTCACAAGTTAAAATGCAAAAAGGAAAAAAAAAAAAGCATCCAATATTTTCTGGCCAATTTACGTGGTGTATGACCCAGTCTGATTATCGAAATGGGCATCCACTATGCACATTCCTCCATTATTGAACCAACTAGCTAAGAAGCCAGATAAGTAGTATGGAAACGATCACTTTGTGGTCTATGGATTTTTATAGAATTCTCAAGGATTTTAAGCAAACAAAATAACAGCTATGCTTTTAGTATTATTTTAAAATTAAAAGGAGAAATTTTATATAAGATTTACTCTTACTCTTAATCTTAGGATTAATCTCATATACAGTGACAGTATATAAACCATCACGATTAGATGCATGACAACTCATCTGAATTTAAAATTAAAATCCAAATTTTATTCATTTGTCAGCATCCAATCGTAATAGTGTATACATTATTGAGTGTATATGAGATTTAAGAGAAATTTCTAAAAATATTATGATTTTTAAATTTTTTCTGCAAATAGGGTGATTTGGGTGTAGGGTTCAGACAAGGAGGAAATTCTAAAAATGTGATGGAAAAAAAAAAAGTTTCTACAAGAGGGGTTGTTTGCAAAAGACTTTCTAACATTGTGATTTTAGCATTTGATAAATCTGAGTTCAATGAAACTTCGCATTTGTCAAATCTGAGTTAAATTGGACGAAAAAAAAATTGAAAAGATTATATTTTTCAGCGTGAAACTCGCATTTGTGCTGATTTTCTTTTTTTCTCCATTTCGATCTAATTATTTTTTTCGTTTGTGTTGATTTTTTCAATTTGATGCAAATTTTGTTTTCCCATTTCTATTGCATATTTTTTCCATTTCTGCTAATTAGTCCTTTTTTTTATCGGTATTATTGACATTTATGTATCATGTATGTCAACTCCATAGCGAGTTCGCTGAAGTCGCATTCTATGAATCTTGAGTTCATTGGGAAATTAAAAAAAAAAGAAAATGTCTTGCCACAAAATTTGTCAACATAAATAGGATGTTATAACTTAACAATAAAGAAGAACACGTAGTCTCAAGAATAGGCCCAAAACCAAAACCAAAATAAAAGCGGACCCCAGTAGGCGCATTAGACCCGACTTCGGCAGGCGTGAGACCTTCAGTGAGGGTTGAAAAAACATGATTGCGTCGGTTAAATCGTATAAAATTCTCTAAATTGGAAAATATTCACTTTAAACATATATTCACTCATTTTTCAATAAATAAACATAATATAAATAATATTATGCATTTCTAAAATAATTCGAATTTTGAGGCCCTCATCCTTCCCCTTAAAAAGAATTTAGTCCTTGAAATTCAAACCTCGATTCTGAACCACTCTGGATAATCCTTTGGATCTTTTCTTCAACTTTTCAGGTTACTTCCTTAATCCTTCAATTTCTCCATAAAACCTCAACTAGGGGAAATTTGCTTACTTCTCAAGTTTGTCACATTCTTATCATGAATCTGCACATAATGTCTTTCATGAGCTAGCATTTCCTCTACTTCGATATCTTCCAATTTCCATAATAGTGCTTATTGCATCAACAATGGTATGCGTTCAAGTCTTATAAGGTGGTCTTCTCTAAAGCTCTCCAGATGCATATGTTTATACATATCCTAAAGGCCACCTCAATCCAATTATGTTTCCATCAAAATTTATCTTCCATGAGCTTTACCCTTAGATGTCTCTCATGGTGTTCAATCCCCAAGATCATAAAGTACTCTAATAGGGTCTATATTTACTCCATACAAGGAAGCAGGATTAACAGTCAAATGGAAAGTATCAGAAGCCACTAAAATTTCATTAAGCAAGACAGGGGTAGTACCTTTAACATTTTCAGTTGGATCGGGCACTTGTTGTTGGTTAATGGTGTAGACCCTGGCGCATGCAAATAATTGGTGTTCGGTACTACCACATCGGAAACACTTTCCTGCCTTCTTCCAACATTCATCCTCAGTATGGTTCAACTTCCCACAGAAATTACATGTTATACTGGGAGTAGATGCGACTACCTTGAGACATTCGTTGATTGTCCCCTTCCACTCAAAGTTCCTCAGGGTCAGGACCCATCCACTAGAGAATGTTTCCTTTACCATAGATCCTCTCAACGCTCCAGAAGGGTTTTCTTTTCCCATGTCTCTTCCAATCTTAGGGGTTGGAGCAGCCACATCCAATGGTCCTCGACTACTGCTAGGAGCATTCCTTTTTCTTGCATTGAAAGATCTAACTTGAGCCTTTGCCCTTTCAACCCTCTGGGCTTTCTCAACGGCTTCACTAAAGCTATTGATTTGGGCAGCCACCAAAATTTCTTGTATCTCCACATTCAATCCTTGCACAAATCTTCTAATTCTCCTTTGTTCGGTTGCCACTAACTCGGGAGCAAACCTCGACAATTTGGTAAAGAGTGCCTCATATTCTGCGTCCCTTGCTTACATCTAATGAAATCATCTTCCCTCTTCTCCTGGACTAGTGGGGGAAGAAACTTAGCATTAAATTCTCTAGTAAAGTTCACCCAAGTTCTAGGGATTTGCTCTCTTTCCCATTTCACCCTTGTCATATCCACCATGCTCTAGCGGCTCCCTCAAACTGAAATACGGCAAATGACACTTGCCTCTCCTCCGTGTAATCTAAGGCGGTAAAAATATCAGAAATTCTCTCCAACCATCCTTCAGCAACTTCAGGGTGGGTTCCCCAAGGAATTTAGGCGGGTTAAACCTTTGAAATCTCTCAAGAGCCCTATCCTCACCAACTCCAAGGTTACCGGGATGTTGTTCGGGTCAGAGCCTTGTTGCTGCCAGATCTAGAATCTCAGTCATACGATTCATGGTGTAGCCATTTGCTCCACAAAGTTAACCCGGCACCTTGATTGATCGGCACTTTGATTCGATCGGCGGTAGATTCATGATCACCTCCAATATTTTGAAGTAGCCTTGTCCCTCGTCCTCGGCCTAGACCTCTTCTACCCTCTATAGTTCTTTAGAGGCGGAGACATTTTAATATAACAGGGAAAATACAATACACTATTAGAAAATCAAGTTGAAAAGACAAATAAAACACTTTATATACATAACTTCGTAATAGAAGTGCCAGGAGTACTTCTTTGTGGTTATCAAATCGTTATGGAGTTTACTAGATCAAAACTTTAGCTAAGTTTACTTGAACAATTGTCAAGACAATATTAACATTGGCCAAGCTCCATCTAGCCATTAGGAAGTTAGTGTCCAAGGAATAAACCTATAAAAGCGGTGTTGTATTGGTGTTCAATGGATAGCATACCTCAAATAAGTAGCCAAATAGTGAGTTTATCAAATGTGGTTAAAATGGACAAGCCAATAAATGATCTTTATTTTTTTTTAATCAAAGCCACGAAAATGAATGATGGATATGAATTTGCTTAAGCGGAAAATAGTTAAAAAATTTCCATAATCAAATGTCGTTGCTAAATTTTATTAATAAAAAAAGTGTTTGATGGACCTCAATTGAATGTGAATAATATACTTTCTATATTACCTACTTAACCCTTGTTTTGGCGTGGAACTTCAATTCACTTTGCAAACCTCACCTTTTAGATAATGTATTTTGTGAATTGGAAAATGTACTAAATCTTGGTACAAGTGGCCTGTCCGTATTTAAGGAATTATATGGTAGTACTTCACGTCAAAATATGTACATTTTATAGGCACAATCAAGCTCAACTTCGGTGGCTGTTAGACTTATACAAGTGAATGTCATGATTTACGCATTTGATGATTATATTGGCGAAAACAATGTCAAGTAATTGTGAGAATCTGTGTAACTCCACTTGTATTTGATCATACATAGCATACAATTAAACTTGTTTCTCTAGTAAAATGAAAAACTATGAATCCGTGTGGTACAATTATGTGGATAGTTAACATTGCTTAGGATGGTTTAGGGTTTAGGGTTTAGGGTTTAGGGTTTAGGGTTTAGGGTTTAGGGTTTAGGGTTTAGGGTTTAGGGTTTAGGGTTTAGGGTTTAGGGTTTAGGGTTTAGGGTTTAGGGTTTAGGGTTTAGGGCCTTGGCGTTGTCGTTTTACAGTTTATGGTTTTGGGATTACGATTACTAACCCGTAGGGTTTAGGGTTCAGTTTTAGTAGGGTGTAGGGTTTGGGGTTTGGGGATTGCATAATGTTCACTACATAACAAATTAATCATTAGTAGTAAAGAAGAAAAAAAAATAAAGAGGGAAAAAATTCATTTTTTAAACAATCAAGTATTTTCTTAAACCACAAGAGAAAGTATTTCTAGTCCAGCGTGCTCTTATTCTAATCGATTTCAAAATTTACTTTTTTTATAAATTTTACTTATATGTGAAGTTGCATTCAGGCAATGAGAGTTGGAAAGTAAACACCTTCTTAGAATACAACTTCAAAAAAATATTTTTTTATTTCAAATGCTAAATTAACTGATTTGAACCCTACACCCAAATCACCCTATTTGCAGAAAAATTTAAAATCATAATATTTTTAGAAATTTCTCATGCGTCGAGAGTATGGGAGATAAGAGAGCAAAGGTTTCTTGTGAAGAAATAAAGGAAATCATATAGATTCTTTTTATGTAAGTATATTAGGGGTGGAAAAGAAGTTTTCTAACAATTGTCAAATAGATATAATGTAGCAAATAATTTTTTTTCCTAACAGGATGTCCAACGGGTACTATTATACTACGTCTAAATTAACAAGTGTTTATCAAATCGGTTATGGGTTTACTAGATCAAAACTTTAGCTAAGTTTACTTGAACAATTGTCAAGACAATATTAACATTGGCCAAGCTCCATCTAGCCATTAGGAAGTTAGTGTCCAAGGAATAAACCTATAAAAGAAATGTTGTATTGGTGTTCAATGGATAGCATACCTCAACTAAGTAGCCAAATAGTGAGTTTATTCAATCAAAATCGGTGAGGTTCTAGGATATAAATGTAAACTCATTAATTTTTTTACACAACAAACCTTACTTTACATATCAAATTTTAACAAATGTCTTTTGAATATATAAGGATACTCTAAACAATTTATGAGCAAGGAAATTATATGTTCAAGAAGGTTTTGAAAAGAAAAGTAATGAATATAAATTCGAAATCGAGCAAGTCATATAAAGTATTATCAAAGATTTCAGTCCCCTGGATAATAGGAAGAAAGAAGAAAAATGAAGAAAAGAAAGATAAGACAGTACATTTTCTTTTTTTTTTCTTTTTTTTATTTCCCAAAGTATTATCACGCTTTGGGGCGGAACCTTCTTGGCTCTTGTCCTATGTCAAGGTGCCTTGAATCATGTTTCTTCAACCCTCGCTGAGCTATTCTTGCGGCTGCGTGTTCTTCTTTATTGTTGCGTCGGTTATAACATCCTATTTATGTTGACAAATTTTGTGGCAGTACATTTTCTTTTTTTTTTTAATTTCCCAATGAACTGCATTCATAGAATTTCAGCAACTCGCATTCTGGAATGCGAGTTCATTAAACTCGCATTCTATGAATCACGAGTTCTTTTTTTTTTTTCACCAAACTTCGCATTTGCAAAATGCGAGTTCACTAGAACTTCGCATTTTGCAAATGAACATCACTAGTCTGAACCCTACACCCAAATCACCCTATTTGCAGAAAAATTTAAAATCATAATATTTTAGAAATTTCTCTTCAGACAAGTGAGGTTCGCATTTGTGAAATGTGAGTTCAATGAACTCACATTTCACAAATGCGAGTTCAACATTTAAAAAAAAATAAAAATTGTCAGAACTCGCATTCCTTAAATGCGACTTTCATAGAATGCGAGTTCAACATTTCAAAAAAAATAAAAATTTTAGAAACTCGCATTCCTTAAATATGAGTTTTATAGAACTCGCATTTCAGGAATGCTAGTTCAACATTTTAAAAAAAATAAAAATTTTCGGAACTCGCATTTAAGGAATACGAGTTTCATAGAACTCGCATTCCATGAATGCGAGTTTTATAAAATTTCGCATTCAAATCACAGGTTCCTCGGTTAATTTTTTTAAAATTCCTCTCGTACTCGCATTTAGCGAATGCGATTTCTATAAAATTCGCATTTTCAGAATGCGAGTTCCCGGAAATCGCAATCCTCACACACGAGTTTGAGTTTACGTGAAAAATTAATTTAAAAAAATAGGAGTTTCGTGAATGTTCATTGACCAAAAATTAATTAAAAAAAATTCCTGATAAGTAATATCGAAATAAATTTCTGTGAATAAGGTATTGGTCGTGTGGCCAGAAATCCAATAATCTTAATGGTCAACTAATTTGGCAGTAGTAAACATCTTTTACTTTGCTATTTTTTACCCACCAACATTTGGAGAAAAAGAAATGAAGGAAGAAAGAATGAAGAAAGAAGAAAGGAAGAAAGAAAGAAAGGAAAGAAAATGAAAGAAATTAGGGTTTAGGGTTTTTTTTTATTTGAAGTAAGAACACAACTGAGAGTTGGAAAAGGGAAAGGAAATTTTTTTTTTCTTTTTGGTGATCCACCAAGTTAGGCGTGGGCACGCCTAAGTAGCGCTAACGCTTCTGACCAAGTTTTACAATTGGTCACCATAAGCGTGACGATTTGGCATGGGCACGCCTAAGTAGTGCCAACGCTTCTGGCCATTGACGAAAATTCCATTCCTCAGGCATGCCCAGTTGGCGTGGGCACGCCTAACTAGCCCCACCGCTTCTGACCATGCAACGAAAATTGCTATTCTTTGGCGTGTCCAGTTGGCGTGGGCACGCCTAAATGGTCTTCAATAGTTGCCTGTCCGTCCTTAGACGTGCCCAGTTTACGTGTAACTCGCCTAAATGGTGGCGACGTAACACAAGAAAAATTGATCATTTAAACTGAACACACTTATTCAATAAGACACAAGAAGACTAAAATTACAAAAGACGGATGCAGAGCATAAATGGAGAAATCATGTTCTGATATTTTTCCTTTACTTTAGTACTATGTTTAGGCAATTTGATACTATTACAATAAAATGTTTGTTCCATTCCAACACAGATTTCGATTTATGTACTACTTACGACCCTGAATGCGTAATCCCCATTTAACCAACCCTAAACCGTAATAAAAAATTGAGCACCGTAAACCCTAAAGATTATGAACCGTAAATCGTAAACCTTCAAACCCTATAACCCTAATGAAGTAACCCAAAAACCATAAATCCTTTACCCCTAACCCTAAAACCGTAAACCCTAAACCCTGAACTTGAAACCCTAAACCCTGAACCCTGAACCTGAAATCCTAAACCCTAAACCCTAAACCCTGAGATCCTAAACCCTAAACCCTGAACCTGAAATCCTAAACCCTAAACCGTAAACCCTATTTCCTAAACCCTACGACCCTAAAGCCAACCCTCATTACCAACGACAATATCGAGTTTCTCAGCACTCACCTCAATCCTATCGCTGAAATTGTTCTTGCTACTCTTAAGAGTCCATTAAGCCCCTGGTCGTCCCAAGGTGGACCTCCTCGTGATCGCCCTTGGTAATGATATGCTTAGTTTTTATTGTGTAAAGACTTTGGTGAATGTTGGAGGTTTTGTTAACAATTAGTTTTTCGAATTTCTATTGGATTATATTGCGGACAACCCAAGTTTGATGGGGATAAGCCTAGATTTTGTGACAGGGAGGGCTATCGAGTTGGTCCTCGTGAACCTTCTGGTGAGTTTGGTGTTGAGGAAGTTGGAGCTCTTGACGATTACGAGCCTGCTTTCATTGTTAGTTAACATTCGTTGTCGACCAACGATGGGCTTGCACCAAAAAATATATATATACATTAGCCAATTGAAGTAATGGGAAAAAAAAACTAATCAATCAATACAAGGTTCAATGTCCTCCAAGATGTCCACCAAGCCACTCCTCGGCGCCCCGTCCCTAGCTCTACGTGGCACATATGTCAAAATAGGTGTCACTTGAGCTGTGTGTGACTCATGTACGGCCTCCTGATCATGTAATGCCTCGGTCGAGTCCCTGGGGGACCTCCTTCGGTTGGCCGAAGTTCCAACATCTCGCCAACCATAGGTGTAACTTGTTGAAAGCGTCCACCGTGACCTAGACGTAAAATTCTCCCAGATGCCCGAGGTGTGATACGCGATTCACCACCAGTGATGTTCGGTGCTCCTTTGCCGGCGTCCGTCTGAAGATGTGCTCGGATTTGTACCCTCACGGCGCCGACCACCACCGTCTTGGCCTCCACCTACATTTCTATGAGCGCCAACACGACGCTGGTCAACATGAACTGGAATGTCATGAGCTACGGTGGAGAGCGAACGCAAAGACGTCGTGCCGCTTAACATGCTTGTAAACTCATCTACAAACTCGGATGGCACGGAGATGATGCTGTCACGCTCGCCACCGGAATCTAATGCCATGTAATGAATGCGCGACAATACATCTACCTATTAAGAGTTTGGCATGATAAGAAATGTGTAAGTGCGGTCATTTGTAGACGAGTTTGATAATACACGTCAGATAAATTTGTATCCATTATTATTAAGTGGCGAAACTTACAAGATACTCGCCTGCACTATCGCTCAAAACCCCTCCGAATCGGAGGATGTCGGATCCGACATCGACGAACTGTCGGCGGCGATACCACCGAAATAGTCATCAGATGGATACGTAGTATCATCAACTGCAGTTCCGTCCGCCACCAAAGAATGGCGATGTGTCCAAACCTCAATGTAATGCACATGTGCCATGCCCCAATCCTGATTCTTCCTCCCACGGTGACTAATTCGATGTATCGTGGCGATGTTCTCGGCCAGTCGAGAGTCGGGCACGGGCTGCTGTAAACCAAACTGCCGCATAACTCGATGATGCAGGTGGGGCTCGACAACCTCCCAACAGATGATGTACGTGACAGATCTCCAAATGTCACGTCCTGCAGTGCAATACTCAGGGAGAGATGCAAGAGTGTCCTCGAATCACGGAGCGGGCGAACTAAAAAAAATGCATAGCCGAATCAATGTTCACCGGCATGTATTAAAAAAATGAATAACTCGAACATAAAATTTATACAAGATTATAAGGTATGCATAAATATTGCAACATGTACCTCATCGGCCCGTAAGCTCAAGCGGTCTCTAAGAGCTGGTAAGACATGGCGCTACAACTCTAAGTCCAGACCAACATCCCACCTGTAGAACCGATGAAATAATGGACAGTGTTAGTTACTCATTTGGAACAACGGTTCCGAAGATCAAAAGATGTGGTACTCGACCTAGCTCCGTAAGGACCGGGATAGTGCTGTAGTGGCCCCACTCGATCAGGGCGCAATGTAGGCATTCGTTTCCACGCCCATATCTGCAGTTTGAAAATGGGTTATATTATTTCATGTATCATATCAAAATAATTCCTAGCTACATCCATTTCGGGAATGCATCATACCGAAGCGGTCCCGCAATATCCGTAACCTCGGGCCGTGTGGCAGTGCATAGAGACCGGTAGAGGAATGCCAGGACTGCACTCCCCCAACTGTAATCCCCAACTGTCTCTAGATCTCGAAGAAATGGAAGCCACATCGTGGAAAGTTTATTCCCGGTTTATCCGAATAAATGCCCGCCTAAAAGTAACAAAATGTAGACACGCGTCGCTGCACGAAAAGTCTCATCCAGCATCAACCGGTAGGCCCTATCCAACACCCTGACAAACTACTAACTCTCAAAGGCCCGGTCAAAGTCAACAGGTTTGGGAAAACCCTAAAGCTCCGCGACAAATGCAGCTCCACTCATATACATCCACACCAGGGGCCGTCGGGTCAAATCCCCATATAACCTCGACATCTTGTAAGGTCACAAGAGCCTCCGACGGGGGAGATGAAGGTGTGTGTCTGGGAGCCATCTCTCCACTAAAGCGGTGATCAAAGCATGATCCAACTGCTGATAGCCGGATAGAAGTACCCCCTCGAATCCCGCCATACGGATGTAGTGGAGCACCCGCTCGTATCGGTCCTGGTCCCGTGAATGCTTTATCACACCGACGGACAACGAAGCTGGTCGATATGACCATGAAAGATGGAATGAGCTACGTGGCAGTCCCCGCACAATGTCATATACCGGTGCACATCGATCATGCGGTGGATCATCGGCCATAACTATCTCCTCCTATAAAAAAATTTTTAAATTATCTATAAATACACAATTACAGAATAAGTTTATAATTTTTAACAAACATAGAATCGGTAAAACCTAAGCTTACAAATTAAACAACCCTGTAATACCGTAAACAAATAAAACCCCTTTAACACACTCCCCCAACGACTCCATGTTTAGCAGAAAAACCAAAACTGTTACATTGTCCCTCTTGTTTGCTTTTTTGATGGGAATAACACCAAAACTATTATTAGGCAGTTAGTAGGTGCATTTCAATGAACGGGAGCAGTCATAAAATACTAAAGCCATGAACAGAAATTGAACAAAGTAAGCGGAAATAGAAAACGTTAACAACAAATTGTATCCAACACCCCAAATTTAGGATGGCATTTCCATGAACATTTGCTATAAAAATTTCGGCAGAGCCTCCCCTATAACATTAGTAAAACTCCCTGCCAACAAACACATTTCCTTAAATACAGAAATATAAAATAACACACTAAGCAACATTTTACATACCATAAAATTAACAGACGGAGATTCAAATAATTTTGATTACATTGCATTTATATGTCATGAATACCTTTTTTTTTTTTTTTTTGGTATTGTATTGTATATAGAACAAAGTTTTACTACCTTACCAAGGAAGTCATTAATTCTGATGGTTACTCACTATTTTCATCTTAATTACTATGATTCTATTTTGATTACTCATTTTAGTGATTTATTTGGTAACCAAAATAAAATGGCTATTATTATTAATACAAAAGGGCACATTTGTCACACCAAAACCTAAGACAAAATAATGCCTACACTCCAAATTACTTACATTCCACTTACCTAAGCTATCCATACTTTCATAAAGAGCATAGATATAGATGTGGATAGATAGATAACTAAGTTATGTATAATTTAAATATGTTAATAGGTGCCTATAGTAAATGCTGGATTACTACTATTTCGTTGTGTTTATTTGCACTTTTACTCATAGTGATGACTCTATTCGCTATTGAGATTTGTATACATGCTGAATTTAGTTGTGAGAACAAGTAAAAATTTTTTTGTGATCTCCAACCGAAAGCTGTAATATGGTAAGGACTTATGGATTATGGCCCAACCTTATCAAATATTTTAGCAAACAAACGTTCTCTCAGGAAATACCATTTTTATAACTTTATGGTTAAAATGGACACATTGAACCACAAAATCTTAGAGAGATGGTGGGTGTCAAACCGTCAAAAATAAAATACCTACTCTAGAAATATGAATTCAAGTATAATGGCGAGTAGGGTCGTATTCTCAGGGACTGGGTGATTTATTTCCTACAAAGAATTTGGGGGGTTTAGGAGAAGGAAACAAATAATTAAAGATGTGAAAATGTGCAGTAATTAAAGGATGCAATAAACAATGAATTAATTAAAGGATGCAATAAACAATGAATTGACCCAACCTAGTCAAGGAATTTATCTCAGCACCAGTACACACAACTAATCATACATACATGGACAAATTCATACGTTCACAAATAAATTGATTATAGTGGTCGAGCGACGTGCCTAACCACCAAATCTTTCCTTAATTATACAGTAGTCCAGAGATGCTCATAAACTACCTTCTTGTAAACTAGATAACCCTAGAGACGCTCATAGGATTTAATGTAGTCACAGCTTTAGGAATTAGAAAGACCCAATTCTAGTGGACAAACACACATACGGGTTTATTTAGACTAGATTAATTATCCCCACGATCTAGATTAGACCGCTTGCGAGGCGGTGAAATTGTCTCGTTTGCCACTAATCAAGATGCTTAAAGGCGACACGCCAACACCTTAATTGGCTATCAATTATTTAGACAATTGAACAACTAGCCACATTAATCAATAAATCCAAATAATAATAATTCAGGAAAAAATAGAGAATAGTTAAATACCTATGAACGTATAAATTAAAAATAGACAATTAGAACGATCTCACAATTGTTGTGCACCACGCCTTGATTATCCCTCAACTAGGAATGGGATTTAGCCATGCATCATGTCGATGACACAATCAATGATCCTCAAGCAATTTGATTCCATGAGAGAAAGAAAACAATTGTACTTGCAATTCGGAAACTATCAATTGGAAATAGGAGCTACTGGAATTGAGAAGTAAAACAGAAGTGCTGGTCTAATGTCTACAAACCACCACTAGGAAAACAACAAGAAATAATTGTCTATGCTAATCTATGTTGCAACGGGAAAAAGACGGAAGACAAAACAGAAAAGGAAAGACGAAAAAACTCAAGAGCAAAAGTACTGGTCTACTTCTATGTGGCGGCGGAAAACAAAAGCAAGAAAAACTACTACTAAAGTACTAGGCTAAAAGATGATCGGCCCAAAAGAAAGGAACTCCTATATATATATATATTGGTCATCCAATTATCGGGCCAGCAAGGAACACAAGAGTTCCTATTCCAACGTTCTTATGGACTCAAGAAACACATGCCGGTCCTTGTGTGATTCTCCTATTTGTATGAGGCTTTCCTTCCTTATTCGCTAGTCACTTCCTTTAAAGGCGTTTCCTTCCCACATTCGACTTGCAATTTATCTCCAAAAATAATAGCAAGTGTCCAGAAATTTAGCCTCAAAAATTGCCACTTTAGCCTTGTTTCCCACTCTCTAGCACAGGCAAGATTTGAAATTAAAAGTCTTCTGCAATTTTGCCATTAAACACCACTTTAGACACCAAGTGCCTACAATTGCCACAAAACCAATTTTGAGCAGTAACCCGATACTTTGCACAATAAATAATCAAAATTAAGATCAAATACCAACAAATAAAATGCACAATTATCTCCCTATCAAGAGACAATAAGGGAGAAGACAAAGGACACATCCGGATGGAATTTTCTGTCAAATTGTGCTCCAACCTCCTGAGCATTCCAGTAAAATTGAGATATTTGGACGGGAAAATAAAGCTTTCGAAATATCGGGAGGAGAGAAGGGGGAAAGAAAAAGGATACAAGATTTGATTGCAATTCCCTCAGAATTCTCTCTTACAGGAGTGATTGTGTGTATGCATTTTAATCCCGAAGCTTCAGAAAGTGCCCAAACAATTCCTACCAATTGCTCAAAATCTTCCATCTTTGGCTTTGTCTTTTGCATTCCCTTTTTATATTCCTTGAGATGCTTGTGTTTCAGAAACTTGGATGTTTGAGCAAAGCCAAGAGCAAAATCCAATGCACATGGACAACTTTGGAGGAGGTCTCTTTTTTCACAAAACCAATTGCAGGATTTTGGTCCCTTTCAAAATAAATAATATATGTTTAAAGAAATCGAGATGACCATACAAACAAACGATTTAAAAAAGAAAAAGGAAAAGAATCCCAGCATTGACTTGGGAAATTTTTTCAGTAGAAAGCCAAGCAACTTCAGTAGGAAAAGCATATATTGTACTTTAATTAAACGGACTCCTCAAATCTTTCACCACTTAAACCTTCCACATAAAACGTAAAACAAGACATATTGAGTATGAAAACTAATTATAAATAGGATATGGGGCTATTTGTGATTCTTGGGTCAAACCACCATTCCAATGACCCCATCCAAGTTTGTCCAAGATGTAAGCCTCATCTAATGCACCCGATTCCATCGGATGTAAGCCTCATGCATTGATTAAGAAAGGCCATAGTGGAATTGCCAAGCATCTTATATGGCAACTAATAGCATCCAAGTTTGTCAAGGAATTATTAGTTTAGATTAAGTCAATTCTGTCCTTATGTCCCAAGAATTAACAAATTAGATTAAAAAAAGGCTGCCTGAGTTGCAATTATGATTGCCATTTTCCCTTTATTTTTCCATCACAAGTCCTACTATTAATATGTAAGTTTATAAGTAAAATAACTAGTATTATTTTAAAATTAAAAGGAGAAATTTTACTTCAATGTTGGCAAGTGTAATGCACATGCATTTTGCTAGTGATTTGTTAAATTTCTTAAAGTTTGAGGTGATAGAAAACTTGCAAATATATTAGAGACTCTTTAAACTATTTACACAAGTAAAAAATGAAAAGAATTGCAGCCAATCTCCGGAAATTTACGTGATCAGATGGGCAAGCTTGGTTATTGAGATGACAATCCATATTATATATACAGGTATATATAATTCTCAGAACCAAACAATAAGCAAAATATGTAATACTAGGGAAATGGAAAACTTAAAAGGACTCAAGATTCTAGCAAAGATTGGAGCATCTAAGAACGCCCAGTGCAGTACATTGCAACAAGCAAACAGTGAGATTGATCAGTCTCAATTATGATTGTCATTTTTTTTTCTTTTTCTTCTTTTAAAAAATTATATTGGATCTTTCACCGTTCAGCACAATTTCTTGTCCTTCTTGGGTGGAATTTTCCAAGACCAAGGGCCCCAAGCGTATGGAATGTGGTTCAAAAGCAGATGAAGAATCCTAGCAATTGAAAGTGCCAAGCGACTGCCGTTGCAAAAGCATCCGACCCAGTTTGACAAAGAAGCACTGCACCAAAAAAATCCTCATAAGCCTTTTCACTTCCGTTTGAGTAAGAGCAGTTCCTTGCTGCTTCTGGCTACAGCTAAAACATTTCACTGTAAAAGAGTATTCTGATCTGAAGAGTGTACCCAAGGAGCAAAAAGAATGGAAAATGCACTCATTGCTTCCACAATAAAGGTAGCACTGGAGAAGACACTTTCCCTTGCCAATGAAAGGATTGGCAGGCTATTCCAATTCAAGGAGGATTTGGAGACCCTGGAGGATCTGCTGCCATGATCCAAGCTGTCTTGGTTGATGCTGAGGAAAAGCAAACGCATGACCGCGCTGTGCAACTGTGGCTCCAGAGGCTGGAAGCCGTGGCGTTTGATGCTGAGAATTTGTTGGACGAGCTGAATTATGAAGATCTTCGTCGCCAACTCATGGGCAAGGTACGCTCCTTCATCCTGTCTGACATTGACATTGTTTTCCGATGGAGAATGGCCTCTATGATCAGCGACATCAAGAAGAAATTAAATAAGATCAATAAAGAAGCCAATGATTTTGGACTGATCAGACTCCAGAGGACAACTTTCCTCCCTACTACTACTGCTAGAGTCACACTAAATAGAGAAACGGACTCTATTGCTGGTCATAATGTTGTAGGAAGAGCGGAGGATGAAGCAAGGTTAGTGGAGACATTGCTAAGCTTGTCAGAAAAAGCCGTTTCTATAATTCCCATCCTTGGGATGGGCGGATTGGGAAAGACAACTTTAGCTCAATCTGTATACAACAATCATCAAATTGATAGACATTTTGAGAAAAGAATTTGGGTTTGTGTGTCTGACAATTTTGAAGTGACCAGGATTTTGAAAATGATTTTAGAAACATTGACAAGAAAAAATGTTGAAATAACTAGTAGGGATGCTATCGTCCAAGAAATTCGGCAAGAACTCATGGGAAAGAAATACCTTCTTGTTCTTGATGATCTTTGGACTGAAAGCCACATTTTGTGGGACAATTTCTTACATTCGTTAGTGGGATTGAATGCAACTAATGGAAATTGGTGTGTTGTGACTACTCGCAAACAACAAACTGCATCCATCGTGGCCACACATGATCCTTATGTGTTAGGAAAGCTATCTGATGAAGATTGTTGGTCTATCCTAACAGAGAAAGCTACCGCAGGTGGAGAAATTCCCGAACGATTGCATGTCATGAAAAAGGAAATTATAAAAAAATGTAGTGGTTTACCGCTAGCTGCAAGTGTGATGGGAGGTTTATTGCGTACAAAGAGAAAAGAGGAGTGGCAATTGATATTGACGAATAAGCTTTCAAATTTGAGTGGAGATGCAGATGGTGTCATGGAAATACTTAAATTGAGTTTTGATTGCTTACCTTCTCCATACATTAAGAAATGTTTTGCATATTGGTGGGTGTCAAACCTCCAAAAATAAAATACCTACTCTAAGAATATAAATTCAAGTATAGTGGAGAGTAGGGTCGTATCCACAGGGACTGGGTGATTTATTTCCTCTAAGAATTTGGGGGGTTTTTGGAGAAGAGAGCAAATAATTAAAAAGGAATAAAAACTAAAATTCTAACTAAGCAAGAATGCAAGAATCAAATAACACAAGAAACAATTAATTAAAACAATCTAGTTAAGGAATTAATCTTGGCACCGGTGCACACAACTGATCATAGATACATACAAATATTCACATGTTCATGAATAAATTGGTTATAGTAGTCAAGCGACGCGCCCAACCACCAATCTTTCCTTAATTTTATAATAGCCCAGAGACGCTCATAGACTACCCTCTTGTGAACTGGACAACCCTAGATAAGCTCATAGGATTTAATGCAGTCACAGCATTAGGAATTAGAAAGACCCAATTCTAGATGGTAAACACACATGCGGGTTTACTGAGGCTAGGTTAATTATCCCCACGATACAAATTAGACCACTTGCGAGGCGGTGAAACTGTCTCGTTTGTCACTAATTAGGTTGCTTAAAGGCGACGCGCCAACACCCTAATTGACTATATATTATTTAGACAATTGAACAACAGGCCTAATTATCCAATAAATCCAAACAATAATTAAATGAAAATAGAGAATAATTAAATACCCATGAACATATAAACTAAAATTAATAATCAAAACGATCTCACAGTGATGGTGCCCCGAGCCTTGATTATTCCTCAACTAGGGCAATAGTTTAGCCACGTCTCATGACAACGACGTGAATTGAAGCTTCCATGTAATTCGAATGAAAGGAAAAGCAAATAAAAATTGTATTGAAAACTTCCTCCCAATATGCGAAAGGTTGCTGGAGAAGGACAGACGAAAACGAGAACAAACCAAAAGCAATACTAGTCAATTGTTTAAGCTCCTAGCAGCGGAAGAAAAAAAACGAAAGGAGACAAACTACCAATTACTATGCTAAGCTACTGATCTATCACTAGAATGGAAAAGGACGAAAAACGACACGAAGACGGAAACCAAAGCAAAAACAGAATTTGAAGTACTAGTCTCTTGATCCTTGCTACTGGCGGCACACAAAGAAAAAAAAAGGAAAACAATAACAAAGGCTAGGCTAAAAGATATTGGTCCACCTCCACCGACAGAAGCTCTTCATATATCTATATATACAGCCTCCAATTCATTGGGCCGAGGGAAAACAATAAATCCTCTTCCATTCGCTTTGGGAATTCTTTCCTCACTAGGCAACAATTGTTGATTCCTTATCAAATTGTTCCACCGCCTATAACCTTCAAAATTGCTCCAATTATCTTGGTAATCCCATAGAATATAGCAACACAAGCTGGACCTTCCGTGACTTTCCTAAGCGTGTAACCTTCCTTCCACACCAGCTGCCCATTCCTCAGCCTTGCTTCCCTTTCACTGACATAGGCACGCCTTGGAAGTATAAGTCTTCTGGAATTTTGTCAATAAACACCAATTTTCACACCAAAGGCCTACAAATGCCATAGAAACAATTTATTAGCAGTAACCTAATCCTTTGCACAATAAATAGGAGAAATTAAGTCCAAATATCATCAATAAACATTATAAATATCTCCCCTATCAAATTCCCCACACCTAGACAATGCTTGTCCTCAAGCATTCACTATCTAATCAAGATGACAAGTATTTCATAGTATAATAAACTAATACGAATATTAGATCTTCTCAACAACTTCATCAAAATCAGGAAGCAAAAGATTCAACTCTCACATGGATATTAGTGTATCTCTCACCACTCAAAAGTGTTTAAATGGACATATATGCTCAAATCAACAACATGGAAAGATATTACCATAGGCTTGCTAATATATCATATCTCCACCACTAAATATGAAGTCAATACAAAAATCAAAGGGTCTTTAACAAGGGATGTAATGAGGCTTAGGTAAAGGGTTGGATAAAAAAGGAAAATTTAGGCTAAACACATCAAAGGAAATACCAACAACCCATTGCATGAGATCAAATACCTTTCTTCATCCAGATGATCTTTCCAAGACATACCCATAAATTTTTTCAAAAATTAGCAAGTGCAAGCACAACCAAGGCTTGACCCAACTATCACAACACACCACATATTTACAATAACACTTCATAACTCTTTTTTTTTCCTTTTTCTTCCTTCTTTTTTTCTTTCTTTTCCTTTTTTTTTCTTTTTTTCTTTTTTTTTCTTTTTTTTGTTCTTTTTGTTCTTTTTGTTCTCTTTTTTTTTCTCTTTTTTTTTTTCCAACAATGCATAACTACATGAAAATGTAGACACACTGGCTAATTTCAATCACACCCTTACATCACTATTTGAAATCGTCATGCAATGGAATTAAGGCATTCCTTTGACATAGGGTTCAAAACAAAGAGGGTTCAAACAAAAAATGGATTTAGGGTAACACAATGGGTTTTTAAACAATGAAAAGGCTTAGGCTCAAACATGGTCAACTAGAGAAAAATATAATTGGGACAGGTCTTTAGAAAGTAAAAAGGGTTAAACCTAATTGCCCTTATCATTTTCATGCATCAAATTCAACAATGTGGTCTCGACATGCATAACAAAGCAAGTTCTAGAATAATCTAACCATGTGTGATATCACTCAACAAAAGAATTTAGAGCAATTTATGAATAGTGTGCTCGTTAGGCTCAAAAGCTCACCAATCGCTAAAAATTTGTCAAATCTTACACATCCATCAATTGAATCAATTGCAAGAAAAATATAATACCCTTGCTAGCAAAAATCTCACTAATCATACTTGCATCTTTCTTGCTTTTCACAACAAAACAAAATCCTAAGAAATTGCAAAAAGTTGTGAAAAAACTGAAAAATTTTTGAAAAAAAATATATATCTGAGAAAATATCCCCTCCCCCACACCTAAATCAGACATTGTCCTCAATGGATGAAAATAAAAAGTAAAAGGAAAGTAAGAGAACTCCCCTAATTAGATAATGAAGCACCGGAGGAGGTTGAAGGATGAGAATGTTTGAGTTGATGTCCAATCATCAATGACATTTGGAGCACAGGAGACCCGAGAGTCACAATAGACAATGAATATGGACACTAGATGCTGCAAGGAATAAGATAAAAAGAATTAGAATAAAAGAGATTTTTTTTTTTTTTTTTTTTTGGATATACACCCTATCCGTTGTAAGGCGTGGGCACGCTTTAGAAGCATGAGTCTTCGCTCATCGCTCCGCATGTGAGATGAGCCTATAAGGCAGCCGCAAACCAAAGTCTTGATTCTCACCCGGACTTGAGTATCTGACATTCGCTTAGAAAGCGTGGGCACGGATAAGCAGTCTTCGATCATCACCTTTTTTGCTTTTGCCTTGACAGGACTCTGGTGGGCACGCATGAGAGAAGTCTTACGCCCACTACCACGCAACATACTCAAGATAACTGAAGAAAACAAAACTATTAATAAGGAAAACCTAAAATGAGAAGAACAAAAAAATTAAATTTTTGGGTTGCCTCCCAAGCGGCCTTTTCTTTAATGTCTTTGGCTAGACATTTCCATGCTTGGTCATGGAGGATAAAATCATTATAGCTCTTTTCATTACATCGTTCTCATACTCATGATATTTATCATAAATAGAGAAATCTTTAAGCATTGAGCTACTTTCTTCTTTGACTAGCAGATGGCTGCAAACATACAAGTAATGTTTTCAATTCTTTATTTACTCCTTCATCACAATCAATTAATAGTCTAATAGTCTTTACAACTCCTAACTTATCTCTATTATGAAACTCAAAAATTTCTGGTATAACAAAATCAATCTTACCAACAGAAAGTATAGAATGAGAGATAAGAGTTAGGGATGAAGGAGATGTCACCACAGTTGGGATTTCATCTTTGGACTTTTCGACTGGAGAGACTAGAGGTTGGGATCCCATTGTTTCTTCCTCAGCTTTCTCTTCAACCACAGACTTAAATTCTTCCCTTGGAATCTCTTGCCATTCGTCACCACTTCTCAAGGTAATTGCACTCATATCCAGTTCGGAATTGATAATGGTCTCTGAGTGCAATCTTTCAGAATTTTGAGACGCCAATTGGCTTATAGTAGCTGCCAGTAGACACATTTGATTCTCCAAAGTACGAAGACTTGTCTTTGTCTCTAGCTGAAATTGAGCAGTCTCAAGCTGAAATTGAGCAGTCTCAAGTTGGAGTTGAGCAGTGCTTGTGGCCAGACTCTTAACAAGATCTTCCAGGGAACTCCCCTCGCTAGAGGATGAGGATTGAGATGTCGGACTCACTTCATAGTTATAGTTGGGGTAATCCCACCATCCTTGACCACACACATTTGAATAAGTATCAAACATTGGTGTTTGATAAGTATCAAAATTTGGTGGAGATGGATTTTGGAATACACTAACATCATCAATTGGATCATCCACGTCAACTTGAAGTAGCGGGCACCTGTCAGTCAGATGATCCAACTGACAAATTCTACAAGTGTTGACTTGTGGTTTCTGTTCATCACTCAATTGTTGCATAGGAAAAGCCAGATTATCTGAATAAGGATCACTAAGACAATAGTTCTCATTAACCCAATTAGGAACAAAATCCAATCTATCACCAAAACATTGAAAATTAGTAGCCATCAACTAGTAAGAAAAATAGAGGAGAAATAAAGGAGAAAAAAAAATTTGAGAAAATAATTCAAGCACCGGTCCCGACAGCGGTAAAATTTGGTGGGTGTCAAACCTCCAAAAATAAAATACCTACTCTAAGAATATAAATTCAAGTATAGTGGAGAGTAGGGTCGTATCCACAGGGACTGGGTGATTTATTTCCTCTAAGAATTTGGGGGGTTTTTGGAGAAGAGAGCAAATAATTAAAAAGGAATAAAAACTAAAATTCTAACTAAGCAAGAATGCAAGAATCAAATAACACAAGAAACAATTAATTAAAACAATCTAGTTAAGGAATTAATCTTGGCACCGGTGCACACAACTGATCATAGATACATACAAATATTCACATGTTCATGAATAAATTGGTTATAGTAGTCAAGCGACGCGCCCAACCACCAATCTTTCCTTAATTTTATAATAGCCCAGAGACGCTCATAGACTACCCTCTTGTGAACTGGACAACCCTAGATAAGCTCATAGGATTTAATGCAGTCACAGCATTAGGAATTAGAAAGACCCAATTCTAGATGGTAAACACACATGCGGGTTTACCGAGGCTAGGTTAATTATCCCCACGATACAAATTAGACCACTTGCGAGGCGGTGAAACTGTCTCGTTTGTCACTAATTAGGTTGCTTAAAGGCGACGCGCCAACACCCTAATTGACTATATATTATTTAGACAATTGAACAACAGGCCTAATTATCCAATAAATCCAAACAATAATTAAATGAAAATAGAGAATAATTAAATACCCATGAACATATAAACTAAAATTAATAATCAAAACGATCTCACAGTGATGGTGCCCCGAGCCTTGATTATTCCTCAACTAGGGCAATAGTTTAGCCACCGCCTCATGACAACGACGGAATTGAAGCTTCCATGTAATTGAATGAAAGGAAAAGCAAATAAAATTGTATTGAAAACTTCCTCCCAATATGCTAAAGGTTGCTGGAGAAGGACAACGAGAACAAACCAAAAGCAATACTAGTCAATTGTTTAAGCTCCTAGCAGCGGAAGAAAAAAAACGAAAGGAGACAAACTACCAATTACTATGCTAAGCTACTGATCTATCACTAGAATGGAAAAGGACGAAAAACGACACGAAGACGGAAACCAAAGCAAAAACAGAATTTGAAGTACTAGTCTCTTGATCCTTGCTACTGGCGGCACACAAAGAAAAAAAAAGGAAAACAATAACAAAGGCTAGGCTAAAAGATATTGGTCCACCTCCACCGACAGAAGCTCTTCATATATCTATATATACAGCCTCCAATTCATTGGGCCGAGGGAAAACAATAAATCCTCTTCCATTACGCTTTAGGAATTCTTTCCTCACTAGGCAACAATTGTTGATTCCTTATCAAATTGTTCCACCGCCCTTAACCTTCCAAAAATTGCTCCAATTATCTTGGTAATCCCATAGAATATAGCAACACAAGCTGGACCTTCCGTGACTTTCCTAACTGCGCGCAACCTTCCTTCCACACCCGCTGCCCATTCCTCAGCCTTGCTTCCCTTTCACTGACATAGGCACGCCTTGGAAGTATAAGTCTTCTGGAATTTTGTCAATAAACACCAATTTTCACACCAAAGGCCTACAAATGCCATAGAAACAATTTATTAGCAGTAACCTAATCCTTTGCACAATAAATAGGAGAAATTAAGTCCAAATATCATCAATAAACACGTATAAATATCTCCCTATCACATATTGTTCTATATTTCCCAAGGGCAGTGAGATAGAAAGGAATATGCTCATTGAGCTTTCGATGGCTGAAGGTTTCCTCCAAGCAGATCTCAGGAACCAAATGATGATGGAGGAAATTGGAATGAATTATCTGAAAATTTTATTGCAGAGTTCATTGTTTGAAGAAACAAGAAATTATGAGGGGGAAATATGTTATAAGGTGCATGACCTAGTACACGACCTTACAGAGTCAATGTCCAAGTCTACCAAAGTCATTGAATATAGGGATACTCATATAGCAGATAATGGTAATCAAATTCGTTACCTTGTAGTAAAGTCATTTGGTGGAGAAGACAGAGAAAAACTTTTTGAGAGTCTACCAACTTCGCTTCGTACATTACTTGTAACAGGTGTCGTATCATCTGGTGATATGTTAATGAAATTGAAGAACTTATATGTTTTGGATTTGTTTGATGCAATAATTGAGGAGCTGCCAATCCAAATTGGCAAACTCATACACTTGTAGTACATTAACTTTTCAAATTCTACAATTAAAACTTTGCCGAAATCTATTTGTAAACTCTATAATTTGCAGACACTGAGGCTAGAGCATGTGGATCTTAGAGGTCTTCCGAAGGGGATGAGCAATTTGATCTCTTTGAGGCATCTTCACTATTACAATGTTGATGAAAAATTTCAAATGCCGCTAGAGATGGGACGATTGACTTGCCTTCAGACACTAGAGTTCTTTAACGTGGGTCAAGAGAAGGGTCAACAAATTGGAGAACTTGGAAGCTTAAAAAACGTCAAAGGTAGATTAGCTATAAGAAATCTTCAACTAATAAAGAATAAGAAAGGAGCTGAAGAAGCAAATCTATGTGAAAATGCTAGTTTGTTTGGACTGGATCTTAAGTGGGCCTGTGATGGACTAGAAGACGGCTTCCATGACCTAGATGTGCTAGACGGCCTTCGGCCTCACCCAAATTTGGAGGAGTTGTCAATTAACCATTTTATGGGCGATCAATTCCCTCGATGGTTGATGGATTTGCCAACAACACTTCCCAAGTTAGTGAGTTTGGAGTTTACTTTCTGCGGCAGATGCAGAGAACTCCCTCCCCTGCCAAATTTTACATCTCTTAAAGAGCTGGTGATTTATTATTGCAATGGGTTGGCGTACCTGCTTGGTGACGTGCTACACTCTTGTGCCTCTCTCCAGAAGCTTTGGGTGATTGAATGCGACAATCTCGTCTCCTCTCCGCTTGATTTGCAACAAACGCCTTCTCTATTGGAGTTGGAGTTATTGTGGTGTCCCAAAGTGAAAACAAGTCTGACGCCCAGAGGATTTGGCTTCGTCACCGGTTTAAGGAAGCTTCTAATCGGTCCCTTCTCAGATGATGATGATCATGAAAATTCTTCAACTTATAATGAATTTGATTGGTCTGGATTGATATTCTCCTCCTCCTCCACTCTCTGTCTACTAGAATTACATGGATTGCCATACATGGAGTCTCTGCCACATCAGATTCAATACTTGACCAGCCTCACATCACTACGGCTAAATGACTTTAGAGGTGTAGAAGCTCTACCAGATTGATTCGGAAACTTTGGGGCTCTTCAAACCCTTTATTTATGGCATTTCAAGAATCTTGGACAATTACCCTCCGAGGATTCCATGAGACGCCTCACCAAATTAACGACTCTGCACGCTTATGGTTCTCCTCTATTAAAGGAAAGGTGCAATCCTGAGAGCAGCGGCCTCGACTCCCAATGGTCTAAGGTTTCTCATATTCAAGACGTACGCTTATATCATTATTAACAATTCATCCTCAAATCAAATCTCAATCTTGATTTCAAGTGCTTCTTCTCAATCATGTAAGACTACCTTCTACCTACATTTTTAAATCAATCTTTTTGTTCTTTTGAGATATACCATCTCTTCACCACCCACCTCTGATTAACCATGCTTATTCTTCACAATTTTCCTTCTCCATTTTTATCGTCCTATGTTATCATCTTTCAAAGCTACTGTGTTACCATTTCTTATCAGGTTGAAAACATTGGTGCTTTTCATTTTCTCCCTCTGTCAACTTAACTTAATGCTTTGTAAAACAAGGATTGAATGTCTCATGTCTACAGCAAGTTTGGCATACAGGAGAAGTGAAACAAATCAACTAATCAAGTAACAATGTAAAAAGAAATTAGGATTTGACTTTGCTTTTTTTATTAGCCAATCTGTTGTATGTTATAATTTCTAAGATTAGCTCTCACTTTAAACTAGCGATTTGCATCAGGGTGAGATGAGTTCTCTAAACTTTCACCTGTGGAAAATGCATTTGCATTTTATATTCCATAGCATATGTAGAAAATTCATGAAACTTTTTCTATATGTTTTTAGATCAGCAACTCTGACCATACTTCCTTCTTCAAAACTTTCCAATCTAATTTTGTGGTCTCTTGCTTCTTCTTCAGGAAGACATTTGAGGTAGCCATCATGAAGATATTTGAGGTAGCCAAGGAAGATGTACTGTTCAAGTAATGAACTTGCACAAAATTTGGTTGAGTATCTTCCAACACTCAAGTCTAAGCAGAATGTTTTGAAGCATTTTGGTAGCTAGTCAAATCTGCTTGTTGCAACTTGCTGCTTTTAATGAATCCACCTTGATACAGGCTCTAAAGCTCTCTCTGCTTTTATAATTGTTGGTTGCTACTATTTTTGCAGTAAGTTTCTTCTTTCGGGGTGTTGTTGATTACAACAATAACACAGTACCTGCAATTTTCTGAAAATTTCCATTAGCTTTATTGTATGCTATATGCCATCTCGAATTTGAGTTTTTGTGCTTTGCCGTGATTTTAGGCCCAAAGCTCAACAGGGAACCTTATTGATGGCTCTTAATTACTGTCTTTACTTTTTGAAAGTCCTATAATTCATTGCTGAACAAGATCCTGCTTCATTTGGATAGTAACATCAAGGATAGCATTCTCTTTTGCTCTGTGCTTCAAATGGCCAAAGTTGGAGATTTTCATTAAAGGTATGGTGCTTTTAAACTGTCCAAACGATTCAGTGATTTGTAGTCATGATAATGAGTTGCTGATTTACATGTTTTAGAACTCTATTTGTCATCTCGAGCATGCTGCTCCTAGTTACAACTAACTGGTGTTTTGGTAGCAATTAAATGTGGATCTCTATTGTGGCTCCATGGCTGATAGCTCTATTGTTCCTTAGTGTCTCAACGTGAAATGCTTTGCATGCACTAAAAATTGCCTGTCATTATTTTCTAGTTTATGAGTTGTAATTACCTGCTTTGCAATTGGAAGAAAACTACTGTAATTGTAAACATGACTCAGCACTTGCTTATCCATTTAGTTTCATAAAATCAAGACACACATTTTAGCCTTTTTTTAAGATTGGAAGAACAGAATAATTGTCAAATTATCTGAACTTTCTGATTAGTTTTCTTGTCGACCATGTATTGTCACAGTTCGAGTTTTCTGTTCTGCAATGATCTCAGGCTCAAACGTTAACTGGAATCTACAATTGCTCTTACTTGCTGATTGAATTACACAGCTTGTAACTCTCGAAAACTTTGTTGAATCAAATCATGTTTCAACTGGACAGAAATGATTAGGATGGCACACTTTTCTTTCTTCCTAGTGTTTAAAACCCGATAAAATGCTTTATCTTTGTCAGCTGGCCTCAACAAAATGCTCGCCAGAATTTCTTTCCCCAACTTATATATTGTCTCTGAAGATCAAGAACCATCATTAATGTGAATATCTGTTGATCATTATGGGGGGTTTGGTTGGCGATAGAGCTTGTATTAGAGAAACACATTGACAATGAGAAGCTTGCAAATTTTCAAGAAGTATTGTCAGGTCAGCGAAGTTGCTTTAAATAGATTAGTAGACGGACTTAGTACCAAAGCTTCTTTAAATGGATTAGTAGATGTACTTAGTATCAAGGCTTATTTCCCGAACATTAGTTTTAGAATAAAGGCAATCAAAAGAAACTCTTTCTTGCTGCAAGATTCCCAGCACAAAAATGACATGGAATTTGCACTTCTATCTTGACTGTAATGCAGGCAAACATGCCTTCCAGAGATTTCAATCTAAAAGCTCCTCATGCAACTAAGTACTCTAAAAGTTCATTTGCTAATCAATTTGCTAGAAAGAAATGATAATGTGTCTACATTCATGAGATAGATTGTTAAATCAAAGTTTGATGGAACACAGAAAATTGTAAATAAGCAATGATGGCCAAAGATTTTAAGAGTTAATTTTTCGTTTTTTGTTTCTTCAAGACAACATACTCCAGTGAAATCATTACTATCTTTTTTTTTTTTTAATCTATCCAATATTAGGGGATAAAAATTGTACAGTAAGATGATTTAGTTGCAAAATATCTGAAGTTCTAAAACATTTGCTTCCAAGGTGTTGTCTAGTAATGTAACAATAAGGACTGAAGAGTTTTCATTTTGCACCTGCAAGTTGATTGCATGTTGCAATAAGAGAACTCAATCGTTAATTGTACTGCTTTATAATCTGTGAATTATGGAAGTAAATTGGCAACTTTAGTTTGTTGAAGGTTGGTAGTCTGCTTTGTTGAACTTTTCTTGGCTTTTTCAGTCTAATTCAAAAAAACTTAACAAGTGCTGTTCTGGGAGGAAAACGATATCAGTAACCATGTACTAAATTCAATTATGGAATACAGATGTTCTGCAGCAGATAATTTGATGTTGACAGTTAAGCACAATGTCAAAGCAGAAAGCTTTTTGTATTTATGTTTGTGGTACGAAATTCTTTGTTTTGAACAAAAATTAGCAGTTCACTTTTTGCTCATCTCATATTTCTGCTACTTAGTTGTGTATCATGATTGCTAAAGGGAGCTAATTCTCTTTAAACTTGAGATTCTATTGTGATGGAAATGCTCACTCTGAACTTCCATCTCTTGAAAATGTACTTATCATCTTGCTCCAAATTATCTAATTATTGGCATTCTTATTATGTCTCTTAAATGATGGGATTCTATTGACTTTCTTCAGCTGCAATCTCTTGACAAAAACCCAATGGTCAATCGAGGAACTCCCACTGCCCTTGGTTATGAGGTTGGTGGTCTTATAATTTATAATACCAACAATCTTCTTCCACTACTTAATATTGAGTTTTAAGCACTTAAGTATCCAATGCATTAAATAAAACCTTACAAAATTGTCATGTTTAAGGCGTTTTTCAAGCAGCAGAGACTTGGTAGACTATCCTCTATAAAAGTTTAAGTTCAAATTCAATGATTTGAGATTTAGGGTCAAATAGTTGTAACTAGCTCTGCTTGTTGCATCTTGCTGTCTCAAAGAGTTTGTCTTCATGGCAATTTTGGAGCTTTCTGCCTTTCATGCTTGTGGGTGTCACTTATTCTTGTTATTGTTATAGAACTTCTCCTTTTTTCAGTATTTTGAACAAAAACTAATATAGTTTCTATGGCACTTGTGGTACTTGCACACTGAGCAAAAATATTTGATATCTACTTACTGGTTTAGGTTAGAAAAGAGCAACAAAAACAAATATTGATTTGGCTTTCTGAATGTTTGACTAAACAAAAACGTCATGCAATTTCCAGTTAGCCTTATGATTTGCTAGATGAAGTCCTGAATCTGAGTTTTCTGTTTTGCAGTGACTGTAGGCTTAAAGCTCAACCAGGAACCCTGATGGCTTCTAATTACAGCCTTTACCTTTGAGAATCCTTTCTTTCCTTGAAAGTATATCAACTGATATTGGAGTAACAACAGTGTAGATCTGGCAAGTTGGACGCAGAGTAGTCCTTTCTTTCTCTTTATCATGATTAGAAGCTACTGGTAAATCTTATCATGAATAAGCACAATATTTCATAACCTTTACTGCTAATAAACCATGCATGGTTCCATATCAATCTCAATTGATGGAAATAAACAATCTTCTTGGTTAATTTCTAATGTTAAATTGGAATTGCTCACGTTCTATCATATTTGCTGTTGCAAAGATCAAAGATGGCAAATGGTGGCTTAAATCAATACCATCCATGTATCAGTACTAGATTCAAAGCTTTGGTTACATATTTGTTTCAATAACCAAAATGAACAAGATTTTCTTTGGTTAACTGAATCACGTTTTGGATGAATCAGCGCTGAAACAAACGCATGCACTCATATGGGTGGAATTTAGAATTTAGTTTAATTTTGTTTATCGTGTATGTCAACTTATCGTTCTTTGTATGTTTTGATTGCAAACATCAGTGCACTCTCTTTAAACTCGTGATTCACCAGGATGAAATGATTAATCTCGCCCAAGTTTCACCTATTGAAAATGCATTGGACATTTTAAATTTGACATCACATGCAGCAACTCTAGAAACCTTTTTTATAAGACTTTAAACCAGCACTCCTCTACTGCACTCCTTTCTCCTGCATTTAGTAAGCAGGTTTGTTGGTCTCTCCCCTAGGTGAACTTTTAGCTGGTATTAATTAATTTTTGGCTTCATTCTTCACTACATGCTGTCTTGAGTTTGAGTTTTTGTCTTTTGTAGTGATATTGCACTCAAAGCTCAACATTAGCCGCGGTCAGTCTTAGTGCCTTTAGCACTTTTTAGAAGTTCTATGGTTCCTTGCTGACGAAAACATCTAGGATGGCATTACCTTTTGCTCTCTGCCTCAGATGGCCAATGTCAGAGACCTTCCTTGTCGGCATGGTGCTTTTGAACTGTCAAACCGATTCAACTGTTTGTAGACATCTTAATCAAACTTAGTTCATCAAACTGACATTTTACTATTTGCAAAATTACTTTTCTGTGGAATTGTCCTTGTGCATCAAAATTGATCCAGAAAGCAATAATGTGACATCGATCTTGCACATCTTGGCTTCAAATCTTTTTCATTGCTTTGCTACCATAGGGATATATTTCAGGAAAAGCATTTCTACTTTTCTATGGCTCTTAGACTTTGACGGGCAATGTAAGCAAATCATCTTATATATGCAACAGTACAGAAAACAGTAGTAGTAACACTAACAATGACTAGTTATCTAAAAATAATAAAAACTTGTTATGTAACAGCTTCTTAAAAACAAACAAGGGAATCTGTTTTTCCCACAAAAATTTCATATTAAATTATTTCCACACCCAGGGGAAGTTTTTGTTTCGCGGGGGTTGGGGGGGGGGTCGTAGTTTCCTCCTGTAGAATTTTTTTTTCATCACTGACTTTTTTAGTCGATTTTACAAATGAATGAATAAATAAATAAAGGAAATGAGATTGTTTGAAGAATAATATTATGAATAGATTGTTTAATATATTCCTCAATTTTTTTTTTAAATGAACTCTTTCATCCATTACTTTTATAATGTTAATTTTACATCACTTACAAAATTCAAATTAGCAAATTTTAATCCCAACCTAAGTTTTTAAGCATTTTTTAGTCTGAAATCATTACTCATTTATGGGCAAAAATAAATATAAATTGGATCATATCAATTTTTTTAAAAAATGAATATAATTCAAGTTGGATTCTAATTTTTTTGGAGGTAAAAAAGAGCATGAATCTGGTCATTTGTTAAATACAAGTGGTATCTAATATATTCATCTCTAAAAATGACCATATATGAGTTAATGATAGATTATTCTGGGTAAAAAATGACTAAGAACTTAGGTTGAAACTAAATTTTATTCAATTAATTTGTGAGCGAAGTAAAATTAATATTTTAAAGATGAAGGATAAAAAAATTCATCAACTTGCTTTGAATCATTTTCCCTAATAATATACGCGAGTGGCCATTTGGCTGCCATCGACATCTATTCGCCAGAGTTGTCCCCGCCAATTAGTGCTACCCCGCAAGTCCCTCTTCTCCCTTTGATTCTAAGCACGTCCCAAAATTTGCCAACCTTGGACCAGGGCGTGGAAGTTTATGGAGTTCAAGTTTTGATTATTGATTCGAAATTTTGTTTCTCTTTAATGAGAGTTATGAATTGAAATTATTGATGGGATTCTGGTAAGAAATGCATTTTAATTTTTTAGCTCAAATGCTGTCTTTTGTTTTCTACGTATCATATGCACTTTTTCCCCCCCTGTGAAAAGTTATGAAAAGAAATTAGATAGAAATATAGAAATTTTCGGACATGATTGAACTGAAAATGTTCCCAAAACGTATTTAAATGAAAATTTTGTTCCACACTGATCATACTTTTGCTATTGCATTTACTGCCTCTTTAGGAAATGTGATGCTCCATTTCATTGCTATGGCGTACGTATGATGATTGCTTTTCTCACACCTTGTGTCCTTTCCTCAGGTATTTGGCTATTTGTGTTGAATGTCGTTACGTCGGACTAAGGAGCCGTTTGGTTCGAATTCCACTATCACTATCACTATCGCTATCATAAAGTGGTTAATGATAATGGGTTTTGATGAACACCCATAGTGTGTTTATTAATGTGGAATGGATTTTATAATTTATTATTTTTCTTTTTCATTGTTTCTTTTTTTCTTTTCTTTTTCTTTCCATTTGTTGAAACAGTAGCATTTTATTTTATTATTTTTGCATTTAATGAGAATAAAAGGGTAATTAAGATGATTTAAAAAGAATAAGATGGGCAACTAAAATGATTTCCTTGTAACAAGTGGTTAATCAAAAAATCCATAGAATAGGCCTATCATTCCCATTAATTATTCCCATTAACCCTAACCAAACATTTTATATGGGTATAATAGAATTTGAAACCCATAGTGGGGGTTGAAACCTATTTACCAAACGCCCCCTAAATGTGATTTTCATGCCTCCCTCTACGAGGTCCTTCTTGAAGGGTATGTGGCTGATTATGATTAGTTGATCACCTTTATAATCTCAGTGTCTCTTTGGCATTTTGGAATGGCTCTCCTCTTCATCTTTCTTCACTATCCTCTCTGTTAATTTAATGAAACTGACATCTACTTCCTGCAGGTTGGATCGTAATGATAAACTCAGGTTGGTGTGGCACTAGTCGCAGCTTGTCATGCCTTATTTAATGGATTCACGTTTTCATTTGATGTTTATTGATATCTTGTTTCAAATACCCAAGAAATCAAGAATCTTCATATTTGATTCATATTATTAGTCGCAGTCCAGTTTGCTTCATTATATTTCTGCTACTTTTGCTAGTGGATTCTATGGATTGAAATGGTTGCCATCTTCGATTCAGGACATCACATGTAGCCAATAGAAATATTCATTTGTCTCAAATTACCATCTCAATTCATTTTTATGCGCAATCAGATCAGCAGCTCTTGCCGCCATAGATATAGCTGGGAATTGAATGTTTTATTGCTTTGCATGCGCTATAATTGTCAATGTCTAAACGCCTCTTGGCGAAAAAGTTTAGTTTTATTGCTGATTTGCTTAAAAAAGAAGATAATAATGAGTTTGTGCTAAACAAATGAAGCTTTATGTCAAAGTATGTCTAAACACAGAAAATTAATTCGGGTTTAAGCAAAAGAATTATATTATTGCTTCTTCTTTCAGAATCTGGCCCATTTTATTGGGTGAGAACATTCAACAGCTATGTAGCTTTCTTGGTTAACCAGGCCTTGGGCCAGAATCAAATTGACAATGCACTTTCTTCGTGTAAGTTAGCCTGATTCTGTTACTTGGAGTCTTTTTTATTTCTTTTCTTTTTTTAAAAAAAAAAAATTGTGTCTGGCTGATATTTGAACCACCCAAACCCTAAAAAGAAAAAAAAATGGAATACTTGATACAGAAGGTGGAACCTTAGGATCTCATTGTCTGTATCCATCCATCTATTCAACGATCATTTAGGCTCTTAATTAGGATGGATTTCTATACTTTTTGTTATTATTTTATCTATTTTTAATTATCATAATTGTGCAGGACGAAAAAAGATACCTGAGAATATTCCTCAATTGATCCATGCACAGATCAGAGTTACAGAGCAAACAAATCTGCCCGTGGGTCTGATGTTGGGAGCAGGTTTTCCGGATTCATTTGTCCGATCCATGTGCGCCGCTCAATAGGATCCGTGCGCAGATCCTTATGGTGGCAGCAGCATAACTTTTCATTTGTTTTAGGGCTTTAGTGTCATTTCCTTTCCTTTTAAAATTAAACTTTTCTAACCTATAATCGGCAACAGTCTTTTATTAACTATTAATAAAGTATCAATTAGATATTCTAATTATTGAGAGTTTTCACTCATTTTATTCTAATCTTTAGTTTGTATTTTGAGGTTTGATCATGTATGGTCCTGAGATTCTTTCCCATAAGAGGGTGTTCTTGTAACCCTTGGCCTTTTCAGATTTCCGTACTGCATCAATATTTGTATTGGAGCAAGAAACAGTAAAGAGATTGACGCGGGTAGAATGTGGACCGTGCTCTCTACAAATGAAATTTTTTGCTCATTTGTAATCCGGTTAATCACAAAAATTCCCTTTAAGTTTAGCTAGTTTTGCATTTTACGGCCTAATGTAGTTTTTTTTTTAACTTTATCCCTTAAATTGTTAGTCAACTCTAATCTCATGTAACAGAAATGTCAAAAAGATATCTATACCCCTTCCTAGGGGTTAATTCTAATAAATTCTCTTAAGATATACGGCGTTTTGCACTTTAATTACCCTTTAATATAATTTTTCTCTTAATTTGTTTGTTTGTTTGTCCCTCAAAAAAGATAATATTTAAAATATTAGCATCCCTAATATAATAACGAAATTATTATATATTTGTATATATAGACCATGTTAAGTTTTATCTCCATATATCTTCATAATCATAGGTTTTTAGAAAGAGGAAAATATCGTACCCATTTTACGTGATAATATTGGAATAGTGGCGACTGGATGAGTACATTTTGATATGTATTTGTATTTGAGTTTGAGTTGATCATCAAAGGTTGTTTCATTTGCTTAAAGTTCAATTGTTTAAAGAATTTTGAATAGGTTGTATATTAATATAGTTTATTAAAAGCATTGCTAATTATTTAGTTTAAAAATATATGTTAAACCAAAATAGAAACAAATTAAGTATTAGAAAAATAATTGCCAAGAAGAGGAGAAGAAAGTACACATTTGTCTTATAAATAACTTTAAAATTTGAAGAAACATAGGCAAGATGAACACCGTACTTCATCACTTTATTAATTTTTGAAAGGATATAACTATTAAGAGTTAACAACTCAGGAGATATATGGTGTACAATGTAGGTATGACTACACCATCTATATCTAGATTATATTAAAGCACAAATATGATTTCATGAATTAGTGATTTAGTTTTTATTTCCTAGAATACCCTTCCTAGAAATATTAATATCTTTCTTTTATTAAAAACATATATGTAATTCCAAGTATTATTGGGACTTTTTATGTAATACCAATCTTTAAGTATTGTTCTAGAGTAGAATTCCTTAAAAATAAAAATTGATTTCTAGAGGTTATAGGTTATACGTTCATTTACTTTAAAAAATTTTGTTAAATTTAATGACCACTCTTGATTAAGAAATTGGGCATTAGTTAAGCCATGTTCTTAAAAATCTTAACTAACTTCATGTATAGCATCCTTCTTAAATTTTATGAACCCAATATTTTGACATTTTATTTTGATTTCATGTATATTTTGATTTAGTTATTCAGTGATTTAGTTTTCTCTTTTAAATAATAACCTTACTACATATTTTATTGACTTCATTGTATCTTTCTAATGTGGATGCCTAAATAATTTTTTGATGTTATTTATGAAATATCAAATTTGACATTGTATTTTAGGAATAGAATTCTATTAGAATGAATTTCCAAATTTGATTTGGAATGAAATTGCATACGGATTGCTTTTGAAAATTTTAAATTTTTGCTTACGAAATAGTAAAGTAGAGTAATTTGCAAGTAGTAAAAGGAAAGGCGCAACAAAGAAATTTGGTGCTAGATAATATAAATGCTAAATTACCATAGAAAGTATTGAGACATTTTGCATGAAGACAATTTAAAAGGTTATCAAGTTAGGGATGTTTGCTATTCGCACATTCAGCCCCTCATTTTTCTCAATTGCTTTCTTTATGATGTGATAGGTATTTTAGAAAATTCTTTACGGATGGCTTTTAATATTAATATATTTTTTAAAGTGAAAGATAGTACTAATAATGAGGAGTTAAAAGCTGCATAAGTCTAGTTATGATTGCAAACTTGTGAATGCAGAAAACTTGTTGCCTATCTACTTTAACCATAGACATTGGCAAAAGACAAAAACTTTTTCTTGCAAGACGGATCTCACGAGAGGCAAAGCTTTTGAATGATCCTCTAAATAAGTTAGGAGAAGAATATTGTCTGACTTAAAGAGATGGCTTTTAGTAAGTAAATGAACTATTTTTTTTCATTTTTTGAAAGAAACCTCAGGAATAAATATTTACTTCAGCATTATATATAAAACTTCTACTATACCTTTCAGGTTAAACTATTTTCTACTTAAACTAATTTGTTTTTTCCAGGTTTCAACTTATGAATTCAAAGTTCAAATTGAGAAATTCAAAAGTTTCAAGTGGAGAGAACCCTATGCTCGATCTTCATCAATACCATTCAATATTGAGCAAAAGTTTTCGAAATTGCCAGTATTGATAAATAGAGTAGAATTGCTTATTTTTTTCCTTAAAATTTTTTGGTATAATAAATGATATACTAGAATGCACTTGTGATGACTTTTATAGTCATCCATCAATTAAATATTAATCAATTGTATATTTGATTGTTAGCGCAAATCTATGAATGTGTTTGGATAGTAGATTATTTAGAATATTATTTGAAATAATTATTATAGCACTTTTTGCGATATGATATATATGAGATAAAGAAGTGATTAGAAAAATAAAAAGTTCATTGAAAGATGTGTTTGTGCTGCAAACAAATAATTTTTTGAATAATAGTTGCTATCCAAGCACAACCATATATTTTTAATAATATTATTCAATACTCCTTGACTAGTTTATCAAGTACTTTAGCGCCACAAAATATTTTTTTTAATATAGGATTTCAATGTTGATAAAACAAAAAACCCTCAATAATGCTAGAAAAGGCAACAAAATTGGAGACATAACATTGATATAGTCTTAATTATTTTATATAAGGGCATTGCTAAAAAAATAAAACATTATATGCCCAAATGAAACTTGCTCTCTTAATGTTTCAATGGCAACTCTATATTTCATTGTTATAGATTCTCTATTCCTTTTCTTTTCTTTTCTTTTCTTTTTTTGGCAGGGAAAAATGTTTAGAAAAAGGGAAACGTTACCCTATTCAAGGCATGTAAGTGGCATTTTTTAGAATTCATAGTATTTTTTACAATCAACTATATCAATTAACAAAACTTTGACATAACCTAAAATAATAAGCATAGGTAAACAGTAGGATTATTTGTGAAATATGCTATATAAAATGAAACAATCTCAACTCTCAAGCATGATTCCTATATTGATATTATTCCCTTGATACTGAAAAAAAAGAGCTACTCCTGCACTAAATTGATGGTATAGGATTAACAATTCTATCTGTCTCTGAAAATGAAAAACTAAAAGTCATAAGGACTTTGTTTTGGATCTTGATTGCTCTTTTTCTTTAATTCAATACAGGGAGGCTAGAATTACTCAGGATTGCGAAGAACAATTTAAAGATAAAACAATCAGAAATATGGGAGTAAAATAAATTCAAAAATTCTTTGTTCTCTATTAATCTCCAATGATTTGCTTACAAAGAAAACTTTCTTAAGTTGTTAGTGAGAATTATATTTTGAGTTATTCAATTATCTACCAAAGAATACTTTCTTAAGTTGTTAACTAGGATTATATTTCAAATAATTCAATTATCTGCAAAGTAATTACAATCAATGAATTCAATATATAAATGAAATTTCATAAATATGCAAATTTGTAAATTATCTTCCCAACCTTACAGCACCTTCCTATTATTCCCAGCAATGAAAGTTATTTCATTTGATATCAATAATAACTTATAGAATGTTATTTGAATAACTGCAAGACAACTGAATTATTTGAAAACAATCAAAATTTGTGTGCTTTAAAGTTGGTAATATCTTTGTCAAACAAATTTTATGTTTTAAGTCTCTCAAGTTCCATTTTTTCAATAAGAGCTTTATTTTTAGTGTTATAGATATCAATTTCTTATAAGTTCTATCTAATAGGCACTCGTTAAGATATATTTCAAGTATTATATTTTTAAAATATAAGATTAATTAGAAAAGTAAATAAATACAAGAGATGATAGGTAAGATTAGACAGAGAAACTATACAAATGCAAGAGAGGGTAATAATTGTTATTGTGTTTGCCGGTGTGTATGTATATATGGTATGTTAGGTGAATTTTAGTTGTATATTTGAATATCCAATGAACACCCGTTAGAAAAACCCTCTCTTATATCGATAGATGAGCATGGTTTTTGGTATTATAGATATTAATTACTTACATTGTTATATGTTCTTTTATAAAACCAAAATATTTGACGTAGTAGCAGAAGCGAATTTATAAGAACAGTTTTACTAATTAATTCCATAAGAAATATTTAGGGATTAATACACAATCAAACTCCAAAATTAATAAGATTCAAACTAGGATCTAAGCAACATTCAATAGGAATCTAAGAGTTAGCTTGGATCCAAAGGACATGACAAAACTAGCAACTCGAAGAGTTAATTTGACTTAATTATCAAAGAGAGTGGTTATAATAGTCCTAATAAATCTATTTATAAGACACAATTACTAGAAAAATATAAGTGGTGGGTGTCAAACCGCCAAAAATAAAATACCTACTCTAAGAATATAAATTCAAGTATAATGGCGAGTAGGGTCGTATTCTCAGGGACTGGGTGATTTATTTCCTACAGAGAAATAGGGGAGTTTTTGGAGGAGATAGCAAATAATTAAAAAGGAATAAAAGCTGAAATTCTACTTAAGGAAGTATGCAAGAATCAAATAACACAAGAAACAATTAATTGAAACAATCTAGTCAAGAAATGAATCTTGGCACCGGTGCACACAACTGATCATAGATACATAAAAATATTCATACATTCACGGATAAATTGGTTATAGTGGTCAAGCGACGCGCCCAACCACCAATCTTTCCTTATTTTTGTAGTAGTCCAGAGATGCTCATAAACTACCCTCTTGTGAACTAGACAACCCTAGAGACGCTCATAGGATTTAATGTAGTCACAGCATTAGAAATTAGAAAGACCCAATTCTAGATGACAAACATACATGCGGGTTTATTTAGGCTAGATTAATTATTCCCACGATCCAAATTAGACCGTTTGCAAAGCGGTGAAACTGTCTCGTTTGCCACTAATCAAGATGTTTAAAGGTGACGCGCCAACACCCTAATTGGCTATATATTATTTAGACAATTGAATAACTGGCCACATTAATCAATAAATCTAAACAATAATAACTCAGGGAAAAATAGAGAATAATTAAATACCCATGAACATACAAATTAAAAGAGATAATTAAAACGATCTCACAGTTAAAGTGCCTCGAGTTTTGATTATTCCTCAATTAGAAGAGGAATTTAGCCATGCCTCATGTTGACGACGCAACCAATGGACTTCATGTACTCCGAATGGAAGTGAAAGCAACCAACGGAACTCGTCAATTCAATAAGGCAAAATTGCTGGAGAGAAAAACGAAAACCAACAAATAACTAGTCTATTGTTTAAACCTCTAGCGGCGGAGAAGAAAACAAAAAACAAGACAACTATCAATTAAATATCTAGACTAAGTGCAACAAGGAAGAAAACGACAGAAGGGTGAAAAACGAGAGAAACTAAAAGCAGTCTAATCTATTGTTCTTGTCTCTGGCAGTGGAAAAAGCAAAGTAAGAAACTACTAAAAACTATCCTAGGCTCCACATTCCTTCACCGACAGAAACCAATTCCTATATATATTAGTCTCCAATTCATCGGCCCAAGGAAACAAGAAGTCCGGAACCAAGATGCCTCTCGAGTCCTCCCTCAACAAGGAAAGTGCTTCTAATTCTCCAGCTTGTCACCGCCTAAGGAACTTCCACTTGTTTTGGTAATCCAATTAGAATAGGGAAATTGGCCTTCAAATTGTGAGGAATTTGTTTCCTAATCTACTACCAATTCCTTTAAGGGATGTTTCCTACCCAGAATTGATTTCCAAAATATAACAAGAATAACAGCACAAAGCCCAGAAATTTAGTTTCGCAAACTGCCACCTCAGCCTTGTTCCAAGTTCTCTGACACAGGCATGCCCTGGAAGTATCTGGAATTTTGCCAATAAACACCACTTTTCATACCAATTGCCTGCAATGGACACAAAAACGAAATATGAGCAAAAACTCAATTCTTTGCATAGTAAATGGGAGGAATTTAGTTCAAATATCCTCAATTAACATATACAAATATCTCCCTATCAAATTCTCCCACACCTAGACACTGCTTGTCCTCAAGCATTCACTATTACAATCAAGATAACAAGTACTTCATAGCACAATAAACTAACACAAGTATCAGATCTTCTCAACAACTTCATCAAAATCAGGATGTAGAAGATTCGACTCTCACACGGATATTAGTGTATCTCTTACTACTCAAAAGTGTTTAAAGGGACATATATGCTCAAATCAACAACATGGAAAGATATTACCATGGACTTTGCTAATATATCATATTTCCACCACTCAAAATGAATTCAATACAAAAATCAAAGGGTCTTTAACAAGGGATGTAACGAGGCTTAGGTAAAGGGTTGGATAAAAAAGGAAAATTTAGGCTAAACACATCAAAGGAAATACCAACAATCCATTGCATGAGTCAATTGTCTTCTTCATTTGCACGAGTCCTCCAAAACATATCAAGTTAAGCTTTGCAAGTGATAACACAATCTGAACTTTACTTAACTACCACAATACAACATATTTATATATATATATATGAACGCTTCACAACTTCTTCTTCTTTTTTTTCATTTTTCTATTCCTTTTTTTTTGCATTTTTTTATTTTTCTCTTCTTTTTTTTTGCATTTTTGCTTTTTTTTTTCTTTTTTTCCCTTTTATTTTCAACAAGACATAACTAATAATGAAATATAAACACACTTGCTAGCTTCAACCATACCCTTGCACCACCAATTGAAATCATTATGCAATAAAATTAAGGCATTCCTTTGACACAGGGTTCGAACAAGAAGGTACAAACAAAAATTGGACTAAGGGTAATTCAAAGGGTTTTTAAACAATGAAAAGGCTTAGGCTCAAATATGGTCAACTAGGGGAAAATATAATTGGGATAGGTCTTTGGAAAGTCAAAAGGGGTAAACCTAAGTGCCCTTATCATTTTCATGCATCAAATTCAACAATGTGGTCTTGACATGCATAACAAAGTAAGTTCTAAAATAATCTAACCATGTGCGATATCACTCGTGCAAGAAATTAGAGCAATTTATGAATAGTGTGCTCCTTAGGCTCAAAAGCTTACCAATTGGCTAAAACAATGTCAAATCTTGCACATCCATCAATTGAATCAATTGTAAGAAAAATATAATACTCATGCTAGCAAAAATCTCACTAATCATACTTGCATCTTTCTTACTTTTCACAACAGAACAAAATCCAAAGAAATTGCAAAAAGTTGTGAAAAACTAAGTTCTTACATTTCATCACCTCTTTACTTTGCCTTCAGACGGACTCTCTAGCGTGGGCACGCCAGAGAAGCTGAAGTCTTCTGCCCATTACCACTGCAACATACTCAAAGATAATTAAAAAAAAGAAAAAAATTATTAATAAAGGAAAACCTAAACATGAGAAGAATGAAAAATTAAATCTTTAGGTTGCCTCCCAAGCAGCGCCTTTCTTTAATGTCTTTGGCTAGACATTTCCATACTTGGTCATGGAAGATAAAATCGTATAACTCTTTTCATTACATCGTTCTCATACTCATGATATTTATCATGAATAGAGAAGTCTTTAAGCACGTGAGTTGTTTTCTTCTTTTGGCTAGCGGATGGCTTCAAGCATGCAAGTAACGATTTTAATCCTTTACTCATTCCTTCATCAAGATCAATCAACAACCTAATAGTCTGTGCAACTCCTAACTTATCTCTATCATGAAACTCAAAAATTTCTGGTATAACAAAGTCAATCTCACCAACAGAACCTATAGAATGAGAGATAAGAGTTAGGGATGAAGGAGATGTCACCATAATTGGGATTTCTTCATTGGACTTGTTGACTGGAGAGACTAGATGTTGGGATCCCATTGTTTCTTCCTCAACTTTCTCTTCAACCACAGACTTAGATTCTTCCCTTTGAATCTCTTGCCATTCGTCACCACTTCTCAAGGTAATTGCACTCATATCTGGTTCGAAATTGACAATGGTCTCTGAGTGCAATGTTTCACAATTCTGAGACATCAATTGGCTCATAGTAGATGCTAGTAGACATATTTGATTCTCCAAATTACGAATGCTTATCTTTGTCTCTAGTTGAAATTGAGCAGTGCTTTGTTGTAGTTGAGCAATGCTTGTGGCCAAACTCTTAACAAGATCTTAGAAGGCACTCCCCCCACTAAAGGATGAGGGTTGAGATGTTGGCCTCACTGCATAGCTATAGTTGGGTAATCCCACCATCTTTGACTATGCACATTTGAATAAGTATCAAACAACGGTGGAGATGGATTTTGGAATACTCCAACATCACCAATTTGGTCTTCCATGTCTTCTTGAAATAGCAGGCACCTGTCAGTTAGATGATCCAACTGACATATTTTACAAGTGTTGACTTGTGGTTTCTGTCCATCACTCAATTTTTGCACGAGAGAAGCCAAATCATCTAAATAATGATCACTAATAGAATAGCTCTCATTAACCCAATTAGGAACAAAGTCCAATCTATCACCAAAATATTGAAAATTAGTAGCCATCAACTAGTAAGAAGAATAGAGGAGAAATAAAGGAGAAAATAATTTGAGAAAATAATTCAATCACCAGTCCCCGGCAACGGTACCAAAATTTGATGGGTTTCAAATCACCAAAAATAAAATACCTATTCTAAGAATATAAATTCAAGTATAATGGCGAGTAGGGTCGTATCCTCAGGAACTGGGTGATTTATTTCCTACAGAGAAATAGGGGGTTTTTGAAGGAGATAGCAAATAATTAAAAAGGAATAAAAGCTGAAATTCTACTTAAGGAAGTATTCAAGAATCAAATAACACAAGAAACAATTAATTGAAACAATCTAGTCAAGAAATAAATCTTCGCACCGGTGCACACAACTGATCATAGATACATCAAAATATTCATACATTCACGGATAAATTGGTTATAGTGGTCAAGTGACGCGCCCAACCACCAATCTTTCCTTATTTTTATAGTAGTCCAGAGACGCTCATAAACTACCCTCTTTTGAACTAGACAACCCTAGAGACGCTTATAGGATTTAATGTAGTCACAGCATTAGAAATTAGAAAGACCCAATTCTAGATGACAAATACACATGCGGGTTTATTTAGGCTAGATTAATTATTCCCACGATCCAAATTAGACCGCTTGCAAGGCGGTGAAACTGTCTCGTTTGCCACTAATCAAGATGCTTAAAGGCGACGCGTCAACACCCTAATTGGCTATATATTATTTAGACAATTGAATAACTGGCCACATTAATCAATAAATCTAAACAATAATAACTCAGGGAAAAATAGAGAATAATTAAATACCCATGAACAAACAAATTAAAAGAGATAATTAAAACGATCTCACAGTTAAAGTGTCCCGAGTTTTGATTATTCCTCAATTAGAAGAGGAATTTTAGCCATGCCTCATGTTGACGACGCAACCAATGGACTTCATGTACTCCGAATGGAAGTGAAAGCAACTAACAGAATTCGTCAATTCAATAAGGCCAAATTGCTGGAGAGAAAAATGAAAACCAACAAATAACTACTAGTCTATTGTTTAAACCTCTAGCGGCGGAGAAGAAAACAAAAAACAAGACAACTATCAATTAAATATCTAGACTAAGTGCAACAAGGAAGAAAACGACGGAAGGGCGAAAAACGAGAGAAACTAAAAGTAGTCTAATCTATTGTTCTTGTCTCTGGCGGCGGAAAAAGCAAAGCAAGAAACTACTAAAAACTATCCTAGGCTCCGCATTCCTCCACCGACAGAAACCAATTCCTATATATATTAGTCTCCAATTCGTCGGCCCAAGGAAACAAGAAGTCCGGAACCAAGATGCCTCTCGAGTCCTCCCTCGACAAGGAAAGTGCTTCTAATTCTCCAGCTTGTCACCACCCAAGGAACTTCCCACTTGTTTTGGTAATCCAATTAGAATAGGGAAATTGGCCTTTAAATTGTGAGGAATTTGTTTCCTAATCCACTGAAAATTCCTTTAAGGGATGTTTCCTACCCAGAATTGATTTCCAAAATATAACAAGAATAACAGCACAAAGCCCAGAAATTTAGCTTTGCAAACCGCCACTTCAGCCTTGCTCTAAGCTCTCTGACACTGGCACGCTCTGGAAGTATAAGTCTTTTGAAATTTTGCCAATAAACACCACTTTTCATACCAATTGCCTGCAATGGATTCAAAAATCAAATATGAGCGAAAACTGAATTCTTTGCATAATAAATGGGAGGAATTTAGTCCAAATATCCTCAATTAACATATACAAATATCTCCCTATCAATAACGAATAGGAAACTAATATACTGGGGAAGCTATTTAACTAATAAGAGACTCCAAAAATATCTAATTGGAAAAGGGAAAATAAATTACCAAAATACTTCATCTATTTGCAAGAAAGGATTCCTTCACAGATCTGTCTGATAAGATATGGAAATGCCCTTTTCAATACCTGATCCGTGAGTGTGGTGACTCAAATCCTAGTGTAGATGAGTTTCTACAAAAGTAGAATCTTGCTCTACGTCAATATTGATTTGCCATATGGATTTGAACTAATAGCAAAGAATCTCCACGTAATTTCCTTATGAAATGTTAGATTTGAGATGAAGTTATGTAAAATGTTAATTTCCAAGAAAAAGAAAGAAGGAAATTAAATAATAAAACCCAAAAAATGCTCTGAAAGAAGGAAATTAAATAATAAAACCCAAAAAATGCTCTTTTCTTAAATCAAACTGCATACAAGTTTGTGAAGTAAACCATTGTTTAATGCCTAACAAACTGACATACTTAGCTTTGATATCTAAAAAATCAGTTGTTTACACTACTTGGAGAAAATAACCAATGCATTAACTGGGATCAAATGACAAAAAGAACAACTTGAAGCCGATGGAAAAATACATAGATTTTAGGGAAGAAGAAATTTAGAATGTTAACTGAAAAAATATGGAAGAAATACAAACCGAATGATGTGAAAATTGAAGAACTAAAATACTTGTGCCATACATTCATCTTCTTCAAAGTTTATGTTTTTCATGTCCATTTCTAGTCATCTCCAAACCCGTTTCAGGATTAGAAGTCAAAAGATAAAACAACTCCTAAGAGTTTATTTTTCAAAAAACATGAAGAATGGCTAAAGGTATAATAGTAAATAACATCAAACACATTTGGTTTAAATCAATAGAGGTTTTATGTTTCTTTTTTCAACTTAGTAGATTTCGTGGCTCTTCAATTTCTGAGACCATTATGGGAGAAAAATCATTATTAAAAAGAAAAAAAGCTCATGCAAAAATGACTAAAATGTGCAATGCACGTGTTCGTATGCTAGTTATTTTGAAAAAAAAAATAGTTGAAGAAACTGAAAAACATAAGAATTACTGTATTTTGATCTCAACAATCAAAATTTCACAAAAAAATTTTCAGTATAGCAACGATGTAATGTGTTAGGTCAATACAATCATGCGCGAATCATATGGTATCTTATAGGATTTTGGGCCACTTAAAATTTCTCACTGATTAGGGTAATGGTACCCTTTGAATATTATTTATGTACGTTACAAGCTTGATTTTTTTCTTGCTTTGCTAATCAACATTGGTCATATAAGTGTTGTGCACTTGACTTTTCCTTAGTTTTCTTCTTTTTACTGGCGAAGGTCTTAGATTGGTCAATTACGGAAGTAATGGCTTAGACGGTACTTTCTCATACCCTATTAGCGAAGGCCCGAAGTGGTCAAGGGATAGAAGTAGTGGTTTTCCCTCCAACTTTTGTGACAGCCCCACTTCTTCCTAGGGCGTACCTAAGGTATCTGTGGACCGCCTGCCTAACTCTCGTCAGGACTCACTCACACCACGATTGTTAAGTCTTTAATTGTGCAAATTATTTATGGATATTTCCCCTTAATTATAGCCTAAATATTGTGTTAATTGCTTGATTCTACTCATATTTGATTCTTGGCATTCATTTAGGTCATTGGGATTATTTGGAGCTTAAAAGCGCAAATTTGGTAAAAATTCCAGAAGACTCTCAAGGATAGGGCGTGGGCGCGTTGTATGTGAATGTGAAGAAGAAATTCGTGAAAAAAATCCTACGCCTGATATTTGTCATCTTTGGATTGAAGATTTTATTTTACTTTTAGGAATTGGTGAAAGACACTTTTATTTAGGGAAATTGTAATTGGTTTCCGTATTTACTTTTGATTGTTTTTTAGCAAGTAGTTTCCAAAGGGGAAGAGGACTCTTAGAGTCCTCATTGGATAAGGAAACCTTCCTTTTCGTTTGCTTATTTCTTGGTTTGTCGAGGGAATGAGGGAGGTGGTAGACTTGCTCTCGGATTTTTGGCTGCCAACTCTTAGTCTCTCGTAGTTCTCTTAGGCTAGGTTTTTTGTTTTTAATTGGAGAAGACTTTTTGGGGAGAAGACGTCTTCCGTTTCTGGAGCTTTTCGTCCCATTTGTTTTACTTCTCCTTCGTAGTTCTCTCTTATTAGTACTAGTAGTTCCCTTTGCAGAAGATAGAAAAGACAAAAGTCCATCTTTGCTTCTTCTTATTCTTTTCTATTTTCCATTAGTCTTTAGCTTATCTCTCACTCGAACGTCTTGGTCGATTTCTCATCTAAAATTCCAAGCATATTCAAATTCAATTCCAACGTGGATATGGGCATGCGAATTAAATCAATCGAATCACGTGGGAAGGCCATGATGAGGAGCGGTTAAATCTCTTGTCTACTCAAAGGGCGACTCGAAGGCGCGATCCATAACATTTGTGAGATCTAATCGAATTTTTGTTATTTCATTCATTTGGTTACTATTCATACGTTTCCTGGATTAATTGTTTATGGTTATTTTGTTAATTGAATGTCAACGGCCGGATATTTAATTTAACCTAATAGCCTATTGTCAAATTAACTGAATTGAATCCGTAATTGTTCGTTTGGTTAATAACTAGTGGCGACCACCATAATTGGTTTTATGTTGGGGAAACGTAGGATCTAGTTTAAATGAACCCTCTTAGCATGTTCATTGGTTAGGGTTGGGTTCTTCTAGCTTTTAATGCAACTGGGTAATTAAATTCCTATGGTCGTACCTAGGGTTGTTATATGGTTAGGGAAACAGTTAACGGTCGTACCTTGGCTGTCAAAAAAATAAGGAAAAGCTGGCTGTCAGAGCTTATTGGCAGCTATAACTAACCTAGTGACAAATAAATGAAATATTTTTGCATCAATGATCATTTGATTGGACTGTGCCTGAGAAGTTGTTCCTTTGGGTAGGATTTTATCACCTGTTATTTCTATTAAATTTTTCTCTACTTGTTCTCTGATGATTTATTTAATTGATAATTTCACTTTTCATTTTCTAATTTTATTTATTTTATTTTTAGTTCTATCCCATCCAAACCCCCTCATTTTCCTGTGACTTAGAAAGAAACAATTTCCTACCGTCCTCGAGAGCACCCTACCCCACTTTTACAAATTAATTAAATTCTCACGTTAATTTCGGTATATTGAATTAAGTAAACTCCTTGGAATCGGGTGAAGCTAGTAACCCATTGCACATCCGAGTCCCTCTCCGCACTGATTTAACTCGGAGTATTCCGTGGACGCTTAGGTTTAATTATTTATTATTGCACGTGTTCGCACTCAATTTTGGCGCCGCTGTCGGGAACGGTGTTTTGGTTAATTTGTTTCTTTTAAGTTATTTTCTTTTAGTACTTGGTACCTTTGTTAGTTTATGCCACGTTCTTCTTGTACAGGTGAGTTGACTTTCGATCCTGAGGTAGAGAAAACCGCACGTAGGCTAAGGAAGGAGACTAGAAAGTACAGGGAAGAATTGTTGGCCACTACATCTTCATGACCTCAACTGCCAGAATCTCCAACTGATCAATCGAGTGATTCAGAAGAAGAAGTTAACATGGCCAACATTACTAGAACACTAAGGGAGTTGGCTGCTCCGGATCTGACCCAGCAGCCTCTGTGCATTACGTTCCCAACTTTGGCTGAAAATACCTCATTCGAGTTGAAATTTGGGCTAATCCATCTTTTGCCCGCATTCCATGGTTTGTCTGGTGAGGAACCCCACAAACACATCCAGGAGTTTCATGTGATTTGTTCTAGCATGAAACCTCCCGAGGTTACTGAAGAGCAGATCAAACTCAGGGCATTCCCTTTTTCTCTCAAGGATGCAGTGAAAGACTGGTTATACTACCTACCTACAGGTAGTATCACAACTTGGGCACAATTAAAAAAGAAATTTTTAGAGAAATTTTTTCCAGCATCCCGGGCTGCAAATTTGAGAAAGGAGATATGCAGTATTAAGCAATATCTTGGGAAAATTCTATATGACTACTGGGAAAGGTTCAACAAGTTGTGCAGTAGATGCCCACAGCGTCAAATTAGTGAACAGCTGTTGATACAATATTTTTATGAAGAACTTCAGTCATCTGACAGAAGTGTCATTGATGTTGCGAGTGGGGGAGCACTGGCAAATAAAACGCCAAGAGAAGCATGGGATCTCATAGAGGCAATGGCAGAAAATTCGCAGCAATTTGGCTTCCGTGAAAGTAATCTCACCCGTAGAGTCAACGAGATAGAATCCTCGTCTATTCAGCAACAGTTGTCCGAGTTAACATCTGTTGTACGACAACTAGCCGTGGGGAATGCACTTCAAGCAAAGGTCTGTGGAATCTGTACGAACACCGGCCATTCCACAGATGCCTGTCCCCTTTTGCAAGAAGATGGAGTTGAGCAGGTTAATATGGCTGGAGGTGTGCCCGCGGCCCGTAGGCCGTATGACCCATATTCTAGTACGTACAATCTAGGGTGGCGGGACCACCCCAACTTCAGCTACGGGAACAGGCCTCAGAATTTATTTGTGAATCATCCCCCAGGATTTCAGCAACCTTATCAAGCGAAACCTCAGCCTTCATCTGCAAATTCTGGAAGCTCTTTGGAAGAAATTGTAAAGAATTTGGCCACTAGCACCACCCAATTTCAACAGAGCACCACCCAGTTTCAACAGGAGACTAGGGCGAGTATGAAAAACTTGGAAATCCAAGTGAGTCATTTGGCTACTGCAGTCAACTGACTAGAAACTCACGTTTTTGGAAAATTGCCATCACAGCCTGAGGCAAACCCCAAGAATGTCAGTGCCATGACATTGAGAAGTGGCAGAGAAGTAGAGGGGCCAAGATTAAAAGATCCAAAGAGTAAGAATGAAGAACAGATTGAGGAGGAAATTGAAAAGGAGGGACGCACTCATGAACAGCCCAAGGTAACCTCTAATGCCTCAATTCCTGCTAAATCTAACTTACCTCTTTTTCCCTGCAGGTTGGAGAAAACAAAAAAAGCGGAGAAGGAGAAGGAGAAGGAAATCTTGGACGTGTTCCGAAGGATAGAAATCAACATCCCCTTGTTGGATGCAATTAAGCAGGTGCCAAATATGTAAAATTCTTGAAAGACTTGTGCACCCACAAAAGAAAACTAAGGGGTGATAAAAGAGTGGTGGTGGGAGAAAATGTATCAGCCGTACTTCAAAGAAAGCTTCCACCCAAGTGTGGGGATCCAGATATGTTCACGATCCCCTGTAAAATAGGAAATACCAAAATTAGGAGAGCAATGTTGGATTTAAGGGCGTCAATCAATGTGATGCCCAAAACTATTTATGCTTCTCTAAACCTGGGGCCACTTAAGGAAACGAGCATCATAATTCAACTAGCGGACCGTACCAATGTTTATCCCGAGGGGCTAGTTGAGGATGTTTTGGTGCAAGTCAATGAGTTAATATTTTCAGCAGATTTTTATGTCCTAGATATGGGAGATGAAAGATCATTAAACCCGTCACCTATCTTGTTAGGTCGACCTTTTTTGAGTACTGCTAGGACAAAAATAGATGTGAATGAGGGTACTTTATCAATGGAATTTGATGGAGAGATTGTAAATTTTAATATTTTTGATGCTATGAAATACTCAAAAGAATCTAACTCTGTTTTTGCTTTAAGTGTTAGTGAGCGTCTTGTACAGGAAACTTTTGAGTTAGATGGAAAGGATGCACTGGAAGTGGCTCTGGCCAAATATTTGGAGTTGGGAGAACCTCTTGATGTGGAACTCAGTGATGAGTTGTGTCATGCGGTGGAGGCATTGCATTCACTCCCACCCATTGCTTCAAGGGATGAATTAACTTCTCTTTTTATACCAAAACCTCAACAAAAATTGTTGCCTTCTGTGGTGCAAACACCGGAATTGGAGCTCAAGCCTCTCCCGAACCATTTGAAGTATGTTTTTCTCGGAGACAATGAGACGTTACTAGTGATTATCTCAACCCATTTATCACCAACTCAAGAGGACAGACTGGTGCGACTTCTTCGAGAACATAAAGAGGCAATTGGGTGGAGTATAGCAGACATCAAAGGAATTAGTCCATCCTTGTGCATGCACCGAATACGGCTAGAAGATGATGCAAAGCCGGTAAGACAGGCACAACAGAGATTAAACCCACTTATGATGGAGGTAGTTAAAAAGGAGATACTTAAACTCCTGGAGGTGGGAATTATCTTTGCTATCTCGGACAACCCATGGGTGAGTCCGGTCCAGGTAGTCCCGAAAAAGGAGGGGGTAACTGTTGAAGAGAACCAGGAAGGAGAGATGGTTCCCGTTAGGAAGCCCACGGGATGGCGCCAGTGCATAGACTACCAGAAATTAAATGCTGTTACAAAAAATGACCATTTCCCTATCCCCTTTATTGATCAAATGATAGAGAGGTTGGCTGGTCCTGTTTACTATTGTTTTCTAGATGATTTTTCAGGATATTTTCAAATTGCCATAGCACCAGAGGACCAAGAAAAGACCACATTCACCTGCCCATTCGTTACTTTTGCTTACCGTAGGATGCCCTTCGGTCTCTGTAATGCTCCAGCAACCTTCCAAAGGTGCATGGTAAGTATCTTCTCTGAGTATGTGGAAAAAATTATTGAGGTGTTCATGGATGATTTTAGTGTATATGGGGACAGCTTTGATGAATGCCTTGATAATCTAGCTCTAATTTTGAAAAGGTGCATAGAAACGAATTTAGTTCTTAATTGGGAAAAATACCACTTTATGGTGGACCATGATATTGTCCTAGGGCATGTTGTGTCAGTTAAGGGAATAGAAGTAGATAGAGCAAAAATAGATATTATTTTTGCTTTGCCTTACCCCGTAAGTGTACGGGAGGCACGTTCCTTTTTGGGCCATGCAGGGTTTTATAGAAGATTCATCAAGGATTTTTTCGAAATTGGAGCGCCTTTGTTCAAACTGTTACAAAAGGACGTACCATTTGACTTCACCAATGAGTGCAAGGTGGCGTTTGATAAATTGAAGGGGTCGTTGACATCGTCACCCATCATTCAACCCCCAAACTGGAATCTCCCTTTTGAAATAATGTGCGATGCAAGTGATTATGCCGTGGGAGCAGTATTGGGGCAGAGGATTGGCAAGGCGGCGCATGCAATTTACAATGCATCCAAGGCCTTGAATGGAGTTCAACTTAATTACTCTACGACAGAGAAAGAATTACTGGCTATTATTTTTGCACTAGAAAAATTTAGGTCTTATTTATTGGGTGCAAAAGTAATAGTTTTTTCTGATCATGCAGCCTTACGGTATTTGTTGACAAAGAAAGATGCAAAACCAAGGCTCATCAGATGAATTCTGCTCCTGCAAGAGTTCGATTTAGAGATCAAGGATAAAAGTGGGGCGGAGAACCTGGTAACTGATCACCTGAGCCGTTTGCTTACACATACGGACGATTTGCCATTGAGAGAGGCGTTTCCTGAAGAGCAATTGCTTGCCATTAATTCGTCTACGCCTTGGTATGCTGACCTTGTAAATTTCTTAGTAACTAATCAATTCCCTGCAGGTTGGCCAAAGGCTAAGAGAGACAAATTAAGGAGTGATGCCAAGCACTTCATTTGGGACGACCCTTACCTTTGGAAGCATTGCGCGGATCAAGTGATGCGTCAATGCGTGAGTGAATCTGAATTTAATTCTATTTTAACTTTTTGTCACTCTTATGCATGTAGTGGCCATTTTGGGCCTAAGCGAACTGCCTGTAAGGTATTAGAAAGTGGTTTCTACTGGCCTACCCTTTTCAAAAATGCATATGTGTTTTGCAAATCTTGTGACAGATGCCAAAGGGTAGGTAATATATCTCGTAGAGACCAAATGCCCCAAACTCCCATAATATTTTGTGAATTTTTTTATGTTTGGAGTATTGATTTCATGGGTCCTTTTCCCTCATCTTATGGGTTTTTGTACATTTTATTGGCGGTTGACTACGTGTCGAAATGGGTGGAAGCTAAAGCCATCCGGACTAATGACTCTAAAGTAGTTGCAGATTTTGTTAGAAGTCACATTTTTGTTCGCTTTGGAATGCCAAGGGCCATGATCAGTGATAGGGGAAACTATTTCTATAATCGGGTGATTGCAACTCTACTCCGCAGGTATGGAGTTATTCACAAAGTTTCCACCTCCTATCATCCGCAAACCAATGGGCAAGCGGAGATTTCGAATAGAAAAGTCAAATCCATCTTGGAGAAAATGGTTCGCCCTGATCACAAGGATTGGAGTTTGAGGCTGAAAGATGCACTCTGGGCTTATAGAACTACTCATAAGACGCCTATTGGGATGTCTCCCTATAGGTTGGTGTTTGGTAAGCCGTGCCATCTTCCTGTTGAGTATGAGCACAAAGCGTTCTGGGCAATTAAACAATGCAACATGGATTTTAAGGATGTTGGGAGGCATAGAAAACTCCAATTACAGGAGTTAGAAGAGTTGAGGAATGAGACTTATGAGAATGCATGGATTTACAAGAAAAAGAACAAAATTTTTCACGACCAACAAATCTCGAGAAAGTCTTTTGAAGTGGGACAAAAAGTGCTCCTTTATCACTCGAGACTTAAACTTTTTCCCGGTAAGTTACGTTCTCGTTGGATTGGTCCATTTCTCATTTTTAATATTTTTCATTTTGGTGCAGTGGAAATCCAAAGTTTGAAGACCGACAAGAAGTTTGTAATTAATGGTCACCGCCTCAAGCCTTATTATGAAGGTTTCAATGTTGAGGAAGTGGAGATTATTACTCTTGAGCCTGATTATGCAGCTTGAGAGCTTTCATTATGTCTAGCCAAAGACGTTAAAGAAAGGCGCTACTTGGGAGGCAACCCAAGAATTTTATTTTTTTTCGTTATTTTTTGTTGCTAAATTTTGATTCTTCCATCTTTCGAGTTTTTAATTCTTATGTTAAGTCATTTTCTTGTTTTAACAAAAATTTTGTGTTTGTAGGCTTTGGGGGTGTGTGGCAAAACATTGCTCAAAGTGGAGTTTTTGTCTAGCTTGATCAGAAGACTTTCCACAATAAGGCGTAGGCACGCCTTAAGGAGGAGAGGCTTCTGATCTCATTCGCTCCACAAATTTTGGACAGGAGACTCCAGGGGTTAGATGCCACGCCTTGAGAGTCTGCCCAAGGCTAAAAAAAAAAAAAAACCACGGATGGACAGAAGACTTTCTTGGTTAATGCCTTACCTAAGGAAAGGCTTACGATCTTAAAATTAAAAAATTGAGTCAAAACCGGTCAGCAGCCATAAACCTTTTTCCTTTCTTTTTTTGGTTTTTCTTTTTTTTCTTTCTCTTTCTTTTTCCCTTCTCCTTCCCCTTTCCGCCGCTTCCCCTATTTTCCTTTCTTCCTTTTCTTTCTTTCTTTTCTCTTTTCTCCCCATTTTATTCTTAGATAGCCTTTGGTTTTGCACTAACGCTTCAGAAGTTTGCTGCTCAGGGCATCCGTCCAAGATCATCCTCACATCGAGCAGTGGAAGTAACCCATTCTCTGGAGCCCTTCTTCCTGTCGAGTCTCACCACCCCTTGTAGTTGCTGCTTACATGGTGCACTGGCCCGCTTGTTTTTTCCTCGCCAAGATCATTGCTCCACGCTTCCACGGCTGATGTTTTGCTTTGTTGGGTTACCTAGCCGACCACCACCAGTGTTGTCGATGCTCCTGGAGACCAGACGGTGCCATACTCCTCGCTGCCCCACCCTGTGCTCTTTCCACAGCCGTTGTTCGCTGTTTCCCCCGTCATCACCGCTGCCTTGCGTTTCCCTGCTACCGCTGCCACTGTTGTGCTCAAGCAACCCCCGCCTTCCAGTTTCCCGTTCCCAGCCTTGATCCGCCTCTCCACGTTTGGGGAGTTAGCTCGGTTGGTACACTTCAGGTTTGAGTTTTCATATCCTCTCGGTAGCTGAGGCCAGATTAGTGTTAGTGTAGCTGATGCCAGATTTCAAATTCTTAGCTGAGGACAGATTCACTGAATATTGTTGCTGCGTCCGATATTAAGTTGATGGATATTCTGTCTGATTAAATTGCTATTTCTCTGAGTTGAATTGATTGCCCGTAGTTGATGTTTGGTGACTTGAGTTGGTGAATTCTGAATTTTGTGGGTATTTGTTAAGTGATTGATTTGTGGGTTGCTGGTTGATTGCATTGGGCATTTGCTAGAATAGATAATGGCAAAAGCTAAATTGAAATCTTTGAAAAAGGGCAAAGCCCCAGTCAAACCCACTCCCCTTATCCCGTCACCACCATCTAACGTACCACCCTCCCGGTCTAGGAAGCGTTCTCGGTTAGGGTTAATCGCACCCTCTCGGTCTAGGAAGCGTTCTCGGTTAGGGTTAACCACTGGTTATATGCCCCATGATGGCACTAATTTGGGAGGGTCTCTTGATGGGTTTACTGCTGCGCAACAGGCTCGTTTTGACCAGATTCGAGGCCGTCCTTTTGCTGCCTGTAAATCTATCCATCATGAAACTGTTGCTAGGTTGAAAGTAGATGCTGAGGTGCACCGGTTATTTTCTAATATTGGTTGGGAAAATTTTCTGTTAGCTGACGGCCCTACTTACACTGAGTTATCTTGGGAATTTTAATCTACTTTCCATTTTAACCGGCCAGCTAATTGCACTTTGACCACCCCTGGTGTGATCAAATTTAGATTGATGGGTCATGAGTGCAATCTGTCTATTAATGAATTTAATGTGCTTTTGGGATTTGTGGATGAAACTGATATTACTTCCGAAGCATATCTTAGTTGTGCATGTACACAAAGCCTTTTGCTACAGATCATATTGCTAATTACGAGAGTGCTTCACACATTTTTTTTTCTTTTTTTTTATTAGTTAAGGCCCGAAGTGGTCAAGGGATAGAAGCAGTGGTTTTCCCTCCAACTTTTGTGATAGCCCCACTTCTTCCTAGGGCGTACCTACGGTATCCGTGGAATGCCTGCCTAACTCTCGTCAGGACTCACTCACACCACGATCACTAATATACCAAACTAAAATACTACTTCTCAAATCAAACCAAAAGATTACTTATAAATACATTATTCCAAACTTACAATCCCAAATCACACAAAGTACTGAAACACACATTCAGATTTTCATAATACAAAACTCACAAAATCACAACTCGAGTTCGTCATACCAAATACAAAAGCAAACCCTAAGTCTAACTGTTGGCTCCTTCACTTGGGTTCTCAGTCCCTGCTAAGGAAAACAAATTGGAAAGAATGAGTTAAAAGTCCAGTGAGCTCCAAAAGCATGCAAAACACATAGCACATATGATATTTCACTTCAAATATTCATATCCAGAATTGAACAAACAAGGAAAGCGATTAACAACACATAGGAAGGATACGGGGGCTCTCAGGAGCCAAGATCCACGCAGCTCGATCATGTTCCGAGTAGTTGACACTCCGTCAACTTTCATATACAAACCAAGTAGACCTCCACTTCTCTTTACTCCACCAAACCCCCATAGTTTGTCACATGGGGCCCGACTCCACACATAGTTTGTCACATGGGTTATCACATAGTTTGTGTATTGCTCTTCATAATGGACAAGCCCTTACGTCAAGTCCAGAGCACACATCACATCACATAGTTTGTGTTTTGCTCTTTATAATGGACAAGTTCTTATGCCAAGTCCAGAGCACACATCTCATCACATAGTAACCCTATGGTTTGTCACTTTCTCATAGGCCTAGGCCTAGCCTACAACTCGAGTCGAATGACTTGCCGATAGGTCTCGGGAAATCCTGAAGTTTCATACACACATAAATCACATCACATCACACATTCTCAATTCACATCAAAATATTCTTACAAATTTTCCACTCAAATATAAGTAAGTGCGATAAAATACACATTACCTCATTTGAGGGTTTGCTAAACCAGATTTTCATATCAAATCACATAACTAAATACAAATCTAATCCACTTCACATAGTCACATAACAAGCATGGAAACTCACCACAGTAGTGAAATTCGTTTTCCAAGGTGGGATCTGGTTCAAATCTTTATTCACCTCCTATTATCACGAAAAAGAAAGAAATAAGTTTCGCCTCACGAATAGCGAAACTAAACTCAAATAACTCATTCACTTGTTGTGAGGATCTGAAAATTTATTTTATCTGACCTATTTAATTAATTATTTATTTATTTTCTCTGAATCATTATTTTAGATCATTTTAATTGCAAATACGCTATACGTTACTTCCTTTTATTTTAAAACGTTATTTAACCATCAATTTAATTTATAAAATTGCAAAACTCCATAATTTCATAAAATTACTTCATTAAAATTAGTTTAAATTATTTGAATGCCGTTTATCAATTGTAATAGCATGAAAAGTTTTAAAATGCATTTTTGCACGTTTAAACTATATTCTCAATTTAAACTGTTTGAATGTTTAAATTTCACACTCGGGTCTAGGATCGACTATTAGACATAAGTTTCGAATGTTAGAATATGTATTTGGAGTATATAAATGAGAGAAACCGGGATCATAGTGTTTTGTCATGTGAATTAACCCGACATGACAAAAAAAAGAGACTTTATGTCTAATCGGTAGTTTCATTCATTCCTTCCATTTTTTTTCCATAAAAGCTCCAAAAGTCAAAAATACTATTCACTTTCTTCCTTTTTCCTCCAAGCTTGGCCGACCACTTGCTCCTCTTTTCCTTTCATTTTGTCTTCAAAATTCCATCTTCAAGAAACACCACAAATCACCATTTAAGCCAACAAAAAACTTGAAGAACTTGCTAGTTTCTCTTGGAGCTTCGGACCACCTTGGAGAGGGAGGAGAAACCGGTTTTGGAGCTTGAAGATTGAGGGTTTTGTGAGCTAAATCATCCACCATTAATCAAGCTTCTTGTTGGATTGGGGGTAAGCTTTCTAGACACTAAAATCTTGTTCAATAGGTTCATTTTCCTAGGTTAAGAGAGCTTGTAGCTCTTTGAGTTGGATTTTGTTGTCAATTGATGAAAGTGGGCTCTATGAAATCCCACCATATATGAACTTGGGGCTGTTGATAATCTTATGTGTATGTGTGAGGTGTTTATATGTTGAGTGGTTGCTAAAAATGAAAGAGGGAAAAGAAGAGGAGAAACCGAGAGGAAGGAATGCTTGCTGCCCTGTTTTTCGTTGCTTTGATCGCAGCTTTTCCATGTGAATTTTTAGCTGAAATTTGGTGAAAACGTAGCTTACATACTGAGGTTGTTGCCTGAAAAATTTGGTGTTTTTCTAGTACCATTTCATTGCTCAAATAATGTGTCAAAATTGTTCTTCAAATCTGGAATTTTCGGAAATCAGGGTTGGTCATGCAGCCTACTTCCAACTGTTGTAACTTGGTGTAGGAAGGTCCGAATCGAGTTCCGTTTGTTGTGTTTGAAACTAGAATACAAGTTATTCTAGAAGTATAAATTTAAAGGGCTAGTTCAAATTCTGTGAATTTTGGATAATTTTCAAAGTTGACTAAAAATCAAAACTGATATGCTTTGCTTACACTGTGACAGCAGTTTTAACCTGAAATTTGATTAGTTTTTGATTCGAATCTTGTAAAAGTGTCTTCTCAAGAGTTTTAGTTCATTTATTCTATTTTCCAATGGTATAAGATTCAAAAATTTAGGATTATATAACTCAAGTTATGATTTTTCAAAGAATGCTGCGAAAACTGGAAAATTTTACTCTTCACACTTGGCCATCTAAAAAGTTACTTTACTATGCGAGTTTTGGCTCAAATTTGGTATACACGTATTTCATCTAGTGAGGCTTGAGTGTACAAAATTTGGTAATCTTTCAATGGCATTTGGATACCCAAATGTTGTTCCAAATATAGCTTTTCAAACCTGGAAATTTGGCCGTCAGTCTTGGCAACCCCCTGTACTTCTGTCGGCTATAACTCCTTGCTCGGGAGTCGAAATTGAGCGTCGTCAGTGGCGTTTGAAACTAGACTTCACAAAATTTCTAACTGTATAAGGCTCGTATACTAGTTCTTTTCCTATCAATACCATCAAAGTTGCAAAGATGGCTGATTTTCCAGCCTGATTTTCCATTTTTATTCCTTCGTGACATCTTGTTGCGCACTTTCGCCTATTTTACAAAATGAATCTTGGAGCGAGCCCTTCTAGTGAATTGTAGTGCTCTGAGTCTAGTTTCCATAGCCGTAGGCCTTGCCTAATTTCGATGAGTGTGGCCTTAGATGTGGTCCGAACAAGAAACAGTGGCAGTGTGGCCTTTGGTGATTTTAAGTGGTTTGGGTTAAGTTTTGAGTGCTAGTTGTTTGGCTAGTGATTGATAGTTAAACTTTGGCTCAGGAGACCCAGACTTTGCCGAGAGTGACCCAACTACCGAAGTTTGATCTTCTTGCTTGCTCGTCTATTTCACCGAATCACGGTGAGTGTTCCAACTTCCTTTTTAAATGAAAACTCTTGCTAGTGTTTGCAAAGGAATAATGTGTTGAAATGATTTGCTAGTATTTATAAGGAACGATTTACTGTTATTTCCAAGTAAAATTTCTTTCATGAGTGAAATGATTTATGACTAATTTGTGAGCACTCCAACTTGTTTTCCATATGAAATGTTATTTTACTGTCGCCAATGATCTATGAAGTGATTTATTTGTGTTTGCCTTGAGTTTTGTGGCCTGAGCGGAGCTATGTGCTACGTCCATGTGGGACGGGAACCACCTCTAGAGATCCGTCTCAACACTTGAAATATTTACTTGAGCGGAGATATGTGCTACGTCCATTTGGGGCGGGAGCCACCTCTAGAGATCCGACTCACTCTTTGAAATATTTATTTGAATGGAGCTATGTGCTACGTCCTTGGAGACGGGAGCCACCTCTAGAGATCCGTTCAGTAATGATATTTGTGGCACTATTTCTTTTGAGTTAATTATGTTACATGCTCATCTTGCTTTTGATATATATAGAAATGTCTATGTGTTGTGCATAAGTGAAATGAGTTTCTCTGAAAAGATTTACTCTTGTTTTAAGTTAAATGAGACATGATTTATCATCATCCAACATGAAATGCTTTGCTCATAATTTGAGATGAATGGTGAGTATTTTGGAAAAATATTTATTATTGTTTGTTTTTATACTTGACCCATAATGTGAATTTGCTTATTTTTCGAAATCTCACTGAGCTTTTAGCTCACCCCAAAAATATTTATTTCCCCTCCACAGGGTTCAAGGCAAAGGAAGCTTGTAGGGACTTACTAATGTAACTGGCTGGATTACCTCTTGTTCCACTTGGGTATATTATTTTGATGTCTTGGGAAGTGTATCTATGGTATTGAAGTAATTGGGGAATAACAGCTCATGGTTGTGATATTATTTTGGAAATATTTGGAATTGTAAGTATTGGAGATTAACTTATGAGATTTAGGGTTATGTTATTATTTGGAAGTACATGGATGTAATGGTTGAAGTTTTATTGTAATTATTAAAGCTAGCATTGAGATTTGTTTGAGGATTGTAGTGAGTCCCGGCGAGAGCCGGGCAGGCGGTCCCCTGATACCTTAGGGTACGCCCTAGGGAGAGGTGGGGCTGTCACACTTGTCTTATCAAAGTTCTTTACAAAATTCCATTAACTCTGCTCAAGCGAAAAGTAATCACTCGAGTCGAAACTCATTTTATAAAATTTCATTTTCAAATCAAAATTTCACATAAACAACAACTCTATCGATGCACTTCATTCAAGCACTTTCTACTCTTTAGCACATTGAAATAAAGTGAGGTATTTCACCTCCAAATCACTCATTTGAACTCAAACTCAACACCACTCTTTTAACCAAAGTTCTAACACATTTTTCAAACGATTTTCACTAGATTTCAATGCACAAATTTCATGAAAATTAGCTAAGGTATTTCAAATCCACAAATTTGTCCAAAATGGCACTTTTTTCCCAAAGTTTAGTGAAATTCAATTTCTCACCATAATAGTTCAAGATTTTAACTCTTTTAAAACATACACTCATAAACGATCATAATACATATACACTTAAGCAAAATCTCATCAAGAAATATCATAAAATTTCAAAATCACACATCAAAATTGCCAAGCATGGTTCGGCCAACCCTTAACATTTTCCTTCAAAATTTTCAACTACAAAATCTACTTTCTAACCATAGAATGAACTCATTTCGCATATATCAAACACATCTACAATCAGGTCCTCAAGTCCGTTACCTAAAAGCCACCTCAAGTCCGCTACCTAAGTTGGGAATTCAAGAACCCAACTCAAAATTCCAAATATACATATTTCTAACAAAATAAACCATAGATCTACCATATTTAACACTAATCAAACTAGATCTAAAAGATTTGAGTCTTATACCTTCAGATCTGACTAGATCTAACAAGATCAAGCAAGATCTTGTGAGCACTTCTCAAGTATGATACTCCAAGCTTGATAACTCCAAAAAGTTCCAACCTTAACTCGAGATCCTCTTGCTTTGATGGTGATTTCCAGCAACAGGGTCAAGAACAAGCACAAGACAACCCACACAAGCTTTCTTTCCTCTTCTCTTCTCTCTCTAAATTTCGGACCTCTCCCTCTCTCCCTCACTCTCACACGGCAGCCAAGAAATAGAGAAGAAACCAAGATTGAGGCCTTCAATGAAGTCTTGAAGCTTCAAGGAAATTGAGGAAGAAGAAATGGAAGAAGCAAAAATGGCAAACTTTCTCTCCTCCGTCTCTCTAGCTCTCAGCTGCTCTCTCTCTCTATGGTATCCAAGAGTGGCTGAAAATGAAGCTCAAGAAGCAAGAGAAAAAGTTTTAAGGAGACAAAAAGGTGACAACCCCCTGAATCGTGGAAAAGTGGTCAAACGATCACTTCATGTCGCGTCGCGCGCGACATTCTAACTCCTACTGTTTTAACTCATTCCAATACTGTTCAACCTTAAATATATCTCTGTAATATCACTACATATGCTTGATTTCCACTTAAAGTTACTACTCACATTTCGGAGCAAAAATTAACGCTTAAACTGGCCGAACACACACACAGGCAAATAATTCTTGAAAAATTCTCTAAAATAGTAATTAATCACTCAAAACATAAATTCACTCATATTTTAATATCTAAACACAATATAAATGTTATTATGCATTTTTAAAATAAAATACAAATTTTGAGGCCCTCACAACTTTTACTCCAAGAACCAAAAAAATTATGGAAACGGACAACTTTTTTAAGTCTTTTTTTTTTTTTTTGAAAAACAAGTCTTGGAATTTAGTGCACTATGTTCCGCTTTCTAAACCAAAAAAAAAAAAATTAATTTTTATACCAGTGTCACAGCGATAAAGAACCAGATTAGGCAAGTTCAGTAATTTTGATTGTCAACTTCTTTAAAAGATGTTTAATTTGGAACCTAATCAAGGTCCCAGCAGCACTGCAGATTTTTCCACAGTCAAAAGCCCAACGGTCAAGCACAAAACAAACAAACTATTTGAAAATTAGGGGAAAAAAAAAGAGAAACAGAGATGAAGAGGAGAAACCCAGCATTGGTTTAGAAACTTTCAGGTAAAAAGCCAAGCAACTTGGTCGGAAAATGCATTCAATTTGTCAAAAGAAGCACTCTTCTTCTACGCGAAGAAAAGTAAAAAAGCTCATTGGAAAATTTCTTTAGAACTTTTCTGTAATAATTGACATGGCAAAGCCGCCCTAATATAATATTAAATGTGACACATGCAGGTGTGGCCCATATATCTTTTTAGTTTGGCTGGCCATGTTAGTTGTACCTACTATATTGTCCTGTATTTTCGCTATTAAGAATTAGAATATTTGACAAGCCAAGGCCCCAGCATTAGCGTAAATAATCAATTAAACAAAGCAAAATTCAAGGAAGAAGCATGTGGCTTCATGGTTCATACCACCCAATCTTTAGGGAGGAAAAAGCACGTTGGTTAGAAAAGAACAACAAACGGAAATATTGATTTAGATTTCTGAACACTAAACAAAATGTCAGGCAATTTCCAGTTGGTTTCACGATTTGCTATCTGGTGTCCTGAGTTTGAGTGTATTTTTTTTTTTTTTTTTTTTGGTGACATTTGGCTTAAAGCTCAATGCGAAAACTTGTGAAATTCACTGGTTATCTGTAGCTGCAGATAAATGTTGTAGTTTCTCAACTTATTTTCCAGAGAATCTTTGCTAAGCAGTCTCCCACTCTTCAGATGCTGTAGCTGGTATTGATTAAGAAAGGCCAAGTGAAATTGCCATGCAACTTCTATGGCAATTATTAATTTAGACGTTTGTGAAAGAATGATTAATTTAGACCAAATCATTTTATGGCTCAAAACTCAACATTATCAGATTCTAAAGAGAGGAGTAGAAGGCCGGGGATTTCATACCGATCATGTTATTTACTTGAAGCTAGAGATGGCAAATGGGCGGGATGGGTGGTACTTGGGTGGGATTTATTTGGGATTAGAAGATATGCGCCATACCCAAACAGTCCCATATTAGCCATGGGACTAATTTGGGACTAATTTGGGCGGGACTAAAATGGACTACACCCATTTGATCCCGCCCAAATACCCAAATTAATCCCATTTTATTTATTTTTTAAGAAAAACTCTTTTTTTTTTCTTAATCAAATACCTCAATATTGTCTTTTCTTTTTATATTATTTAGTTTTTTTATTAATTTTGTAAAAGTTCTACACTCTTCTTTATAAATTATGCAATAATTTTTCAAACTAACTAAATTTTTCTAGATAAGAAATTTATAAAAGACAAATTTCATATAACTGGATGATTCTTTTGGGAGTTCGTATTGAATAGATAAACCAAAGCTTACTCTAGGTTTTTTTTTTTTTTTTTTTGATGGTTGGAAAAATTTCTAGTAGCAGGTGCTCTCGAAAAACAAATCCTAACTCCCAAATGTCTTCTTCCAGTCAATAAACAATCATCAAAATTTCACTTTTTAATGCCAAAAGGACAGATAAAGTCTGAATTTAATACAAAACCATCTTCAAAAAATATGCATTTGTAAAAATATGCTGTTAGTACACGTCTCCAACACCTTCTTCAACTTCCGAGGTTTGGAGAAGGAAATGAAAAAAAATTATTTATTATTTTGTTATTGTTTTAATAAATACCCATGGGATCCCAAATAAATCCCATACAATCCCATATTTTAAATAGGTATTATTGGGTATATACCCAATAAGGTTCAAACCCATATTTTAGATACCCATCCCGTCCAAATTAAATTTGGGTATGGGATCCCAATGGGTTTTGGGTATTTTTGCCACCTCTAGTTGAAGCACTAAAGTACCAAGATAGTGCGGAAACAGAGAACATTATTATTTCTCAGTGCGGTCGCTTTCCAAAAACCAAACAAAATTCAGACCAAATTATATCATAAATTCATTTTCCGAGGATTAACAATGATATGCATGTAACCAGAACAGCAAACTATAATTCCCAATTTGCTTTTTCAATTTGATTTTGGACAAAAACAATTGTCCGCAACCAAAAGAACTGAAGGCCCCAGTATTCAGTCAGAAAACATGATGCACCAGCAACTATAGTGATTGAGAAAGTTAAAACTTAAAAGTGCCAATGCAAAAGCTTACAACTTTGTCAAAGAAGCGCTGCACATCCACGCGGACTACATATTAGTGCTCTTTTCTTCATAACCAATTATACAAGTCTAAGATAAGATTACCAGTTCCTGGCTGCAAAAAAACCTTCCATTGAAAAAACTACCTTGATCTCAAGACTGTTACCAAGGCAGAATTAATGGCTGACGCTCTTATCATTTCCACAATTAAGGTCACCTTGGAAAGGGCACTGGCTCTTGCTTCTGATAGGATTGGTATGTTATTTGGATTCGAGAAGGATTTGGCCAGCATGACACTTTCTCTCCGCTTGATCAATGCTTTCTTGGCTGATGCTGAGGAAAGGCAGCAAAACCAGGACCAGGCAGTGCAAGAATGGTTGAAGAGTCTCGAGGAGGTTGCTTATGATGCCCACAACGTGTTGGATGAGCTCCACTATGAGTCTCTTCGTCACCAGGTGGAGTCCCAAAACCGATACAAGCTAAAGGTATGCTGCTTCTTCTCCTTCTCTAACATGAATCTTGCTTTTCGCTGGAGAATGGCTTCTAAGGTCAGAGATGTCAAACTTATGTTGAGTGAGATAAATCAAAAAGCCAATGAATTGGGACTGGCCAGTAGGGCAGCAGTCTTGACAACTAACCTCCCTGCTGCTCCTGCCACAAGAAATCGGCAGACCGACTCTTACGCCGTTACAATGTTTGGAAGAGACGATGATCAATCAAAGATAGTGAACATGTTGTTGAGACCATCTGACAAGGTTGTTTCTGCTCTTCCCATAATTGGTATGGGAGGTCTAGGCAAAACAACTTTGGCTAAATCGATATACAACAATGAGCAAATTGCTGGGTACTTTATCAGAAAGATTTGGGTTTGTGTATCCAAAGAAGTTGAAATAGTGGATCTTTTCAAACTCATATTAGTGCAATTGAAGAAAACTAAGGTTGAAGTGGATGATAGGCAAAACATCGTTGATCAAATAGGGAATGAACTAGGGAAAAATAGATATTTCCTCGTTCTAGATGATGTGTGGGATGACAATGTGCGGCATCATAAAGAGGCATTTTGGTTTGACTTCTTCACAACCTTGAAGAGACTCAATCCAACCAAAGGGAGCTGGTGTCTTATCACTACTCGTTCACATCTTGTGGCGAACACCGTGTCAAGAATTTTGATGATGGATACTGAGCCCCATGTCTTAGGACGTTTACCTAATGATGATTGCTGGTCTATCCTAAAAGAAAAAGCAATTGGAGAGCAAGAAGTACCTAATGAATTGGAAGCAATTAAAGACCGAGTTATAAAAAAATGTGACGGGTTACCACTGGCTGCAAGTGTACTTGGAGGTTTGTTATGCTTAAGTAGGAGAGGAGAATGGCAATCAATTTTGGAGAATAGGCTTTTGAGGTTAAATGGAGTCATGCAAATACTCAAGTTGAGTTTTGATAATTTACCATCACCAGCCATCAAGAAAAGTTTTTTATATTGTTCTATTTTTCCCAAGGATACTGAGATGGAAAGGGATATGCTTATTGAGCTTTGGATGGGTGAAGGTTTCCTCCAAGCAGATCTCAGGAACCAAATGATGATGGAGGAAATTGGAATGAATTATTTGAAAATTTTATTGCAGAGTTCATTGTTTGAAGAAACAAGAAATATTTGGGGGAAAATATATTATAAGATGCATGATCTAGTGCACGACCTTGCAGGGTCAATGTCCAAGTCTATCAAAGTTATTGATTATAGGGATACTCATATAGTAGACAATGGTAATGTGATTCGTTACCTTGCAGTAGACTCATCTAGTGGTGGAGAAGATAGACAAAAACTGTTTGAGAGTTTATCAACTTCACTTCATACATTGTTTGTAAGGGGTCACTTATCTAGTGACATGTTAATGAAATTGAAGAACTTGAATGTTTTGAATTTGTATGGTGCAGTAATTGAGGAGCTGCCAATCCCAATTGGTAAACTCATACACCTACAGTACATTGACTTTTCGAATTCTGCAATTAAAACTTTGCCGGAATCTATTTGTAAACTCTATAATTTGCAGACACTGAGACTAGAACGTGTGAATCTTAGAGGTCTTCCAAAGGGGATGTGCAATTTGATTAATTTGAGGCATCTCCACTATTACAACGATGATGAAAATTTTCGAATGCCGTTAGAGATGGGACGATTGACTTGCCTTCAAACACTAAAGTTCTTTAACATAGGTCGAGAGAAGGGTCGACAAGTTGGAGAACTTGGTAGCTTAAAAAACCTCAAAGGCAAATTAAGTATAAGCAATGTTCAACTAGTGAAGGATAAGGAAGGAGCTGAAGAAGCAAATCTATCTGAAAAGAATAGTTTGTTTGGGCTGGAACTTAAGTGGGCCTATGAGGGACTAGAAGACGGCTTCCACGACCTAGATGTGCTGGAAGGCCTTCGACCTCACCCAAATTTGGAGGAGTTGTTAATTCGGCATTTCATGGGCGATCAATTTCCACAGTGGTTAATGGATTTGCCAACAACACTCCCCAAGTTAGCGCGTTTGGAATTTAGTGTCTGCCGCAAATGCAGAGAACTCCCTCGCTTGCAAAACTTTACGTCTCTTAAGCAGCTGGAGATTTGTTTTTGCAATGGGTTGGTGGATCTGCCCGGTGACATGCTACACTCTTGTGCCTCTCTCCAGAAGCTTCGGGTGATTTTTTGCAACAATCTCATCTCCTGTCTGCTTGATTTGCAACAAACGCCTTCTCTATTGGAGCTGGATTTACGGGGGTGTCCCAAAGTGAAAGCTAGTCTGACGGCCAGAGGATTTGGTTTCCTCACCGGTTTAAGGAAGCTTAGAATTGGTCCCTTCTCAAATGATGATGATGATCATGAAAATCCTTCACCTTACAATGAATTTGATTGGTCTGGATTGATATCCTCCTCCTCATCCACTCTTCGTGAACTAGATTTATTTGGGTTGCCACATATGGAGTCTTTGCCACATCAGCTCCAATACTTGACCACCCTCACATTGCTAGGGCTACATGACTTTGGAGGTGTAGAAGCTCTACCAGATTGGTTCAGAAACTTTGGGGCTCTTCAAACCCTTTTTTTATTGAAATTGAAAAAGCTTGGACACTTACCCTCCGAGGATGCCATGAGATGCCTCACCAAATTGACGACTCTGCACGCTTATGGTTCTCCTCTATTAGAGGAAAGGTGAAATCCTGAGAGTAGCGGCCCTAACTCCCAATGGTCTAAGGTTTCTCATATTCAATTCGTATGCATAACAAGTGATTAACAGTTTATCGCCGAATCAAATCTTAATCTCGATTTCAAGTGCTTCTTCTCAATCATGTAAAACTGCCTTCTACCTACATTTTTAAATCAATCTCTTTGTTGTTTTGAGATATACCGTCTCTTCACCACCCACCTCTGATTAATCCTCTACAGAAAAGAAGGAAAAAAAAAAAAACGAAAGAGTTCACCATTCTTATTCTTCTACCAACATTCAAGTCTAAGTGGAATTAAGAATTTAGTTTAATTTTGTTTATCATGGATGTCAGTTGCTGTCCTTTGTACGGTGTGATTGCTAACATCAGTGCACTCACATTGAACTCGTGATTTTGCCGGGATGAAATGATTGCGCTCTTTGATGTTTCACCTGTTTAAAATACACTGGATATTTTAGATTGCATATCACATGCAGCAATTCTAGAAACCTTTTCTGTAAGACCTTAAACCAGCAATTCTCTACTGCAGTCCTTTCTGCACTTAGCAAACAAATTTTTGTGGTCTCTCCCCTAGATGAACTTAGATTAGATTTTTATAGCTGGTATTAATTAATTCTGGTTTGCATTTTCTGCATGTTACCCATCAATATGAAATAAGCAATAGAAATTTAGTTTTGTTGAATTTATATATCTGCTTTTGTGGATGTACGTTATGATTGCTAAAGTGATCAGCTCCCTAACTTATGATTCTAGAGGGATTAAATAGCTGCTCCAAAATTTAATCGCCTCTTGAAGGCGCATTTATCAAACTTCTTGGACCATTTGATCAGTGATTCATTTGACAAGTGTCCTAGATGATGGGTTTCTCTCTCACTTTTCCTTGGTTATGATTTTCCAGCCGTAAAGATTTAAGGAGTTTTCAGAGCTGTTGGTCGTCAAATTGTTTTTTTTTTTTTTTTCTCCAAGTGTCTTGTAAGTTCAGATATACTACTCTTCTTTTACTACTCAATTTTGACTTCTAAACTGCTTTGATTCTGAATATATTACAACTAAAACTTGAGAAATTTTATAGTAATGAAGATGTTTTTGTAGCAGCCAAGGAAGATGTACTGTTCATGCAATGAAGCAGCACAGACTTGTTAGAGTATCTTCTAACACAATTAAGTCGAAGCTGCAAGTTTTGAACCATATTGCTATAGTTAGTCAAGATTATCAAGTGTACTTCTGACACAATTATTTCATCCACCGTGATGATGGCTCTTAAGTTCTCTCTGCCTTGTGTACTTGTTGGTTGCTCCTGTCTTCAGGGTAAGTTTCTTCTTTTAGTGTTTCAAATACAACAGAAATGTCATGCAACCATGCGCTGGCTTTATTCTTGAGTACAAGCTGTCTTGAGTCCCTTAAGTTTGAGTTTCTGTGTTTTGCAGTTATTTTACGCTCAAAGATCATCAGTAACCGTGACAGAGTTGTCCACTCCGATTAGTGCTGCCCTTGTAATTCCCTCTTCTTCGTCTGATTCTATCTATGCAGCTCCATTTTTCCTCCTCTTTCTTTCTTCTTAAATTTGTGAGTATTGTAACTGATTTCAGCAATTTCTACTTAGTTCTTGAACTGCATTTGGAAGAATTTTTCTAGCCTCTCTCTTGGTGGTAGCATTTGATGGTTGCAGTTGTAGATTATTCGCCTTTTTCACTTGACTCTGGCAAGCTTATTAGGTTAAGAAACTGCAGTAAATATTGTGCACAACTCCCAGAATTTGCCAACGTTAGACTAGGACATGGACAACTACACATAGATAGCTGCAAATACAAATCACTATGTACAAAAGCCTACAAATGAATTTATTACTACAAGATTCCGAAAATATGGGTTCACAGGCTAGAAGAAGAATTTGACTTCTTCTTCTTCTTCTTCTTTTTAAATTCCTTCGTATATTATTCAGCATATAAATGTAAAAAAGAAAGGCAGACTGACCTTGATGCTATATGTCCTTGGTTTCAACTCCTTACTTATGTGCACCAGTTTCTGCTCCTCTCTGGTCAATCTAGTCGTAATCTGATGAGGATGCAAAAGCCCCGGCATATCAAACAATTTGGCATTACCAGGAAGCATTCCTTCCACCCTTACGATCCCCAAGGTCGTCCCAGGAACAGATGCCTCCGTCAAAAGACTCACCTTCCCTCCAATACATTTCCCTATCGCATTAATCAAAGTACTCTTTCCAGCATTCTGCGCCCCAATCGCCCACACATGCCCTCTTGATCCTGCCAACCCCACCACATCATCAAACAAATTCTTTATTCGCCAGTTCTTCACTGCACTTACCAGGTGCACACTCGTCAGTTTACTCGCTCCACTTCCCCTGGCCCTTGTCCTGACCCAGTGCTCAAGCCTGGTAGGTGACAATGAGCTCGGTGAACAAAAATTTTGCATTTATTATACCTGGAAAACAAAAATTTGATGCTAGGATAAATATATGGTTGAATTATGGAACTTTTCTTTTCCCCTAGCAGTGTGATTCTTTTGTTTTTTATTTTGTTTTTCTGTTTATTTGGCCTACAAAGAACTCCAGGCATTCATTGTCAAACTATAACATAATTTTCGAAGTTGAATTTTGTGTATTATGTTTTCTCTTTCTCATTTTGTAATTATTTGCCATAGGAGCTATTACACATAAGATCAGAGCACCCACTTCTCCTCGAATCCAGCTACTGTCACCTAGAATTTCTTAAGATATATAAGATAACATCATATCATTCCGTAATGAAATTAATACTTACGGGAATAGTAGAAGATGTAACTGTATTAGTACACGTCTAAACCATATGAACTCGAGCTAATTCAGACATATGCCGAGCTAGCAGCAAATGCCTATTATTTTCCATACTTAAATTTAACTATCTATAGATTTCTGTTCATTAAAAGAAAAAGGAAACCAAGGTTGATAAAAATACTGTTTGAAATAAGTAGCAAAAGCACTTATCAGCATGTATAAATGATTTTGAAGTCTTCCTTGTACAATAGGGATAATCATGGTTCTCTCTAAATAATCTCCAGATTCCTTCTAGTCCTAGTTTTCCCGTCATTTTCAAGACTTATAAAAGCTGTTATCATTGATTAAAGTCATGACGACCAAGTCAATCATGAAATGTTTGAAAGATATTGATGGAGGACAGGAAGGGAAAAAAAGACAACTGAAGAAGGGGAAGCATTTGCAATGCGTATGACAAGGTGAGTAGGGCAGGAATGGGGGGCAGAAATTGGAGACTAACAAGACTAGGGAGGGCAAGTTTGAGTTTAAATATATTGTGAGGTGATAAAAATAAAATTACTTGATACTTGAATCAAATTTAGCTCAGTAAAGATCTACTTGAAAAGAAATAATACTCCAATAAAAGCTGAAAAATGAATTAAATTATTTGATATTCGAACTGGATTTGACTCAATAACAGTTCGCTCCAATTTGGTTTCTTCAACTATTCAAATTAAACATAAATAGCATTTTAGTTTCAATAAATTGTCAAACATGACTCGAACTTGGCTTTATTAGTATAAAGTGAAATTTACATATAAAAAAAATTTAATCTACTTGAGCTGGATTTGAATTTGTTCAAATAGAAATCCGTCTAAGTTTTGCTCTGTAAATGAACAAGCTAATGTTGAGTACAGTTTCAAATTCGTTAAAATTAATAACATAAGTTTGAACATTAAAAGTGTTCAATTTGTTTAAATTCGTTTATTTCTCTAATTCCAATATAAAAAATAAAAATTTAAAAATCCTGGGGATTGGTTGCCACACCCGCCGCCCCATTCCCCACGTTGGTACATTGTGATAAGGAAGGGACGGGTGAATACATCCTTACACCTTATGGACTGGGATAGATCCTCATCTTGACTTACAAGTCTTTGGATCTTTGCCAACAGCTACGGCACTTATTTTTCATATTATTTTCGATCTTTTAATCAATTGCAGTTTCCAATATTTTTTCAATTTCCAATTAATCGATTGACTGCTTGTGGAATTTTAAGAATACTGAGTGAATGGTTAGTATTTTGTCACTGACCTTTAATTTAAAATGTTTGCAGAAAAAAGTTGTCACTGCGTAATTAGGATGAGAGCAAGAAGCCAACATTTATTTATATTCATTATACAGGAGTATGAATTAGATCTAACAAAAACGTTTGTGACATATAAATGTCAAAAATATGAAACTAACATGACTTAGCAATTGGATAAATGGTGCCAAAAACAGCATACCACCATTCACGTATTTTCCAGCAACCACAAAAGGGATGAAGGCCCCAGCAAAAAAGCATCATTGAGGAAGTCAAAAGTGAAAATGCCAATGTGAAAGCATCTATAGTTTGTCAGAAAGCGCTGCACTTATACGTGGATTAATTATCAATGCTCTTTTTTTCATAACCACTTATTCTAGTCTGGATAAATTTATCAGTTCCTGGCTGCCAAAAACCGTCCATTGAAACCGTTCAAGGAGGAAAATCTTGATTTGAAGACCGCATCTGAGGAAGAAGAGATGGCTGAAGGCGCTCTTATTTTTTTTTTATGGAAAAACCCCGCCCTTTCTTGGCAGGACATTCATTAAGCTGTACTTTAAAAATCAGCCTTCAACTACAGAGTTGAATTATTTTTCACAAAGCATTTCTTCTGAAAAACCTTCAATAATCGCATGAATTAATATACTCTCCACCTTCTGAATTTTTTTTTTTTTTTCGCTGGCACTTGCAAACTCTATTTAAGCTGGTGCTCATATGACAAGCAAAAAATGCTTAGTGTTAAAAATTAGGCTCAATGAGTAATTTCTCATTTCTTTATGGGGAAAGGTCCGAGGCCACCAAATTGAACAGAACCAAGGCCTGTTTCTCTTTTGACTCAGTAAATTGTATGCTGGTACTTTAACAAACTCCTCAAATTCGCACCACTGAAATATGTTTTGCGGGTTTTTTTTTTTTTGGAGATACAACTGACTTTTTGTTTTCGGGATTTCTTGTTTAGGTTACTTTTCTTGTTTAGGAATTAATGTTGATGTAGTTGCTTCCTAATCTGATTCTGTTTCATAAGAAAATTGAGTACAATAAGATTCTCTCCTCAATATAAACCGAAACATATATGGTACACAAATCTCCTCAACAACATTAGAAAAAGCATTCAAATTTGGTGTAAATTGGTAGAGCTGCTTACACCAATGCGTGAATATTTGGCCATCTCTTAATAGTCAACCGCTATAATTGCTTTGATCTTGGGCTAATACTTGGGTCAGAATAGTTACTCCAATAAAAAATGAATGGTACAAACCACCCTACCATTTTGAAGATGCTTGGAGCAATAGTATAGTCAGTCTTAATATGTGTAGTTGAATTCCTTTTAAGTTTGATGTGCTTGAAAGCTTTCACATATAATAGAGATTATTTCAACTATCTCCACAAGTCAAACACGCAAAAAACAGCAACCAATCTTGGGCCAATTACGTGATCAGATGGGCAAGCATGATTATTGAGATGCCAATCCACAACAATAATACTAGATAAATGGGCAACTTAAAGGTCTCTAAATTTCAACAAAAATGGAGCATCTGATAAATCACAGCACAATATCATTGAAAAAAGCAAACACAGTAATATGTTCGTATTTTATTTCTCAAGAATCCAAACTCGATTGTCATTTTCCTTTTATTTATTATTATAATTTTGGTGCATTTTTATCGTTAAGGATAACAAGTTTCTTTGCCCTCTTGGATCAGACCACTATTCCAACAACCCTTTGAGATTTTCTTCCACAACTGAAGGAGCAAAGCATTGATTAAGAAAGGTCAAGTCAAAATCACAAGCAACTTCTATGGCAATTAAGAGCATCCAAGTTTGTCAAAGAAGTACTGCTGCACTTCTACGGGGACCCAAACTGATTGCTTTCCGTTTAGATTGCTATTTTTTGAAGTATTTATAGAAAAATCTAGTGCAGCGATTTAATCTATATAAGGTAAAAAGATAATTGATAAATGTATTTATAAAAAATGTAAAAACTTTCTCCTTAAAGAACTGCAATCCACACAAGAAGTTGTGTTCCACCTTTAAGAAATGCAATGAAAAAATTTGTTGGATAGTTAATCTTATCCCTTCATAAACCACTTATACTGGCTAAGAGTATTTTCTAATCACATCTCGTCTTATATATAACTTATCTTATTCTACTATCTAAATGCATTTGTTGGAAGGTAAAAGAGAAACTGTCCAAGTATGCCCCATGCTAATGCTATATTGGAACATTGCTGTGCAACTATGCTCATACATACACTCAGTTCAGACACACACACACAGTATATATATATGTGTGTGTGTATGTATGTATGTATAAACACGGCTTATTTGGATTGTCATATTTTTAAATTTTTTATATTTTTCATAAATATATTTATATATATACATATACATGTATGTATGTATGTATGTAAAAACACAGCTTATCTGGATTGTCATTTTTTTAAAATATTTACATTTTTCACAAATATATTTTTTAATCACTTTTTTACCATATATATATCAAATCGCTATAGTACATCTTTTTAATAAAACTATAAAAAATAACAATTGAAACAGGTTCTAGATTTTTGAACTAAATAAGTTCATTATTTATAATAACCTACATATAGGGGTGTGAATCGGAATTGAATTCGGCAATTCGAAATTTTGAAATCAGAAATTTTTGAAAAAATGGAGCAACAAACTTCAACCTTTCTCATTTTCAATTTTAGTAGATTTTGATTTCAAATTCATTTCCAAATGAATTGGAAATTCAGTAATAACTAAATTCGCCGAATTCAAATGTCTTCACTTAATCAATTTACATATTATTATATAATATACATTTAATATATATAAAAATCAATTAACATATTTTTATAACCTTATAACTTATAACTGTAATGTTATATAAATATAAAATATCCATATTATATATAATTACATATATTATATAATAATCAAATTTGAAATTAAAATAGGTCATTCAATTTCGATTTCGAATTATGAATTTGAAATCAAAATTTTCGATTCTAAAAACCTTATTCTTGAATTCAAACCAAATTCGATAATTTCAAAATAAAAAATTTTGAATATAATTTTGAATTCCATTTTTTCGACTTTGAAATTCCGAATTCAGTCAAAAATTTGAAAAAATTTGAAAATGCACACCCCTACCTACGTCCACACTAACATGATCATCTCCGATCATGACCCCTAGCGGGTCCATGAATAAATGAAATGTACCCGGTCAGAAAGGTGATGGGGAAATATCTCTGCACATGAGCAAGACTAAAAGGCCAAGTAAAGAAATGATGGTAGCTTTTCAAGTTTCAACGAGTAATTGGTAGTTAGAGGCACATCTCCACCGAGCTATAATTACCCAGTCTCGAGAAATATGAACAATAAATTCATAACACCAGTTAGTTTCAATGTAAAATTTTTTGTCAGACAAATATTTTCATGCAAGAATTTCCACTAAAATAATTGGGTTTTTTTAGAAAATTTTCTTGTGTTTGTTAAAAGGGATAATTTCAAAAACCTCTCTTGAGGTATCTAACAATATCATCTAGCACCGTTGAAGTTCCAAAAATATCACTTGTCTCCTTTATTTTCAAAGTTTGTATCATTATTAACCCAATTCAAAATATAATACTCAAAAACTAGTTTCTGGAGTGTATAGATAATTTCATTCTAGAATTTTATTAAGTTTCCTTAATTGTCATGACAAACTAATTTGGAATCCCTCAACATTTGAAAATATACCATTTTATTTCTTTAATAAAAATTATAAATTTTTATCAATGCTGGAATATCATTTAACAAAATTATTTTTTAATTTGAAAAAAAAAGTTAAAAATTTAAAACTAGTTTTTGGAGTGTATAAATAATTTCATTCTAGAATTTTATTATGTTTCCTTAATTGTCATGACAAACTAATTTGAAATTCCTCAACACTTGAAAATATACCATTTTCTTTCTTTAATAATAAATTATAAGTTTTTATAAAGACTGGAAATCCTTTAACAAAATTTATTTTGTAATCTAGAAAAAAATTTTAACAGTTTAAACTTATGAATAATTTACAAACACATAAAAATTATCCATAATACTGCATAAATAAAATAACATTTTTTTTTGCATTTTGAGAGGATTACAAATTAATTTTTTTCACCATCTCAAATAAGTTATAAATACAATTTTAAACACTTTTTCCTTTTTAAATTTTCAAGTCATTGATATAGACAAAAAAAATGAAAAATTTAAATAATTCATAAATTTTTTTTAAAATTCACTCAAAGTAGCTTACATAAAATGAAAATTTTCTTTATTTGATAACCTAAAAGGCACATAAAAAAACCTAAAAAGCACCTAATTAGGATATTCAAAAAAATGTGGACCAAGTATGAAAATTTTAAAATCGTCATCGATCCCCTAAATTGTAGAAAAAGTATAACTTTTTGCCAAAATAATCAATTCCATATTGTAGTAGCAAATAATTGAAGCCTAAAAAAAATTTAAAAATTTTCTTTTTCTAGTTTGGACACATTTTAAATAAATTTTTCTTTTTTTATAGTTTAAAAAATTTTGTTTTATGGTCGTAACTGTTATATTGTGTTCCATCATATTTATATCTTCATACTTTTACTTTAGTTTTGAACTTTTGATTGATATACTTTTTAATTTCCAATAGTGAGGCAACCGAATGGCAATGTCTGGAAAAAAATTGTGTTCTCTTTCTTAAAATGAGTATTTTAATACTATATTTTGAATTGGGTTTAAGATGTTACAAAAATTTGAAAATAAGGGAACTAAGTGATATTTTTAAAACCTTAGAGGTGTTAGATGATATTATTAAAATCTCAAGGGAGGTTTTTTAAATTATCGCTTGTTAAATTTTTTTTCAGAATATATCCCTTAAGTAGTCTATGTAATCAATCCATTACCCTCAGAAAAGGGGAAACGAAAAAGTCTGTCCAAACTAGTGGCTGGCTCATCATAATGCCGTGTCATTTCCGCCGCTCTCCAGCATAATCCCCAAGTTTTTAGCACTACCTAATACTAATACTCCCTCAGATCAGCACACAGTAGAAAGGCGTGCTCCTGCATGGACCGGCCAATACTTTCTCATTATTTCTTTACTTCACCAAATCCTCCTCGCAATATTCTAAAAATTCGTGAAATAAAGAAAATTTAGTGCAAAATTTATAAAAGAAGAAGAGAGAAAATTACGTCCCTTTTCTTATGAATCTGTCTTTGCTTGATGCTACCGGAGTAGTCCGCGTCTTCATTTTCTCTTGGCTCGTAGAAAACCTCGCATTCTATTTATTATTTCTCCAAGAATTCAATAGTTGTGTTCTTACTTTTCTTTGTTTATTGGTGCTGGTAGTGAGGATGGTGTTGTCCTTATTGAAACTGGACAATTATTTCTTTGTTTGAGTTGACCTTTCTCAATCAATGCTTTGCTGAGGTCTACACCCGTTGCTGATTGACAGGTCCTCATTGCTGGGGCCTTCAGTTGTGGAAAAAATCTCGAGCCCCTTGACAATGTAGCCAAGTAGAATGTCATTTTCCTCTTTTTCTTAAAGGTACATTTGGACAGTAGATTTTTTGGAATAATTTGTTGAAAAAGATATTGTAATACTTTTTTAATGTGATGTATGTGAGATAAAAAGGTGATTGAAATTTGTGTTGATAATACAAAAAAAAAAAAATTTTAGCCAAATTAGAGCAATCCAAACAAATTTGTATACATTTTGCAGAATGTCATTTTCCTCTTTTTGCTTCTTTGTTTTGTGTGCATTTTAATCGTTAAGCAACTTCCATGGCAATTAATAGCAACCAAGTTTGTCAAAGAAGTGCTGCTGCACTTCCACGGGGACCGAAACTAATTGCTCTCAGTCATCTTCCCCTTAAAGAAACGGCAAATGAATTTGTTGTATAATTAATCTTATCCCTTTGTCACCACTTTTACTAGCTAAGAGTATTTTTGCGGCCATGTCTCTTGTGATATATAATTAATCTTATGCTACTATCCAAAAGCATTAGCTAGAAATTGCATCCTTAATTTACATAAAAACAATAATGGAATATTTGTTGTATAAAGGAAAAGTAGTGCAATCCTTCCAATTTTTCAATTCAATTAGAGTAACATGTAAAATTTATTAAACTCTACCAGCATGAAAGAATTTAGTGCTTCATCCGATGCCTGCAAAAATGGACAATAGAAGTTTTGAAATTCTGGCACTTTCGAAATCAATACCTTTGATATTTGGAAGATCACATCTTGATTTACTTTTTCTTATAAAATGATGAATCTAGAAAATCATATCTGAAAAATAATTACACAGTATGAAAGTGTGATGTGTTCATATTTTGGATGTATTACAATCATGCTTATGTGTTGGAATTCTAAGCACAATGTATGCTAGGAAATTTTAATTATGATCTTCTAATTTATGCCTTTCAATTGAGAACAGACAGGATTTAACTTGAAGGTGCCATTAGGTAACTATTGAGAGTTGAGACATCATAACTTTGAATTTTGTCAATAGCAATGCTAATTTTCCTTTATCATTTTACATGTTATTAGATGAATATTTCTATAGCAAGCGGTAAATGTGACTAATTAGGATAAGAGTCGAGTTAAACTTGGGATTAACCCTGTCGAGATAAATTGACCGTAACAAAGAACTCAAATTGTAGATAGTGTTGAAAAATTATGGCCTTCTTATATGTAAATGGACAAAGTCTCCATCAGACTTTGTTGAGCAAATAGTGCTGGATGATTTCCAGCTATCGCATTAATCAAAGTTTCTTTGTTTTGTTTTGTCAAATAACAAAAATATAAATATAAATTAAAAAATAAGTTCATGATTCTAATATGGAGAAAATTTTCTAATTGAAAGGAATAATGAATACAACACAAATTTGGGAATTCGCTATTTTGATCCCCGAACATTTTCACTGAAAAACTGATTTCATTTCTAATGAATTATTTTAATCAACTTAGTTTTCGAACAAATTTTTACTTCCAATGTAGGATTTTGATCGAATTTTACTCAAGCCATGCAGACCTATAGATGTATAATTGTCACATTAGTCTAACCTTCTATATTTAACAGACGAAATAGATTCAAAAGATCATTAAAATTGGTTAATGTATCTATATCCATACGCTTTATGAAAGTATGGATACCTTAGGCAAGTGGAATGTAAGTAATTTGGAGTGTAAGCATTACTTTGTCTTAGGTTTTGATGTGAGAAGTGTGCCCTTTTGTGTAGTAATAATTACAGCCATATCATTTGGTTATAAGTAATCAAACTAGAACTAGAGTACTTAAGATGAAAATAGTGAGTAACCATCACAATTATTAAAATTGGACCATTATCAATTACACATAAAACTGAAATAGCACTACTGAAATATCTACAACCCATTATTACATCAACCAAAAAAAAAAAAAAAATAGGAACTCCTTATAATTGTATGGATATTCTAGACAACTAGAATGTAAGTAAGTTGGAGTGTAAGCATTATTTCGTATTAAATTTTAGCAAACAAAAGGGCTTATAGGTTATGGTCCAATCTACAATATTTTTGCAAACAAAAGTTTCCTCAAAAAACACCATTTATAATTTTATGGTTAAAATGGACACAATGAACCACAAAATCATAGAGAGACAATAATGAGGGAGAAGGCAAATCACATCCGAATAGAATTTTCATTGAAATTGAGCTCTAGCCTCCGAGCATTCGAGTAAAATTGAGAGATTTGGAGGGGAAATTAAAGCTTGTGAAGTATCGTAAAGAGAGAAAGGAGGGCCAAAAAAAAAAAAAAAAGAAAAGAAAAAGATGGGGAAACGAGATTTGATTGCAATGCCCTCAGATATTCTCTCTTACAGGCATGATTGTGTTTAATCCGCGGCTTCAGAAAGTGCCCAAACAATTCCTAAATCATTTGTTTGTGTTGTAATTGTGACGACCCCACTTCTCCCTGGCATTCCATCCATGGAGACTCTCGCCAGGACTCACTCACTAGAATAACCAATAATACTTCAAAAGTGATTGTAAACAACCATTCCAATCCAAATCACAAATATTACACAATGAAATTCAACTTACAACACTCATTCCCAAATTACAGTTCAAAGTACTTAGAGTACACCCACATTACCATCTCACAGGCCCAAGTATAATAAAAGTCCATCCATCCATGGTTACAAAAGGTATAAGAATAACCCAATCACATACACTAAGAAGGATCACAATGCACGCTATCCAACGTCTCGAGACCTGTGGGGGAAAATAAAACATTTTTGGGGTGAGCTAGGAGCTCGAATGTCCAAGAAAAGCAAGAAATTCATGGACTTTGAGTTAACAATCACTTTGTAAAACAATTGAGTTTTCAAGCAATCATTTTATCAATACTCACTTTAATAACAACATACAAGAAATGCAATTCAAGACACAATCAAATCCAGTATTGAAGGATACGGTGCTCACTTGGAGCTATTTCAAGATCCACTTCACCTTATAACTCCATCAATCCCCTCAAGCATTTATCCCTCCAGGTAATACTCAGTATGCATGTGCCCTAAGTACCAACCACCCGACCGAGTCCGCTTCGACTGAATAGGCCGATAAAGGGAAAAGGCCTTGTTCAGCCAATGTGGTAAAGTACACATGGCCTGATCATGCACAAGTAATGATCGGTCAAGACCAAGGAGTTTTTATTTTAAGATAAAGCTTTCCAACCTATCCGCCACACTAATGCGTACTCAAGTAGGCTTTTGACCCACCGACGCTCAAGAAGGGTTCTTAGATAGGCTTTCTAGCAAAAGGATCTTGAGACCCGCCACCGATACGATAAAGTACACATCGACCTACAAGTAGTGAACGATGCGATAAGGTACACATCGGACTACAGGGGTAAAATGCTCCTTGGTACGCCACAATCAAACAATCAAGTTATCAACAAAACAATCCAGGAAACAAGCAACATACAAACACCGGAAGTGTAGACGTTGAACAAGATATTACATTAGGTCGAGTGTGGTAGTACACACTCGCCTAGAAACAAGTATGTAATTCACGTAACATAACGGAGATTTTCACAAACTCATTTCTTTGCAAGTATAAGTTGAGTATATCATTATCACAAGTCATTTTCCGTAGTAGCGAAACATTTGATTTAAAATGGATTTGAACATCCATAAACTCTTCATAAATGGTTTCACTTGTAAAGCATTTCATTTGAAAGCGATAGTAAATCTTTTCAATAAATCATTCATTTGGAAACTATTGCCAGATTTCATTTGAGGGGAGTTGAATCACTACAATCCTTTATAAGCTATTTCACGGGTAAAAGCATTTTACTTAGAAATAGTGACAAATCATTTCTTGGTAAATACTAGCAAATCATTTTACAAATCATTCATTTACAAACCATGGCAAGATTTCTATTTAAAAAGAGAGGTTGAACACTCACCTCGATCCACTTAAACGAGTGAACAAAGAAGAAGACTAAACTTCGTTAGCTGGTTCACCCTCAACAAAGTCTTGACCACCTGAGCCAAAGTCCAACTATCAAATACTAGCCCAAAATCTCATATTCCAAGTCTTAACTCAACTCCACAGAAGCACCAAACCCTTACTACTACGAAGTCTGGTTCGGGCCATATTTAAAATTACCCTTGTTGAAATAGTAAGTTCTCAGACCTCAAAAATCATTATTTTCAAAATAACTTGACACCCACTCATAGTCAAACTATACATTAATTTAAAATACTTCATACCAAGCTCTTATATTCGAAATCCATAGAATTTGACCCAAAATATAATAAAACCCTCAAATTCATTCAAATGACACTTTTATTCAAATTCATGAAAAACTTCACTTCTCATCTTTTAAAATTCAAACATTCCCTCCACTCAAACATACACTCACAAATGGACAAAATACATATTTTCTCAGAGGAAAATTCTTCAAGAACAAACACAAATTTCGAAATCAAGCATTGAATTTACCAAGCATGGGTTCGGCCATCACATCTATTTTCCTTCAAAATTCTCAACAACAAAATCCTACTTTTCTAACCATATTCTTATATATTTCACAAATAACATTCAAATCCACAATCAGGTCCTCAAGTCCGCTACCTAGATTGGGATTTCAAGAGCCCAACGTCATCTTTTCAGATGAGATCATTATATCACTAACAACCACAGATCTGAACTATTTAACACTAATAAAGCTATATCTACAAGGTTCAAGTTTTATACCTTGATCGACTAGATTCGAAGATCCGACAAGATCCACCTAGGCTTTGTGATATCTTCTCAAAATTGACCCCTTCAAAGCTCAACAACCATAAAAGCTTCAATCTTTACCCAAGATCTTTGAGCTTTGACGATGATTTTCAACTCCAAGCTCACGATCTACCAACACACCACTCAAGATCTTTTCAGATCCAGTAAGATCAAGGTAGATCTGGTGAAGTTCCACCCACAGATGATGTCCTAAGCTCCAAAACCTCGAGACCCTCCAAGTTTTCCCGTAGATCTACTTGCTCGAAGTTGATTTCTTCCTCCAAACTCAAGATTAAGCTCACGACAAACCACCCAAGCTTTCCTTCTCTTTCTTTTCTCTCTCTCTCACTCACGGCTCTCTCTTTCTCCTCTAAAAACCGGACCAACTCTCTCTCTTACCTCTTTCTCTCGGCTGCAAGAAGTGGAGAGGATGATGGTGTTTGATGGGCTTGAAACTTCAAGAAGAGTTGATGGAAGAAAATGGAAGAAATTGGCAAAATCTCTCCCTTCTCTCCTCTAAGCTCTGGACCAGCTCTCCTCTCTCTCTCTCTCTCACGGCTGCAAATCTTGAGAAGATGATGGCTCCAATGGTGTTTGGCTTGATGGAAGAAAGGAAAGAAAATGAAGAAGATGAAGTTGGCAACTTTCTCTCTCTCTCCCTTGTTTCTCTCGGCTGCTCCCTCTCTCTCTACTCCCAAATTGCAGCTGAAAATATGAGCCCAAGGTTGCCAAAAAGTCAAGGCTAAAAGGTGCCAAAAGTGCAACTTCCACACTTTAAGGAAAAGTGCTTTTGGCACTTTATGTTATACACACGTGACAGTCTAACTTACACTGCTTTTAATCCATTCCAACACCGTCTAACCTTCTAATATTTCCATAATGTCACTACATATGCTCGGTTTCAAGTCCAAGTCACTATTCACGTGTCGGAACAATTTTTAACGCTAAAATAGCCAAACCACCCACACCGGCAATAAATTCGTATAAAATTCTCTAAATTGGAAAATAATCACTTTAAACATATATTCACTCATATTTCAATAAATAAACATAATATAAATAATATTATGCATTTTTAAAATAAAATTTGAATTTTGGGGCCCTCACAGTCATCTCGATTGCTTTAAACATACGTTATTTGTTTTGAAAGGGACCAAAATCCTGCACTTGGTTTTGTCAAAAGGAGACCTCCTCCAAGGTTGCCCATGTGCATTGGATCTTGACTCTTGGCTTGTTCAGACATCCAAGTTTTAGTAACACAAGCTTCTCAAGGAATATAAAAGTGCAAAAGACAGAGCCAAAGATGGTTTAAAAAAAAAAATTGGTAGAAGAATCCTGGCATTGAGTTGGGAAATTTTTTCAGTAAAAAGCCAAGCAACTCCCTGGGAAAAGCATATATTGTACTTTGATTAAACTAATTCAAAATTTTCACCACTTAAATCTTCCACATAAAACGTAAAACAAGATATATTGAGTATAAAAACTAATTATAAATAGGATAGGGGGCTAATAGAAGAGTATGTTCTAAGACATGAGTTGTTAAATTCCTTGTTTCAAGCTTGATTGATGTGCTAGAAACCTTCGTAAGGTATGAGAGAATAATATTTGAACAATTTTCAAGAGTTAAAATGCAAAAGGAGGGCAAAAAAAAAAAAAAAAAGCATCCAATAGTTTGTGTCCAATTTACGCGATGTATAACCCAGTCTGATTATTGAAGTGGACATCCACTATCCATATTCCTCCATACTGAACCAACCAGCCAAGAAGCCAGATAAATAATATGGAGATGATCATTTTGTGGTCTCTGGTGCCCGATCAAATGCTCAGAGATTTTAAGCTAACAAAATAGTAGTTATGTTGTTGATCTAATTCTCAAGGATAGTTAGTAAGACCAAATTATCTTTTTTTCCAACTTATTGCTGGATTAACAGATGATATAAATGATGTTGCCAATTGTAACCAACTATGATTGTCATGTCCCTTCTTATTTACATTTTGGCAGCTGAACGTAGCTATTTGTCATTTGGGTCAAACCATTATTCCAATGACCCCTTGAGAAGGCATTCAAGTTTGTCCAAGCGTGGGTAAGAGTAGTTCCTTGCTGCTTCTAGCTACAGCTAAAACCTTCCACTGCAAAAGAGTACTCTGGTCTGAAGACTGTACCCAAGGAGCAAAAAGAATGGCTGATGCACTTATTGCTTGCACAATAAATGTAGCATTGGAGAAGGCACTTTCCCTTGCCAATGAAAAGATTGGCAGGCTATTCCAATTCAAGGAGGATCTGGAGACCCTGAGAGGATATGTTGCCATGATCCAAGCTGTCTTGGCTGATGCTGAGGAAAAGCAAACGCATGACCGGGCTGTGCAACTGTGGCTCCAGAGGCTGGAAGCCGTGGTGTTTGATGCTGGAAATTTGTTGGACGAGCTGAATTATGAAGTTCTTCGTCGTCAACTCATGGGTAAGGTACGCTCCTTCATCCTGTCCTCTGACATTAATGTTGTTTTCCGACGGAGAATGGCCTCTAAGATCAGGGACATCAACAAGAAGTTAAATAATATAAATAAAGAAGCCAATGATTTTGGACTGATCAGATTCCAGAGGGCAACTTTCCTCCCTCTGACTACTGGTAGGTCCACACTAAAGAGAGAGACGGACTCTATTGGTTGTCATAATGTTGTAGGAAGAGCTAAGGATGAAGCAAGGCTAGTGGAGACCTTGCTAAGCTCGTCAGAAAAAGCCGTTTCTGTAATTCCCATCCTTGGGATGGGCGGATTGGGAAAGACAACATTAGCTCAATCTGTGTACAACAATTGTCAAGTTGTTAGTCATTTTGAGAAAAAAATTTGGGTTGGTGTGTCTTACAATTTTGACGTGACCAGGCTTTTGAAAATGATCTTAGAATCAGTCGTGAGAAGATCTGTTGAAATAACTAGTAGGGATGTCATCGTCCAAAAAATTCGAGAACAACTAGTGGGAAAGAAATATCTTCTTGTTCTTGATGACGTTTGGACCGAAAGCCATATTTTGTGGGATGATTTCTTACATTCATTAATGGGAATGAATGCAACTAATGGAAATTGGTGTGTTGTGACTACTCGCAAACAACAAACTGCATCCATTGTGGCCACACATGATTCTTACATGTTGGGAAAGCTATCTGATGAAGATTGTTGGTCTATCCTTACAGAGAAAGTAATTGCAGGCGGAGAAATTCCCGTACAATTACTTGTTATGAAAAAGGAAGTTATAAAAAAATGTGGTGGTCTACCACTAGCTGCAAGTGTAATGGGAGGTTTATTGTGTACGAAGAGAAAAGAGGAGTGGCAACTGGTATTGAAGAATAGGCTTTCATATTTGAGTGGAGATGAAGATGGTGTCATGGAAATACTTAAGTTGAGTTTTGATTGTTTACCTTCACCATACATTAAGAAATGTTTTGCATATTGTTCTATATTTCCTAAGGATACTGAGATAGAAAGGAATATGCTTATTGAACTTTGGATGGCAGAAGGTCTCCTCCAAACAGATGTCAAAAACCAAATGATGATAGAGGAAATTGGAATGAATTATTTGAGAATTCTATTGCAGAGTTCGTTGTTTGAAGAAACGAGAAATCATCTGAGGAAAACATGTTATAAGATGCATGATCTGGTGCATGACCTTGCAGAATCAGTGTCAAAGTCTACCAAAGACAATGGTAATCAGATTCGTTACCTTCCAATAGACTTATCTAATGGAGAAGATGGAGAAAAACTTTTTGAGAGTCTATCAACTTCGCTTCATACATTGTTTGTAAGTGGTCCCTTATCTGGCATAATGTTAATGAAATTGAAAAGCTTGTATGTTTTGAATTTGTCTGGTGCACAAATTGGGGAGTTGCCAATCCAAATTGGCAAACTCATACACTTGCAATATATTGACTTTTCAAATGGTAGAAGTGATACTTTGCCAAAATCTATTTGTAAACTCTATAATTTACAGACACTGAGATTAAATAATTTATTTATTAGAGGCCTTCCTAAGGGAATGAGCAATTTGATTTCTTTAAGACATCTCCACTATTGCTGTTATGATGACAAATTTGAAATGCCCCTAGAGATGGGACGATTGACTTGCCTTCAGACACTAGAGTTCTTTAATGTAGGTGAAGAGAAGGGTCGACAAATTGGAGAGATTGGATACTTGAAAAACCTCAAAGGCAGTTTGGTGATACGCAATCTTCAACTAGTAAAGGATAAGGAAGAAGCTGAAGAAGCAAATCTATCTGAAAAGACTAGTCTGTTTGGGCTAGAACTTAAGTGGGCCTATCGTGGTATAGAAGTCGGTGGGCTAGAAGACGGATTCCGCGACCTAGATGTGCTAGAAGGCCTTCAGCCTCACCCAAATTTGAAGGAGTTGGCAATTTGTGATTTTATGGGTGATCAATTTCCTCGATGGTTAATGGTTTTGCCAACAACACTCCCCAAGTTAGTGAGTTTGAAAATTAATTACTGCCACAAATGCAGAGAATTCCCTCACTTGCAAAACTTTACGTCTCTTAAGGATCTGTGGATTGAAGGATGTAGTGGGTTGACGGATCTGCCCGGTGACATCCTACAGTCTTGTACCTCCCTCCAGAAGCTTCGGGTGAGGTGGTGCTACAATCTCATCTCCTTTCCGCTTGATTTGCAACAAACGCCTTCTCTTTTGAAGCTGCAGTTTTGTGGGTGTCCCAAAGTGAAAACAAGTATGACGCCCAAAGGATTTGGTTTCCTCACTGGTTTAAGGAAGCTTGAAATTGGTCCCTTCTCAAATGATGATGGTCATCATCATCATCGTGAAAATTCTTCAATTTACAATGAATTTGATTGGCCCGGATTGATATCCTCTTCATCATCCACACTCCATGAACTAGATTTATACGGGTTGCCACACATGGAGTCTCTACCACATCAGCTCCAATACTTGACCACCCTTACATCACTACGGCTAGAAGGCTTTGGAGGTGTAGAAGCTCTACCAGATTGGTTCGGAAACTTTGCAGCTCTTCAAAGCCTTACTTTATTCGATTTCAAAAGGCTTGGACATTTACCCTCCGAGGATGCCATGAGGCGCCTTACCAAATTGAGATGTCTGATCATTTTTGGTTCTCCTCTATTAAAGAAAAGGTGCAATCCTGAGAGCAGCTGCCCTGACTTCCAATGGTCTAAGGTTTCTCATATTCGAGTGCTTCTTTTGAATTATGTAAGATTGCTTTCCACCTACTTTCTTAGCCTTATAATCCATTTCTTTGTTGTTTTGAGATATGCCTTCTTTTCACCACCCCCCTCTTATAAACCTTCTCCAGAAAAAAAAAAATGAAAGAATTCACCGTGCTTATACTTCCTAATTTTCTCTTCTCCATTTTTCTAGTCCTATTTTATCATCTTTCAAAGTTACAGTAATACCATTTCTTATAAGGTTGAAAACATTGCTGCTTTTCATTTTCTCCATGTCAACTTAATGCTCTGTAAAACAAGCATTGAATGTCTGATATCTAAATGCACAAGATTTTCATGGATATGAATCAACAAGTGGTCAAGCAAATCAACATACAACCAGAGCAAAATCTCTTCAAAATTGAGATTCTATAGGGAAATTTAGTTGTTTTGATATTTAGCACCTTGAAGATCCATTTCTTATTTCATATTCCCATTATGCAGCGGTAGCACTCTTCTTTTTTGGTCACAGATTAGGACCTCCAATTCGTACCAGCAACTCTTGACCTTGCTCCTTTTCCTGTTCCCGCCAAGTTGATTTTGCCTGTAGAACTAAGGTAAATTCTTGTTATATTTAAGCTTCTTCTGCAAATATATATCAGTAATATTAAATTATTTTTGCCGTGATTGTGCTACAAATTGCCTACCGTTTTTAAAAATGACCTACTTCTTGCTTGGAACAAGAGTAGACTAAGAGTAGGACAACTTATACATGGGACAGCTTATTTATTTAGCTTAAAAGCCAAAAAGACGCAGATTTTAGCTTTTCAGTGGATTGACTGAACTATTTGAAAGATCATGCTCACTGCACACCATCTCAGTTTGAATTTTCTGTTTCCCACTGACCTTAGGCTCAAAGCTCAACGGGAAATCTACAATGGCTAGTAATTCCTAATTACAGAGCCTGCCTCTTTGAGGATTGTGTCGAACCATATCTTGTTTCTGTTGGACTGAAATGTTTATGCTGGCGCTCTTTTCTCACTTGGTGCCTCCCATAGCTAATGCCTGATGTCAGTATCATGTGAGCTTGCACACTTTCAATGTGCCTTTTTAGTCATGAGGTGCAGTAGTACAAACTAACGTGCTATAATACTCTGGATTTGCTTGTTTTTTCTAGGTTCTTGTCTTCGAAACTAACACACACTAAATTGCAGAAGTTGTAGGTCCGGATTTTGATTGCTTAATGACTTTAACTGGCTTATACGAGCTGCTGGCCAAAAGTTTCTTGCCCCAACTTATCTGAAGTCCTTTATGAAACTATCATTACCATGACCTTCTGATGATCATTATTGGCATCTTGTTGGCCACAGAGCTTGTGCTAGATTCGCAAATTAACCATTAGAGGTTTTGCCAATTTTCAAGAATAACACTCAGGTTAGCACATTTATTTAGCCAAATAAATATTTATACACAAAGTGTTATTACCTGCTCATTATTGTTCGGGTGAAAACTATCAAAAAAAAAAAAAAAAACTCTTAGTTTCTGTAAGATTTCCAGCTCAAAAAAGTAATGGAACTTCTTGTTCTATCTTATTTATAATGCAGGCAACATGCTTTCTTGGGATTCTTAAATCTGAGTTCATCCAACTCAGGTACACACACCACCAGTTTGTTGAAGGCAGAAGTATGCTTTGCTGAACTTTGCTTGTCTTTGGTGGCCTGAAAACGCTTAATTGCTGTTAGCAAAGTAAACACTATCACTTACTGTAATGTCACAGCACACACCCACAGTACACACTCAGTAAACACACACATAGCACACAGAATAGGCATCACAGCTCACATTTGGCACTTCTAGTTCCTCCCAGAGAATCTCAATTCATCATCCAATCAATTCCTTTTGGTATAATTTTGGGCTTTTCTGGGGCCACTTCCAGATGTAAAGGATATATTTGATGAGCATTTTGATATTTTGGTTCTGGCACATGGTCAACTTCACTTCTAACTCAATCATAGATTGCAGATTGATTATTTGGTGTGGACAGCCAAGCATAATGTGATAGTTTAAAACTATTTGCACTGAGTTTCATGCCTTTGCTATCTTTCAATAACAACTAGCATTTTTTATTTGCTCACCAATATGTCTGCCGCTGCTATGTTTTTAAACTCGGACCGGACCGTCCGGTTCAATTGGTTGAACGGGAAATCGGCAACTCATCCGATCCGAATTTGTTTAAAAATCGGACTGCAAACCCGGAGCCGGTAAAACTGATAAAAACAGGGTTCATTGATTCTTCTCCTCTGCTTCTCTCAAATCTGCCTCCGTTGCCATTGACTCCGACTGCTGCTACCACTCCCACTGAGTAGACTCAAGAAGACTAGGAATAGTCTGAGTCTCTCCCCCTTCCCCCGCTTCACGTCATGTGCTGACCAAAAATCTTTCCAGTGGCAGCCCACGAATTCCCTTTGATGAATTCCCTTTGATGAATTGGGATATATGAGAATTGATGATTTCATTTATCGCATTTTCCTTTTTGGGGGCTATCTTTTCTCTCTTTTTTTTTGGGCTGATTTTCATATTTTGCCTTTTTATTTTCCTTAATTCTCTTGAAGGGAAAAAATAAAAAAAAAAATGCTTAATTCATCTCTCAAGCGAAAGATCTGACATGAAATTGCAAAAATCAAAAGAAAATAAATGTAAATAAATATAATAATTCGGCGTTCATCTATAACTTTATCATTATTAAAATTGAACCCCAAATATTTTGGATAACTATAATTCCTCCTATGAGCTCTTCTAAAGTTTCATTTATAGCTTTAATTTCTTTACTTTTTCAAATAGGTCATAGAAATTTAGTGCTAAGCTGATGAATTAGTATTTAAAGCTTCTAAACATCACATTTGAGTTAGATTTAAAAGGTATTGAATTATAAAAGGTTTGAAAATAAGACTTAAGAAATTGAATTAATTTTTTTATTCATATTAACAATATATTTTTATATATTCTAGCATCTAATATAGTAAATTTTTGAATTAATATATTTATGACATCATATTGACGTCATCCAGCTCTTAATACCGGTCCGACCGGTCGAACCCATTGACCCCTGATCCTTAGATCGTCCGAGTCATTACCCGGTCCAAGTTTCAAAACACTACGGCTGTGAGCTGTAGATTGATACCTAAAGTTGAGATTCTATGGGACAAAATGGTTGCTCTGAACTTTCAGCTCTTGAAAATGTACTAGTCATCTTGTCATCTTGCTCTTGCTCTGAACCATCTAAGATTTGATCTTCTCTACAATGTCTCTTGGAGATGGGATTTGACTCAACTTTCCCTAGTTATGATCTCTCAGCATGAGGACACAGGTCACTCGATAAATTCTCTTTGCCCCTTTATCATCAAAATCGGTGTTGAAAAAGGGACTGGTAATCTACAATACCACTTTTTTTTCTTATTAAGATGATCCTAATTTATGATACAACTTTTCTTCTCCAACTATGTAATATTGCATTTTAAGCAGTTTGATTCTCAATTGTTAACTAAAACCAAAAAAGAAAAAAAAAAGCACATATTCGAGTCATTTTTTGAGGTTGCCAAGGAAAATATTGCTGTTCCTGCAATGAAGCTTCAAACACTTGGTAGATTATCCTTTATTGAAAACCTAAGTGTAACTGTGATGATGTGAAATTTTGAGCATCAAATAGTAATAATTGGTAGCAACTTTCTAGGAATTCACCTTCATGAAGATTCTTGAGCTGTCTCTGCCCATCATCCTTGCTGGTTGCCTCATTTTTTTTTTTAAATTACTTAACTGGTCATTTTTTGGAGTTTTGGACACGAACTAGAACACTATTCATATCACTAGGTATATGTAGACTGAGAAGAAAGATTTCATATCTGCTTACTAATTGGATCCGTTTGGATTAGGTGTTTTTAGAGTTGCATTTTAAAAATAGTACTGTAGCATTACTGTAGCGAAAAACAATTACTGTAGATGTATTTGGAAGATTTTTTTTATTTTCTATTTTCTTTTCCTTTTCTTTTTCCTTTTTTTTTTCCATTTCTTTTTTCTGTTTCTTTTTTCTTCTTTTCCTCTTCTTTTAGCTGGGTCATGACCAGATGACCAGGACCAAATTTTATTTTATTTTATTTTTATTTTTATTTTTTATTTTTATTATTTGCTTTCTTCTTCTTTCTTCTTTCTTTCTCTTCCTCCCCCCTGCCATCTCTCTCCCCTTCACATGCCTACCCCTCCTCATCCTCCCATGCCCTCCCTCCCAGATCTCAGGTCCCAAGAGGAGATGGGGAGGGAGGAGGTGGCAGCCAGATGGGGATGGGAGGATATTGGCAGGTGGAGGGATGAGGAAGGAGAAAGAAAGAAGAAAAAGAAAAAAGAAGAATAATAATAATAATCTCGTCTATGGAGAAGAGAGAAAAGAAGAAAAAAGACAAAGAAAAAGGAAATGGAAATGGAAAAGGAAAAAGAAAAAAAACATAAAATATTGTGAAAAACAGATGTGTTGTTTTGGAGTTGTTTTTGAGGTTGTATTTGGGGTTGATTTTACTGTAATATTTGGGGTGTGAATGTACGCTGACCCCCTTCCAAAGGGGTTGGTCGCCAACTCGGGACTCACTCACTCAACTTGTTCAATATAACTTAACGAACTAAAACCCTGGATACAATAATGAAGGATACAACATCTTACGATTACACAACATCCAAGTTACAATTCAATAATACATAGTTCGATTATACAAGAGTCCACATAAGGGCAGTATTCAAAATTCTCCAAAATACATATCAAAACATATGAAAGCCCTAATCTCAAGGGTTCGCACCACCACTTGGTTGCTCATTTCCTGCTAAGGAAAACAAATGGAAAGGGTGAGCTAAAAAACCCATGAGTTCCCAAAAACATGCAAGTCACTCAATACATAAATAAATTCACTTTATAAGTAAACTTGAAACTTAAACAAATAAGAAAAGCAATTAACAACACAATGTTGGATACGGGGGCCCTCAGGGGCCAAATTCCACGATGTTTGTCCACGAACCAGGTAGCTTGTCCACGAACTGTAGTTGACACTCAGTCAACTGTCACTATTACCATGTAGAACCTCTCTTTCTCCTTACTCCTCCAAACCCCACCGCCCGACGCCAAACACTTTTCACTTCACTTTGATAGGTGTACACTTTCACTTTTTTCGAGACAAGTCTCGAGTACACTTCACTTTAAAACACTTCACTTTATTTGAGTACTCTCTATTAGGGACAAGTCCATACGCCAGTCAGTACATTTTCAATTCACTTCACTGGTTGTTGCTCTTTGAGACTGGTTCAAAACCAAGTTCCGAGCATATATCACCGTCTGCGAGTCCTTTGTGCTTTGTGACATTTAGGTAACCCTATGGCTCTTCCTTTCTCCTCGACCTAGGCCTAGCCTCCGGTTCGAGTCGACGGGTTAACCTATAGGTCTCAGGGATTTCCTGCCCTTTCCAAACACATGCAATCACTATAATACACTTTAAAGCACTTTACAATCAATTACTTCAAGTCACTTTTACTCAAATAGAGTAGGTGCGATAAAGTACACACCATCCCCATCAGAGGGTTCAAAGATCAATTTTCATATAACAATCACTTCATGGCATTCATTTACAAACATTTGCACTTAAACACGAAACAAGCATGGAAACTCACCAAAGTAAGGTTCAGCTTCCACGTAGGGTTCAAAATCACCGCCTTGCACACTCCCTAAAATAATTTAAAACAATCAATGAGATTCAATTCATTCTTTTCATTCACTAATCACAGTTCACTTCCACTTTTAGTTTCAAACTATAATTTTCTAAAACTCTCTCGAGAAAAAGCCTTCATTTCACATAGCTCAAAGTTCTAAATAGATCCCCTTGGAAAATCACTTTATCATTTCAAAAGGAAACATCTCACCGATATACTCATTAGCCTTTACAAGCACGTTCTTTTCACAAAACATTTAAGTGAGGACTCACACCTCAAAATCACTTTTACATAACACGTTCGACATTCATTTTTTTGAAACTTCCATTTTGACATAAAACACTTCATATCAAGCCATTATATTCAAAATCCAATTTAGCCAAAATACAAAAACCTTCAAATTAGGTCAAATAGCACTTTTCACTCAAATTTCATGAAAACTACACTTTTACCCTTTTAAAATCAAACACTCCTCACACACACATACACTCACAATTTGAACAATATACACATTTTTCTCAAAAGTAAAACCCTTGAGAACATTCACGACATTCCAAAATCAAACATTGAAATCACCAGGCATGGGTTTGGCCATAACATACATTTTCCTTCAACTTTTCAACAACTGAAAACCCTAATTTCTAACCATATCAAGGCAAGTTCACAAATAACAATCAAATTGACAATCAGGTCCTCAAGTCCACTACCTAGAGGCCACCTCAAGTCTGCTACCTAGGTTGGGATTTCAAGAGCCCAACTTCATCTTTTCAGATAAGATCATTTTTATCAATATAAACCACAGATCTACACTAATCAACACTAATAAAGCTAGATCTACAAGATTCGAGGTTTATACCTCCGATCTATCAAGATCCAACGAGATCCGCAAGATCCAATGAAATCCCTGAAGCTTTCCTTCAAGAAAGTAGCCTCCAAGCTTGATGACTTCCAAAACCCTCAATCCTAGCCCAAGATCTTCGAGATTTGTTGATAAATTCGCCTCCAAATGCAAGCCCAAGCTCGATCTCAAGTTTTTAAACAATCACTCTAGCTTTTCTTTTCCTTTCTTTTCCTTCAAAAATTGGACCTCACTCTCTCCTCTCTCCTTGGTTCTGGCTGAAATGGAAGGAAGAAATCAAGCCCACCATCCATCATTCAAGTTTCATAAGCTCAAGTTACTTGTTGGAAGAAAAGAAAATGGAAGATCAAACCAAAATCTTACCTTTCTTTCCCTCTAAAATATGGACCTGCCTTCTTTGCTTCTCTCTCGGCTGCCTTGCGAAGGGGACGAAGATGATGGTGGTTGATGGTGTTTGAAACTCCAAGAAGATTGATGGAAGATTGGAAGAAGTTTGAAGACAATTTCTCTCCCTTTCTCAAGCTCTCTCTCTTGGCTGCCTCTCTCTCTAACTCCCCAAATTTGCAGCTGAAAAATGAGCTCCAAGGAACCAAAAGGTCAAGGCTAAAGGTGCCAAAAGTGCATTTCCTTATTTTAAGGGAAAAGTGCTTTTGGCACTTTATCACATCGCTGATCCTAACTTACACTGGTTTCTTTCATCGACCTGTCTCACCTTAATAATATTTCCAAAATATCACTACATATGCTCGATTTCAAGTCAAATCACTATTCACGCGTGAGCAATTTTAACGCTAAATTTTGGTCAAACCACACACCGCAAACACTTCGTATAAAATTCTCTAAATTGAGAAATAATCACTTTAAACATATTTTCACTAATATTTCAATAAATAAAATCAATATAAATAATATCGTGCATTTTTAAAAATAAATACTGAAATTTGAGGCCCTCACAGTGAAAAACAGTTTTTCAAAAATAGGGCAAAAACAGCCCAATCCAAACGGACCCTCGGTCTAAAAACAAAGATAAAAAGATTTTTTTTAAGCTTTCCGTAAGATTTGTTGAACAGAAATGTCATGCAATTATCTGAAATTTCTTGTTAGCTTTGTGATCTTCTATACACTGTCCTGAGTTGGAGTTTTCTGTTTTGCAGTGGTATTAGGCTCAGAGCTCATAGGAGACCTCAATGGCTTAAATACTTCTGTACCTAGCAATATCCTATTATTCCTTCTTCAACCACATCATTTTCAAACCAGAGGCAAACATATAGAACACACTCTTTTGCTTCAAAGTGACTAAGATGGCCAAACTGTGACTTCAAACTGTTGGTGATGATATGAGGTAGTAATTCACTGATTACGGACCTCAGTTGCTTCTCTGTCTCAGACTGCTTGTTTGTCAAATTAGCTGCAATTTAGTTGTAGAAAATTCTCAGTCTGTCCTGTGACTGCTTATTGTCTATTTTTTGGCCTTTGCAAGCTGCTAACCACCTTTCTTGAAGTTGTATCATAGCTTCATTCCACACAACATGATTTTATGAGTTTGCCTGTTCTCTTTTCGCAGTTAAACATAGTATGTCTAGATTGATGCTGCTACTTTAAGTTTCATAGTTATCCCTTTAGAGACCCGGAAACGATATCCATCTCAAAATTACTTGTTGGTCTATGTGATGTTGAGTAAATATTACTTATGTTGGTAGTCTCTTAAATCTTGAACAAAAAAATGAAAAAAATTGCATGAGGTTGTCCTTTTCAATTTTGTTTGGTGTCTTTCTTAGGTTTTTTTTATCACGATTGAAAGTCATAAGTACTTCATAACATTACCATCATCAGGAACTGGTTCCATGTCTTCATCGAAAGCTTTATTTAATATCCTGTTTCAGCAGTTAATAACCAAATGCAGAAGATTTTCTGGGTTATCAAAGAAAGTTTTGCTTAAATCAGAAGTGAAGCAAATCAACTAATCAAGTAACAATATGGAAGAAAATAAGAATTGACTTTGCTTTGTTTATCATGTATATCAGCTAATGTGTTGCATGTTATGATTGCCAAGATTAGTGCACTCTCTTTAAACTCACAATTTTTATGAGAATGAAATAATTTCTCTGACCTTGCAACCATTCACTACAAGAAAATAGGCTTTTTACAGCACTTTTGGTGTGGCACTGTGACGACCCCACTTCTCCCTAGGGCATACCCTAAGGTACCCGTGGAGCGCCTGCCCAACTCTCGCCAGGACTCACTCACTAGAATAACTAATAATACTTCAAAAGTGAACATAATCAACCATTCCAACTCAAATCACAAATAATACATAACTAACTTCAACTTACAACTCAGTTCTCAAATTACGGTTCAATGTACTTAAGGTACAACCACCATTCCATCTTACAGGCCCAAATACACCAAAAGTCTAACAATCCATGATTACAAATGGTACAAGAAATAATCCAGCCAATTACTCTAAGAAATATCCCAACACATTCTTTCCTTTGTCTCGAACCCTGTGGGGGAAAATAAAAACATTTTTGGGGTGAGTTAGAAGCTCAGTGAATGTCTAGTAAAAACAAGAAAATCATGGACCTTTGAATTAAATGTCACTTTGTAAAACATTTGAGTCTTTCAAACAATCATTCCATCAATACTCAATTTAACAAATAACATACAGTAAACAGTAATTCAGTACACATTTAAATCCAGTATTGGAAGGATACGGTATTCTCCGAGAGCAGTTACAGTCCGTCTTATCGGTCAATCACCCTCCTACTCCTCCTTATAACACCCAGTGGTAATACTCGAGTATACCGTACAGTGTCCTAAGTTACCAACCTACCCGACCGAGTTCGCTTCTGGCTCGAATAGGCCGATAACGAAGGGGGAAAGGCCTTGTTCAGCCAATGTGATAAAGTACACATGGCCTACAGTCATGCACAAGTAATATACAAACAATGGAATAGTAGACAGTTGAACAGTATATTGACAGTTAGGTCGAGTGCGGTAAAGCACACACTCGCCTAGAAACAAGTATTTAACACTTATGAGATCAAATAACATCAAGTATTAATTACATAAGTATGTAATTCACATAACATACAGGAAACACTCACAAACTCTTCATAATTTATTTCACTGGTAAAAGCATTTTACTTGGAAATAGTGGTAAATCATTTCTTGGCAAATACTAGCAAATTATTTCACAAATCATTCATTTACAAACCATGGCAAGATTTTTATTTAAAAGAGAGTTAGAACACTCACCTCGATCCACTTAAACGAGTGAGCAAAGACGAAGGCTAAACTTCGTTAGTTGGTTCACCCTCGATAAAGTCTTGGCCACCTGAGTCAAAGTTCAGCTATCAGATACTAGCCAAAATATCTAAAACTCAAAATCTTAACTCAACTACTTAGAATCACCAAACCCTCACTACTACGAATCCTTCTTCGGACCATATCTAAGATTACACTCATTGAAATTAAACAAGGCTTATGGGTATGGAAACTAGACTCGGAGTACTACAATTCATTAGAAAACTTCGCTTTCAAATTCATTTTGCAATATAGGTCAAATCAAGTTGCAAGATCCAGTAGTATTTAAAGCACAGTGTTATCAGTTTCAAAAACAAGCCAACGAAATCTTACGGGAAAAATGCCAAATTTTGTACACTTATTCTTCTATACATATATGCTAGGTTTATACCAAAATTCAGTCAAAAATTCATACGGGAAGTCAAAGTTCTAGACGATTAAAATCGCTCCCTGTTTTTTTTTCAAAATTACATGTTTACCCAAAATTAGTGGAAACACAACTTTTCACCATTAAAATTCATAGCTTCACTCCATTAAATCACGTACTCATAATTAAACATAATACACATTTATTTAGGCAAAAATCTCTTCAAGAAAAATCACAAAATTTTGAAATCAAACATTAAAATTACCAGGCATGGGTTCGGCCATCTCATACATTTTTCTTCCAAAATTTCCAACAACAAAACCCTACTTTCAAGCCATATCAAGACTATTTCACGAATATCCTTACAAATCCACAATCAGGTCCTCAAATTCACTACCTAAAATCCACTTCAAGTGCTACCTAGGTTGGGATTTCAAGAGCCAACTTCATCTTTTAGATGAGATCATTATACCAATATCAACCATGTAGATCTAAGCTATTTAACACTATTAAAACTATATCTAGTAGATTTAGAGCTTATACCTCCGGGATCTACGATCCAACAAGATCAAAGAAGATCTTGTGAGTTCCTTCCCAAAGTTGCTTTTCAAAACCTAACAACCTTCCACAAGTTTGATCTTAGCCCTTGATCTACAAGCTTTGTTGGGTGTTTTCCCATAAAATTCAAGATCAAGTTCAAGGTTCACCACAAGCTCACTTTTTTCTTCTTTTCTTCTCTCCAAATTTTAGATATCTTTCCTCCTTCCCTCGCTCACGGCTGCCAAGGAAGAGATGATCAAACCCAAAATTCTTCAATCAAATCTCAAACTTCAAGTTGATGGATGATCAAGAAGATGAAAGCTCAAACCTCAAGCTTTTCCCTCCCTTTTCCCCAAGAAAAAATCAGACCAGCTCCTCTCTCTCTTCCCTCTCACTTTCGGCTTAAGAAATGGGTGGGGATGATGGTCTTCAATGGTGGTTGAAGCAGAGGAAGCAAGGATGGAGAATGAAGAAGATGAAGTTGGCAAACCCTCTCTCTTTCTTCCTTGAAGATCCCGGCTGCTCCCTCTCTCTCTACTCCCAAATTGCAGCTGAAAAGTGAGCTCCAAGTTTACCAAGAAAGTCAAGGTTTCAAGGGACAAAAAGTGCCTTTTTCCAAGTTTTAAGGAAAAGCACTTTTGGGCCTTTATCTCATCCTGCCTTGACAGTCTAACTTTCATTGTTTTACTCCATTCTAACATTGTCCAATCTTAATAATATTTCCACAATATCTCTACTTATGCTGGATTTCAATTCCTAATCACTATTCACGCGTTGGAACAATTTTTAATGCTAATTTTTGGCCAAAACCACACACCGGTAAACAATTCTCGAAAAATCATCTAAATTAGAAAATAATAATTTAGAGCATAAATTTACTAATATTTAAGTGAAAATACATAATAATAATATTATTATCATTATTATTTACTTTCTGATAAAAAAATAAAATTTTTGATCCCTCACAGGCACAAGAAAATAGCGCTGAAAATAAGCGGCAAATCCCAAATTGTGCTGCAAATTTCTATGCAGTTCATAGTTCTGACACTAATTGTGGCACAATGAAAATCAACAAAATCTCTTGCATAAGCGATGTCGTTTTAATAATGTCTGAAAAAAGAAACAGAAAAAAGAAAAAGAAGCGACATCACTTTTGTAACACCCCTGACCAATATTGTCCCACAGTTAGCCACCCTTAAGGTCATGGGTTTTATTCCTGGAGGTGGGGTTATAGTCCACAAAAAGTGCAGAGCCCAAGCCCGCAGGTCAAGAAACCCAGCATCCCTCCAAAAGGCCTCGGTCAGGTGGGGACTTACTCACGGCTGGTGATATAGTGGCCAGGATCCTCCTTCCTGTGAGGGCCTTAAAATTTGAATTTTTCTTAAAAATGCAAAATAATGCTTATATTATGTTTATTTATTGAAATATAAGTGAAGTTATGTTTAAAGTGAATATTTTCTAATTTAGAGAACTTTTCAAGATTTATTTGCACATTAATGCGATGTTAGAGCCTATTTAAAAGCAGCTAATTAATGTTTCGAAGTGTGATTAGTGATTTTGAATTAAAATCAAGCATATGTAGAGATATTACAGAGATACATTTAAACTTGGACTGATGTTAAGATGTATTAAAACAGTTTAGAATGTGCGCGACATAAAGTGGTCATAAAGTCACTTTTCCATGATTTGGGGATTTCTCCCTTTGTCCCCTTAAAGTCTTTCTTCTTGCTTTTGAGCTTCATTTTCAGCCACAAATTGAGAGAGAGGGAGGCCGAGAGAGAGCAAGAGAGAGAAGGAAAACTTGAGATTTTGCTTCCATTCTTCTTCTTTCTTGAAGCTTTGAGCTACCATTGAAGACATCCATTTCCTTCCTTGGAGCAGCAGTGTGAGAGGAAAAGGAAGAGGGGGGCTGTTCTGAAAGTGAGGGAGAAAGAGAGAAGATTTCATCTTGATTCTTTCATTTTCTTCTTCATCCATCCAATTTGGAAGTTGTGAGATTTTAGTGGAGGATTTTGCTTGTTTCTCTTCATCATTGGCAGCTGAGAGAGAGAGGAAGAGGGGAAATCTGAGCTTAGGAAGAGAGGAAAAGAGGAGAAAGAAACTTGTAAGAGTGCTTTGTTCTTGTTCTTGAAGTTTTGTTGGATGATCCTATCAGAACAAGAGGGATCTTGAGCTAAGATTGAAGCTTTGGAGGTTTCAAGCTTGGAGCATTCTTCTCAAAGAGGAACTAAGATCTTGTGTGATCTTGTTAGATCTATTTAGATCTGAAGGTATAAGACTTGAACTTTTAGATCTAGCTTGATTAGTGCTCAATAAGATAGATCTACGGTTTATTTTGTTAGAAATGTGTATATTTGAAATGATGGTTGGCTCTTGAAATCCCAACCTAGGTAGCGGACTTGAGGTGAATTTTTAGGTAAGCGGACTTGAGGACGATTATGGATGTGATTGATATTGTGAAATTATCTCATTTATGGTTAGAAAATAGATCTTGTTATTGTTGAAAATTTTGAAGGAAAAATGAGTGAGATGGCGAACCTATGCTTGCAATTTTGATGTTTGATTTCAAAATTTTGTGATATTCTTGAAAGAGATTTTGCTTGAAAATGTATATATGATAAGTTTATTTGTAAGTGTGTGTTTGAGCGAGTAAAGTCATGAATTTCTTTAAATGCCAAAATTGAAGTTTTTCATGAACATTTGAATAAAAGTGTTGATTGGATAGATTGAGGGTTTTGCAATATTTTGGTTAATTTTATGAATTTAGTTATAAAAGAGCGTAGTGAGAAAATGTTCTAAAGAGTTAAAATCTTGAGCTTGTGGTAAGAAATTGAATTTTATTAAACCTTGAGGGAAAAGTACCATTTTGAACAAATTGGAGGATTTGAGATACTTTAGCTAATTTTCTTGAATTTTGTACATTGAAACCTAGTGAAAATCTTTTGAAAAGTGTGTTAAATCTTTGGTTAAAGTGTAGGGTTAAGAATGAATTCAAATGAGTGACTTGGAGGTGAAAACCTCACCTTGATTCATTTTGCTAAAGATTAGAAAATCGCCTAAAAGGAGTACATCGATAGAGTTGGTTGGTTTTGTGAAATTATGATTTGAAAAGTGAAACTTATTTCTTCTTTTTACTTGATAATAGGAAGTGGAGAAGGATTTGAACTGGATCCCAATTTGGAAATCGAATCTTACCACTTTGGTGAGTTTCCATGCATGATACTTGACTATGTGAATTTAATTTGAAATGTGTCTGATTAAGTGAATTGTTGTGAAAAGCAAATTTTTGATCCATCAAATGGAATAGTGTGTACTTTATCGCACTTACACCCATTTGAATGGTACCATTTGCAAAAGTGTTATCATGATATTTCAAGTATGCTTTGAACCTCTTGACTCGTGACATGAATCCTGTTTTGATTTATATGAAGTGATGTAACGTGTCTTGTATTTCCTATTCTCGAGAATTCTTAATCCCTTGATAAGTTCTCGACTGAGCCGTTGAAGACCGAAGTTCGAGGAGATTTAACAACTCGGAAGTGGTGTTACTCGGACTTGGCAAATGGCCTTGTCCTGTGAAGAACAATACACAAATATAAATTTCCTGTTAGGTGGCGGGTCCGGTTGGGGTTTGGGTGGAGAGAAGAGTAAGTGGTTGTCTACTTGGTTTTGTATGTGAAAGTTGAGCGGTGTCAACTAAGTGATCGGTGCACCAGTCCATACATGTGCTTCGGCTTTGGAGGCTAGCCCCTGAGGTACCTCGTATCCTACTGTATGGTTAATTGTGTTTGATCATTGCTTTTCTTTAAATTTGAATATGGAGAGTAAATCCCATATGTGTTATGTGCTTCGCATGATTTTGGAACTCACTGGGCTTTTAGCTTTCATCCTTTCAAATTTGTTTTCCTAGGGCCTGAGAACCAAGGCGTAACCGCTATTAGAAATAGGGTTTTCTTTTTTGTACAAATCTGGTTGGTGAAACTTGAGTTGTGAATTTGGGATATTGTAATATGGAACTTTGTATGTGTATTTTAGGTACTATATGTATTTTGGGATTTTAAGGTTTGATGAATGAATTGTGTATTATCGTTTAGTTTAAATTGTTATCTAAATTTTGGGTTTGTGAGATTGAAGTAGTTTAATTATGAGTTGGTCGTAAAGTTTGGGATTGATGTTGAAATTGTTCATTTGAGGAATTAGTAATCATTTGTGCGAGTGAATCTTGGCAAGAGCTAGGCAGGCGGTCCACTGATACCTTAGGGTACACCCTAGGGAGAGGTGGAGCTGTCACACTCCCTATTCGATGTGGGATCGTTACAATCCACCCCTGGGGACAAAGCCGGGTCACGGCACACAGTCGGAGTTGCTCGATACCATAACACCCTTACCAATATTGTCCCACAGTTAGCCACCCTTAGGGTCATGGGTTTTGTTCACGGAGGTGGGGTTATAGCCACAACAAGTGCACGAGCCCAAGCCCTCAGGAGTCAAAAGCCCAAGACGCCCTCTAAAAGGCCCTCTGGTGGGGACTTACCCACGGCTGGTAATATAGTGGCCAGGATCCTCCTCCCTAGCCGATGTGGGATCGTTACAACTTTACTCTTTAACACTTTCTTTCTTCTATTTCTGATCTAAGCTAAATCCTAAAGCCATCTGCTGAGAGCTGAGAGCTGAGAGCTCAATTCTCCACTGCGATCTCTAAAAACTGAGAGTTAATTTGCCGATAAAAATCTTTAGAAATCTGAAATTCTCACCATCTCCAATTCACTCTCCTCCATGACCAACCAATCTCAAAAGAAATTTTCCGATAAGATTTGAAGCTACATCTAGGGATCGGGTTTTGGTTTCAAGTGCGTAATACTCTTCCTTCGCAATTTTAGTAGTTCGATTACACTAATAGTACTCTCAATTTTGTAAAATCTAGCTTCTTTTTGCCTTCATTTTCTATAGCAAATAATCGGCAAATAACTAAGTTTTCGCTCTAGTATACTTGATTATGTCTGCCACTCAAAGATCGATATGTACTTTTATTGGTAAACATTCATTTTGTGTGGCTCTTCATTTTGTATTGTAGCATCTCGTTATTGTTTTTTTATCAATAAAGGCTCGATTTCTTTATTTGAGCATCTTTGTAGCCTTGATTTCTTTAACTCAAAATTGCTCACTGTGGTTATGTTTTTATCTTGTATACCTAGCTTTAATAAAGGTATATCTATCTAATGGATAAAATTTCAGGGAAAAGTTGTGTTTTCTAATGAAATACCAGGATTCAGCCATTAATTGAAAGAATCTCAACATTTTAGAGTTTATTTAACGAAACTAAAGCTTTGAGTGCACAATATACTTGCAATAGTTGATGATTATCTTAGAGTTGAAGGCTTACCAGAGATGATTGTGATATTTTACTCAATATATATTATGTGGGTAGATGGTGTTTCTTTACAGCTTTTAGAGTTAATTACTTCACAAATGTTGAGCTATTGTTTGTCCTTTAATTCAGGCAAAAGTTGGGTGGTGTATTCCATGTTTGATGAATCTGCATTTAAGTTTGGTGTTAATTTCATTGGTTCACATTATGGTTAGAGTTAATGGAAGCAATCTAGATAATTAAAACTTAACTTAAGATGTTAAGTTTTAGAATTACTAAAATATTGCTTATCAAAAGTAATTAACTCTAAAAGATGTCATAGGACGCATTATATGCCTCAGGAAAAGTGTCTAGCTATATTGGTGGATGCTGTTTTAGTCTTTTTTTGGGCAAGTCTGATATATTTACATGAAGTGATAGACTTTATACCAAGAGCTAGCTACAACAGAAACTGCAAAGCTGATACAATTAAAACTTATGTATGTGTATAAACTTAGAGTTAATGGAAGCTGATCAAACCTATTTCTGGATTTCTGGTACTATGGACATGTTTTTGCAAAGTCTAATACGTTTAATTTAGATTCCCATCTTTATTATTTCTTCTGTTGCTAAAGAATTAGTTGCTTTTTTAAATGTTATACCTGAATGGTTATGCAAGCAGTGGCAGGACAAGGTATTTCAGTTCAATATATGTTTTGAAAACAGCTTATATTCATGTAAAGTGGAATTAACATAGTCAAAAAAATAAAAATTGTGGTTTAGTGTCTATTGCCTTGTGTAAAGTGGTATTAGTTTTATTTTATGTTTACTTAATTCTTGCCTTCTCAATGTTGTTTCTTGTAGAATGGAAGATAGGTCTTGGATCTTTATTGAAAACCGAATAAACAATCCATACTTTGAAAAGGGTCTAAATGACTTTCTTAAATTTGCCTACAAAGAGAAAGAGGTTGGGAGTAGAATATATTGTCCATGTAAGCATGTAAAACTCGAACGATAAGGAAGAAACTGGCGTGCATGCACATGTAACAATGAAGGGGTTCTTGACCACTTACACCAATTGATTTATCATGGTGAAGATCCATGTGACTTCAATCAACAAAATGCCAACAATGGGGAGCTTGGGGCAGAGTGAAAATGATGATATGCATGGATTAATACACGAAACACTTGGAACTAGAAATTTCACTAGCGTAAATATTGGGATTGAAGAGAATTCTGATATGAATTGTGAGCTAGATTCTACTCATTTAGAAGAACCTAAAGGAGCTTGTGATGAAGAGACAGAAAAACTTTTTAAGTTGTTGAAGCATGCTGAAACTGAGTTATACCCTGGATGTAGAAATTTTACTCTTCTATCATTTGTCATCAAGTTGTTGCATGTCAAGTCTCTTTGTCGATGGAGCAACAACTCAATGACAATATTACTACAACTTTCTCAAAGCATTTCGAGAATGAACTATTTCCAAGCTCTTATCATGATGCTTGGAAGATTGTTAAGGACTTGGGTCTCAACTACCATAAAATTCATGCATGCCCCAATGATTGCATGATTTATTGGAAGGAGACAAAAGATGAAACCTTTTGTAGAAAATGTAGAACTCCTAGGTATAAGAAAATTGAAAAACAATCTGATGATTTAGATGAACATGCCAACAAAGTTCCAGCAAAGATTGTTCGCTATTTTCCTCTGAAACCACGTCTTCAAAGGCTGTTCATGTCGTCAAAGACTGCTTCATTAATGAGATGGCATGAAGAGGAGCGCATTAAGGATGGAAAATTGAGGCATCCAGCAGACTCTTTAGCTTGGAAGCATTTTAATGACCAGTACCCGTTTGATTTTGCTAGTGATCCTCGCAATGTCCGTCTTGGACTTGCAGTGGATGGATTTAACCCATTCAAAGCAATGAACAATAAACATAGCACCTGGCCGTGATTTTAGTGCCATATAATTTACCCCCATGGATGTGCATGAAGCAAACATCATTTATGTTGTGTTTGCTAATTGATGGGCCTAAAGCTCCAGGTGATGATATTCATATATATCTTCGGTTAGTAATTGATGAATTGAATGAGTTGTGGGATCCGGGTGCCTACTTATGATGCAGCTAGTAAGCAAATGTTTTGCTACGTGCTCGCACTACTTTGGACTATCAATGACTTTCCAGCCTATGGAAATCTATCTGGTTGGAGTACCAAAGGGAAGTACGCATACCCTTGTTGTAATAAAGATGTTCGAAGTCAATGGTTGACACACAGCAAAAAACATTGCTATTTGGGCCATCGTCGATTTCTAGTCACGATCATCCTTACCGCTTTAAATCGAGCACGCTTTGATGGGACAATTGAGAAACATTCTAGACCTATTCGATTAACTGGTCTAAGATTTTAGAACACCGAGAGATTTTAGAAATGAATTTGGAAAGAATCAACCATTTGCCTCAACTAAGAAAAAAAAAAAAGGAGGAGGAAAGATAATGACTCTGAACAAAACCCAGTATGTAGGTATAATTGGAAAAGATTAAATATATTCTTTCACTTACCGTATTGGGTGGATAATTTGGTTCCACATAACCTTGATATAATGCATATTGAGAAGAACTTCTTGGAAAATCTCTTGTGGACGCTGTTGGGGATGGACAAAACAAATGATGACATTAGTGCTCAATATGATCTAAAAGAAATGGGGATAAGAAAGGCACTTCACCCACAATCTGGGTGACAAAGTGTTTCTTCCAATCGGATGTTTCACAATGAGTAAAGCTGAAAAAGAAACTTTTTGCAATGTGCTGAAAACTGTCAAGGTTCTTGATGGTTATGCATCAAATATTTCAAGGTGTGTGAATATTAAAGAACGAACAATCTCTGGGTTAAAGAGCCATGATTGTCACATATTAATGCTACAAAGCTTGCTTTCCATTGCTATGAGTGAGCATACCCGCCTAAAATGTTTGTAGAATTATTATTGAGTTACGTGATATATTTAGGCAATTATACTCGAAAGTACTTACTCCAACAGATTGTGAAACTTTGGAGGACCGTACTTCAGTGGCCCTTTGTGAACTTGAGAAGATATTCCCACCTCCATTTTTTAATATCATGGAGCATTTGCTTGTTCACTTGCCTGAAGAGGCGAAACTTGGTGGACCATTTCAATTTCGATCTATGTATCCTATTGAGAGGTACTCTTTTATATTCAATTTTTTAAAAAGAAAACTGCATATTTACCACTAGATATTGATATAAATTCTATGTATAGGTATCTATGTACATTGAAAAATTATGTACGGTGTCGAAGTCACCCGGAAGGTTCAATAGCAGAAAGCTACTTGGCGGAAGAGTGTATGACATTCTGTTCAATGTACTTGTATAACATTGAAACAAGCTAAATCATCCATCTAGGAACTATGAGGGTGAAGATTTAAATAGGCAGATTAGCCGTCCCTTGGGGAGAAGAGGTCATCTATTTAGATGATGTCTCTTGGGTTCAAGCTAATCATTATGTTCTTGGAAATCTTGAAACTATTGATCCTTTCCGTAGGCAAGTTTACAGCTTATCAAACTTAGTCAAATACTAATGAATTGCCACATTCATTAATGTATTTAATTACTAATGCAGGGAACATAAGTCTTTGCTAAGACTGGAAAAACCCCGCATGTCAAACTATGAGAGGGAGAAAATTCATAATGAGACATTTCATATGTGGTTTAAGAAGCATGTAAGTTTTAAATTCAATAATAATTATAGTTGAGCTTCATTTTTTGATGTTTAATGTTCTCCAAAGTTAACATACAATAACAATTTTTGTTCAAAACTTGTAGGTTCAAGATTTGGAGAAATCTAGTAGTGGCCATGATTATTATAAAGAAATTGCTTATCTGGCTGTTGGTCCTGACAAATGGGCAAAAAGCTATTCTGGTTACATTATTAATGGTTTTCGTTTCCATACTAAGAAGCGTGAGATGAGAAGGCAAACTCAAAATAGTGGCATATTTGTGAATGCTAGTGCCAGTAGTTTTGCTAGTAGAAAGGATAAGAACCCTATATCTGGAAATTTAGTATACTATGGGGTCTTGGTGGATATTGTTGAGTTGAGATATTCAAATGACATCAAGTTTGTGATGTTCAAGTGTGATTGGATTGATAATGTCACTGGAATGAAACAAGATGAACATAACTTCACACTTGTTAACTTTGATCATCTACTGTACAAACAAAACAAGAAGAGTGATGAGCCTTTCATCTTTGCTTCTCAAGCACAACAAGCTTGGTATGTTCAGGATGCATTAGAGCCTGAATGGAATATTGTTGTCAAGATGACCCCTCGAGATCTTTTCATTATTGATCCAGAAATTGATATACATGAAGATATCCAAGATGAGCATTCTGTGTGGCAGCATGTTAATAAACAATAACCTCGAGGGATCATGATGTTTCATGGGTTAGAGAAGGTGTTGATGGAGTTGTACTCGATGCACGAACTACAAATTCCAAGGCACATGTTGCTGAAGTTGATGATGGATTCTTTTCTGATGAGGATAATTCTTTTCTGAAGCACAAATTGATTGATGATACGAGTGATGATGATGATTTTTTTGATGAAGACCAACAAAGAGATAAGGCTGATGATTGACTCCAATTTTGGAATATAATGATAACATTTTATCATATAAAGTTTATAATGTCAATATTAGATAGAAAAGGAAGTTCAAATATGACTCTTTATTACTTGTTCATTGCTGATGTACTTTTTCGGTTTCATCAAAATAGTGGTATATCAAAATTAATGTCCTTTGCTACTAACTTAGGTGATTTGGTTATGTTCCATTGTTACTTATTTATGATTTAGTTTATTTTGCTTATGTCTATGTTGGATTAGAATTTCCATTCATTTATGACTCAGAGTTCTGAGAAATTCACCATAAATTTTCTTTTAGTTTTCAGGTGTGGTACAGAAATTATAGGAGGCTTTCTCTGAACCCTTGGATTTTGAATTTCAGGTAATTAAGTTGTTTTATTTTAGATCAATTTTTCCAACAATAGTAGTTGTGTTTTCTGAAACGTAGACATAAGGGAATTGGGCCTGAAACATGAACCAAATTATTCGATACTTAGATTGAGTTCGGTTTAATAAGTTTTCACATCATTTTATGTTCAATAAACTTTTAAATGTCGGTCGACTTGGTTTGGTTAGTATAAAATTAAATTTTATATATAAAATTTTCAAGTTACTCGAGTGCAGCTAAATCAAAGTTTGGTCAACTTTGATAAATAAGTCAAAGTTTAAATAAAATTTCAAATTTCTTAACTGATTCTTACTTCCTAATTGGAAGACAGGTCGATACTCAGCACAAAAGGACCCATCTGTGAGTCATACTGTCTTTTTCCTTCTCAGCTCTGAAAAACTCTTGACTGTGCTCTTTAGCTTCCAAACAGCACAAAAGGTATGATCTTTTCTTGCAAAACCTGATTTTTATGGATTTTATGTTTATTTAATACTTTAATCTGATGTAAAGTTCATATTTTTGGTCAAAATTGGATGTAAATATCATGTGGGTTGCGCTTCTTTTTCCATCTTTTCTGGTGTGTCTGAGGAGATCTGTATCAATTTGATTGTCGATTTGGTTAGTTTAAAACTTTTATCCGAGACTGATAAAATCTGTGTCTTACTTGAGTTTAGTTTTTGATAAAATCTGTGTCTAATAGATCAAGCCTAACCGATGGATTTAATGAAGCTCCCACCTGGGGAGATAAAAGAAATGGAGACATCAGCCTATTGTGGGCATGAAATAGCCTTCTCCACTTTATATATCATCCCCATAAGAGTCAGTAACCCAAATGACATCAGGGCTTAGGCAACTTGATTCAATTCTTGTGTTTTTTTTTTTAAAGTGAAAGGGCATAGCCAAGACTGCGCAGAACAGGGTGTGGAATGATGTGGAACATGATTCATAATTGACAAGCCAAATATATATAATATCTGTGTAAAGACCAAAATAAAGCAAGGGATGGCAAATGTAGCATAGGAAAGCAGCTAATCAGACGCACCTAGCCTATTAGAAAGAGAAGTGTGAGATCCACACTAGTTCCACTTCCATCTTTTTGAGTCTTTTGTGCTCCTATGTGGCTGCCACTAGACAAAAAAAGGAACCTCAAATTCACCTTTTTTTTGGTGCATGTAGCTGCAGCATCTATGTCTTACATAGATGGTTTTCTTGTACTTTCAGATATGTTAGTATTTCCAGCACTCTGGTAATTATATGACTCCCGGTCGAAGTTGAAATGGCCAGTTCTATTCTTATTTTTTATTTGGTATGAGTATTTGGATTGCTCTAGTAATATACTTAATTAGTTACTATGTTGATTATACTTGGAGTTTACAAAAGTTAGAGCTACTCTGAAAGACCTTGAGGGAACAAGTTTGTATTCGTTGATGATTTTATGAGCGGAACTTTTAACGTACTCCGGGGCTAGATTTATTTCTATGCAATTTGGCATCCATTGATAGGGCTAAGGGAGATGTTTGGGTAGGAAACAAGCTTCATTTGTTCTTCATTTCCAATGTCATGGAGGTTTACTCTAGTAGGACAGTGAATTGATAGCTAAAGGTCTTGCCTGGAAAGACAAGGAGTTAGAAGATCTTTAGTTGCTTTGAGATTGTAGGATCAGAAAAAATGAAGAACTTAAATTACAGAACTCTTAAAGAATTAATGAGCTTGATATTTGCCTCTGGTGTATGCAGAGAGAAGAATTAATCACAATCCCACGGCCTTAGATTTATGATTATCTTTGACAAATGAAATGTTACTTATTAAAGTCCAAAAGACATTTATTTGTGCATGCCCGACTGAATTATTCGTGTGTATCATCAATGTATTAGCTTACATGCCATAGATATAGATTGCTATTTATCTATTGGTGGGAGTATATATATTCAGTAGTGGAGCCAAAACTCAACAGTTTGGGATCAATCATGTGACAACATACGAAGTGTAGTGATAATATAGTTAAAATTAACCAGTCAATGTCTATGTTAATCATGACTCTTTTCTAAGTCTAATATGCTTTCAAGCTAATATTGTGCAGTAAAGTTAGAAATGGAAATCATTCTTCGCATTTAGATAATAAACGTCGAAAGAGTTTATTTTTGAAATGTCTTTCAGAATTAACTTTTACATCGGTCTAAAATTCTTGTGAAAGGCAATAGTTATCAATTTTTTGACTAATTGTTAGGGGAAACAATGGAGTAGATAAAAAGGAAAATTTCAGTGATGTTAAAAAATTGCTAAACTCTCTAAGCTTGAGAACTAATTTCTTTTCTTTCAAAAGTTGAGGACGTCACTATACCACTATATCTAGGGCTCGAAATGATCTGCATGAGATGATCATAGCTCTCTACATAAACTGATTTATACCACAATAACAGATACACCATGCCTAAAGCTAATTGTATACCTCCTAATGTGCCGAAGTATGGTAAATTAATGTGCTTGTTTGTCATGCAGGAGGTGTAATAATCTGGAGTATTTGTATTAGTATATTGGATTTTATTTATACTGTATGAGTGTATGGGACATCTGATCCATGATGAACACATCTACATCCATGTTTATCAGCCATTCTTTACTTGGCTTAGCTTTCTTGGGTCTTAGACTTTCTTTTGCTTGGGGAAGTGTTGACCTGTCTAGTTATTCTAACTCTTATAGCTGTATTGTGCATCATTACTATCTAGTTATTCTAACTCTTGCCAATGATCTTTGTAGTTTTCCATGAAACCAAGTATGAAGGGGTCTTACAAAGTTGTTGGGCCAATGTCAGTGCAAATTGAGCCTACTAGTGGCTTGAACCCTGTTTCCCAATCAAACTCTCTGTCTCATCAGCCTCATCCCAATCATTATCCAAAGTCAATAGCTCATAGAGTCATTGGAGCAATGCTTGGAGTATTGAGTCCGCTTTTGTATCAAATCCTTCACAATCAAATTCTCAACCTAACCAGCCTAATAGCAATCCTAATTCTAAGCCTACAACTCATAGAGTAGTTGGACCAATGTCTGGAGTGTTATAGGCCCTACATCTAGCTCAAACTCTGTTTTCAGCCTAATTGTCAAGCTAAATCGCATGACTCCAATCCAAATGCAAACCTAGCAACTCATAGAGTAAGTGGAGCAACACTTGGGGAGCAAATCTAGACTACAAGCTCAAATTCTGCAACTCGTCCAACCTGCATCCACTTCACGTAGTTTCACTCTGCTGATTCTCGACCAAATTCCTATCTCGGTTCACATGTCGATCAAGGCTCTCATTCTCAATCATGTAGACCACCATAAGCAAGCGATTCCTTTGATAACAACCATTACAAGTGGATCGGTTCTTCATATAATTGAAGATTTAGAGGATGGGTTTGATGGTTCTTTTGATGATGATGATGATTCTAGTGAAGAAGGTCAGTTAGAAGATAAAACACCATGCAGGCAATTTTGAATCTAGTAGTCCTTAATATAAGTTTTTTTTTATATACAGAGGAGATAATAATGATAGAGGACTAGCGCACAAAAATACGGCTAGGGTGGTGGAAAGAAATTAGAGTTAACTTGGAATGCAAGGGGCCAAGTAATTGGTCCTACTGCTGCACAGTATATAAGTCAAGTAGGAATCCTAGTAAAGGATGGTAACAAGTTACCACTCACTTACACAGATTGGAGGGCCTTGCCTGAAGAATCTAAGGAGAGATTTTGGGAAGATATTAAGGTATTTTGACTCATTTCCAAAGTTAGCAGCTTTTTTTTTGTTCTTTTTATTTCATATAACCTTGTAGCTTGTGAATGTTTAAACTTTTGTTTTGTAGTTATTGATAGAGAAATACAAATCTTGATGACACATGCAAGAAAGTACAGATGAGGAGGGTCAGTAAATTGTGGAGAGAATGGAAATCAAAAGTGAAGAGAATGTATTTCACTCCTTATAGGGAAAACAAGTCATGGCTGTTAGTACATTGTCCTCCAAGAGTTGAGGAAGACCAATGGCCTGTTCTGGTTGAATATTGGAGCTTAGATGATGTAAAGGCATGTATCAATCTTTTGTTCTTGAATTAAATCTACTGCTTTTATGATTTGGATTTGTTGTTAACTTTTTTTTTAATTTGTACATAATTAGAAACAAAGCGAGATTAATTGCAAGAATCGAAAAGCGTAAGATGCCACATCAAGACAAAGGATCATGCAAACCCGAGAGAAGAGGTATATTAATTTCAGAGCCTTATGTTTGTAGCTGTTTTTCGAAAATAGTTCTATTTAGAAATATTAATTAACACTTCGGTTTGTACATTGAATATCCGCTTGATTAAAAGCTGAAAAGAGCCTTGAAACTTGACATTTTTATTCATTCGAGACAAGGAAAACAAATGGATGAGTTGACTTCACAAACAATTGTAAGAGTAGTTTTGAGTACTTTTTTATTTGCCTCACTTCATAAATAATTCTTTCTTCCATCTATTTTTCAATTTAGACAACTATGAATGCGGAGGTATAAAATGTAACAGCCCCACCTCTCCCAAGGGTATCAGCGGACTGTCTGCCCAACTCTCACCAGGACTCACTACAAACCCTCAAGCATATTATAGATTTCAAATAATCACACTTCAAGATCTCTAAAATAATAATACATGCATTCGCTCTTAAAGCCTTAATTGAGGTCCAACAATAAATGATAGTTAACTTACAAAGGTAAATCCTCAATAATATCTAATAAAACTCTTATAACATCAATTTCAGGTACAATAAATCCTTAACGTCGAAGTTTAATATTCAGCTTATACAAAATTATGAAAATCCTACCAAAGTAACTAAATCCTCGATCTACGCTTTTCCACTTGAGACCTCAAGGAAAACAATCATGGAAGCTAACGCCAAATGAGGCCAGGAGAAACATGCAAGCACGTAATCAAGTAAGTAGGAAAGCCAAGTAAATTCAGATATAAAGCATGTAAATCAATCATTCACTTGTACAATTGCAATTTTCACTAGGAGATTGTATTCTCAAGGAATCACTACTGAGGGCTCACATTAGACAAAGTCTTGAGTGGGTTGGAGAACCCTCTTGAGCCTCTCTATCTACAAGAAGTTGTGCAAGTACAAAGGTGACCAGTTCATACAAGAAAACTACACAAGACGGGTAGGATACTGTGGCTCTGGGAGCCAATTTCCACGATGATAAGCAGCTTGAGTCCATTCAATCCCCAAACGTTGACCCTCCCCAACTTAACACGAATAAAGTCCGAGAAACTCCACTTATTAGAACCTCCGGCCCAACAGCTTCACCCTCTCGGCCCAAACCAAACAGGTAGATTTAAAAGGTAAAGCTACATCGAGCAATACCGAGCAAGACCTCTCCAATAGGTCAAGCTCAAAGAACAACCTAAGGTTCACCAAGCTTCCGACCAAGCCCTTGCTGGCTCGGGTCCCAAGGATCCCCAATAGGTTTTGGCCCCCATTTAACACTTTTTAAGTCGATGGATTATTCCAATCGACATTATCTGATCAAGTCAAATAACATTCATGTACATGCAAGACAAGCAAAAGAGGACGAGCGCGATAAAGTACACTCTCGCCTCAACAGGTTTCATTCACATAAACATGTCAAGTAATTCAACAAATCATGCACTTGACACTCACCGAAATCAAAAGTCCAAGGCAAAAGCACGCAAGATCAATTGAGGTTTTTCCGAGATCTTCTCGATCACCTGAGATAAATAGGAGTATTTTCATTCAAAACACTTGAATAATATTTGATAAATGTCTTTAAAAATGTCTCAATGAGACTCAAGTCGAGTTCAAGATTCCCTAATTTGAAAATCAAGTGAGACACTAAGTTGGCACGAAAATCAAGAAAGAGGGCCGACCATTTTCATATCAAAGTTTCCAAGTTTATGCCCTATAATAATTAAAAGAGAGTGGAAATAGGTTTCCCTAGTTCACCGACCAAATTTACCTCATAAGAAAGCAAGTCCGATAATTTCCTAATTTGAGCTGAAATCTTTGAAAAATTGTAACTCAAGTTATACAAGTCGGAATTTTGCTAATTTGGTACCGTTGGAAACCTATTTGAAAGCTCTAAAACTTTGCATAAGACATCAAATTAAAATTATGGACGAAATTAACCCAGATATTCATTGAACATTCTGCTACAGTAAAGAAACAGTGCTTATCAGGTTGGACATCCAGAGCACTTTGAAAATTCGTCAAAAATTACAGAAATTAGTTAACCTTTGAAATTCATACACGATATAGTACTATATAAGGAGTTTCAACAGCCACTGACGGAACTCAATTCTGACATCCGAGCATGAAATGACAACGGTTCAAACAAGGGCAGTTTGCAATTCTGCAATTTCTGGAAACATGAAGATGCAGGGCAGTTTTCAAGATACTGTTTGAGTGACGAATTCAAGTCCAAAAATTGTCAAATTTGGCACACTAATACTTACATATATCAACTAGATTCATACCAAAATTCAACTTAAAATTCGAATGGGAAAGCAGTTTTCTGTTTGCCCAAAGTGGGCTTGATCACATTCGCACAATCCTGCCAATTTTACTTCCTCTTCTTATTACTACCTTTAATGCCTCTAAACCACTTCCGATTAACCCCAAATTCGAACCTAAGCTAGTATTGAACTTCCTAAGACTAATGTTGGTCAAAAATGATAGAAGTTTATATCAAGTTTTAACATAAAAAAAAATCAATCTAAAATTCGGCCAGCATACTATTCCCCAAATTTCCAGATTTTGGCTTCAACTTATTTCTCATTCTTGCTGGGATTTTCAAAGGGCTTTTGTGGGAAACTTTAACCACTTAACACTCATCATTTAAGCATCAAGTTCAGCTCTTAGTCCAGCCAAAATACAGCCACGAAATTTTAAAAGAAACCAGCAAATTCAATCATCATTTTGCACCTCTCCATGTCGGTTTTCCTTGTTCCACTAAACCATCAATTTTGCTTAACCTTGAGGGATTTTGTGTAGGTAAATTAACAACTAAATCCTCACATTTAATCCTCACCATCATCCTTTAAGCGTGCCAAATTCGCAGCCAAAATATTAAAAGAGAAACAGCAATTTTTCTTCCTCATTTTCTGCCTTTCCTCACCCGAATTTTCCTTGAGATTTCTCCTCAAATTTTCAGCCACCATTTCCACATATATACATTCATTGCATCATTAATCATGCTAGAAATCATATTATCACAATTGTGGGAGTCCAAGAGCCCACTTAATCAACTAACATCAAGAAAGAGACAATTTAAAGGAATTTAATATCTTCAAAAGGGCAACCAACACAAACTCATTTTCATCAACATTCATCAAGGTTCTAACAACCTCTCAAACTCCCAATCCTAATGGCATGCTTAAAAATGAAATCAATGAACTAAGATGAAAGCTTTAGATCATTACCTCTTCCAAGAAGTGAGCAATATTCTCCCAAGAAATGCCAAGCTAAAACCCCAAGCACTCCTCCTCAATGCTCCTTACTCCAAGCCCAAGTTTAGACCAAGATTATTAGGAATTTGTAGATGATTTTGGAGAGGAATTTGAGAAGAATTTTGATGAAACTTCAAGGGAAGAGGGGAAAGGGGAGTTCGGCCAAGAGGGAGAGAGGAAGAGAGGGATTTTTGTTTAATTTTTGAGTGAATTAAATGAAGCAAGAAAGACAAGACATAAAGCTTGTCTTTTGCCCCAAAAGTCAACAAATGAATAGTAATCTTGGTTAGCAATTTTGGAGGGAAATTAATTATCTCACTTAGCTAAGAACTAAAGAGTTAATCTCGGTTAGGAGGGAGAAATGAAAAGGAATTAAAATTGAAGTGAATTGGGATGAATTAAGTGGAAGAAACAATAGCTGATTAAAGTTCTAATCCAAAGGGGTTAGTCCAACTTAAACTATGATTTCAAATTCCTAATTATAATCACTCTTTTTAATTCACCATTAGTCACTGAATTACATTTCTAGCCTACGGGTGATCATCCTTACATTCCAGTACAACTTAACTCATGGCCCGAATTTCCACCTCGAAAAACGTGTTTTTCTCATTTTCTGTATAATTGATACAAAAGAGCAAATTTTAAAATAAGATGAATGGAATGTTGAAAATCTACCTGAAAAATAAATATAGAGCTAAATTAAGCTTTTCTCAAAATGAATAAATTAAACAGATAAATAAATAAATAAATTGAATTTTCATTTAAATTTTCAAAAAATTCGTTTAAATGTAATCTTAAAATAATTAAACGAATTAATAATAATAATAACATTATTTAAAAATATTAAGTTGTAATAATATCAAAATAAATTTTTGAGACTGTTACATAAAAACTGCTGGAAACATCCAAAGATGATACTTCTGCGAAAGATATGCTGTACGAAAATATCCTTGGACCAGAAAAACCAGGTCGCCTACGTACTTATGGTGTAGGTGTGATTCCAAAAGACGTGTATAGGACATCGGATGACATAACTGCTACACAAAAGCAAGCATTTGATGATGCAGTGAATGAGAAAGTGGAAATAATACGTGAGAAACTGTGAGAAGAAATGAATGCTAAGTTGGCAGATTTTAAGGAGGAATTGATTGCTCAGTTTGAAGCTAGAATGGTTTGGAATAATTATTTAGTAAAATATTACAGTTTTTTAATTTTTTATTGGTTTATTTACTGTTTATATTTGTTCTTCCAGAGGGCATCCACATGTGACTTGGCATCATCCCAAAGAAGAGAAGCGAATCTGAGAACAATCTCAAATCAGACTCATTAGAGGTCATGTATTTATTCATATAATTTGTTTTTGTGTTCAAAATCTTTGAAATATAAGCAGATATGGCCTGATTTTCTTTTCTTAGAAAACATTTTGTTGATAATACAGCAGGCTGCTGATAGAATTAACAACGAAGTCGGAACAGATGATGCTAAAATGGATAATGGTGAAATGAATAACAAAGTTTCCTCAATAGTTGTTGTTCCTGAGGTAACTGGAAAAGTTTTTGAAAGCTTGGAATGTAGCAGGGTTTCAGTCAAAGCAGTTTTCTGTTGTGGGGATTTCAGAGTCTATTATCACAAGAATGCAGTATATACTGCTCTTACCTGGGAATCTGGACAGCTGGAATTTAGTAGTTGAATGGGGGCTTTCTACACAATGTCTATTATAGTACTGATCATGTTAGTCTTAGAGATTTTATGATAGACTCGACTAAATCTCCTGTGTGAACTTCTTTTCTGATCTTAATAAAATTTCTTATCAAGTTTGTTAGAGTAGGGGTTGGAGGGGTCTTTAAATATTCTTTTCTGATCAGTTTTCTGTTTGTCTTGTCTCACTTGATCTTTTATGCTTGTGATATTCGACTGACTAAATTTTTTTTTTTTTTTGGTTATACCAGAACCATCATAAAAAGAAGAAAAGGAGCAGGACTACTCGCAAACAACTTACTTGAGTTACTATAAAAGTTTTTGGTAAGTACTTTGTTCTCTTTAGCAAAAATGGTTGTAGTTATTTTAGTCACTGTTGACAGAAGTTTGATATGATTGTCATCAATACTTGTTTCATTTCCTTTTGACATGGAAATACAAGTCTATTGTGTGCGAAAGTGTTCAAGAATTGTTATAACCATATTTTTTGTGGTATTTCAGGATTTTGAGACGTGAAGCCACTTTTGAGAGATGTATGATGAAGTTGTGTTTTCCATGTGAAGCCACTTTTGTTATACAAGTTGAAGCCACTTTCTTGTTTAAGAGATGTGAAGCCACTTTTGAGACATGGAATGCAGTAGACAAGCACTTGTATGATACTTTGTTCTAGAGTACGGTGACATGTGACAAAGTTAGTAGAAAGCATTGTATGATATTTTGTTCTAGTGTATGGTGAAACTTTAATTTTTAGAATTTTAGTGTTTTTGTTCTAATGTTCAATTTTAGTAAATTTGAGTGGGATAAATATTGTACCTTGAAAAGATTGATTTCTGGCTTTTATTAGTGGCTTGCAGTCGTCAATACACAAATGAGACACACATTGCCGTGGGAGAGCACCTTTAAAAGACACCTTTTGCAAGGTTTCTGCTGAAACAATAATTTTCATCTCAATGATATTTGGAACATCAATCTCGAATTCGACCAATGACTCTTCACTGAGTGACCGAAAGCATATGAGCTTTAGTGAGTGGCTTCTTAAATTGATCATCTCAAAGCCATAGCAGCTTTCGAGCTCCAAAACCTCAAGCCTCGGAAATATGCTCCTCCAATCATCAAAGAATGTAGTTGTAATATATGCTCTGACAAGCATCAGTTCTCTCAAATTTTTAGATGCAGGTAGTTGAAGAAGACATGATGTTCGACAGATATATCTTATATTCAAGTTTTCAAGGCTTGGGGCATCAACCGCAAAAATTAGGTTCTTCCGTACTTCATGACACATATTTATTTTCTTGAGCCTTGGAAGATTGACCAACTTGATACTGGTGAGACCCTCACAGAGTTTAATATCCAAATTCTGAATTAATGGGCAAGCAGAGAGTAATAATCGAAACATCTCGTCTTCAATGTATACATAAGCAAGACTCAAAGACTTGATATCATTAAACATGAGAAATTTCCCTCCATTAAACAACTGGTTGCAAGGAGGAAACCGGCAGCTCTTTATCATTAAATCTGTTAACGACTGAGCACCAAAAATGCTTACAGGTATGACATAGTAATATCTAACAGCAACTTTTATGTAAGGGTATCTATTAATGAGGAGTTTGAGCTGTTTCACACCTTTTTTCAATGCTATTTCAAACAACTTGTCTAGGGCGGCAGCAGAATCTTGATCACCTGAATGGTAAATGTCGAGTGTAAGCGCCTGTATATGTTCTCCATTGAAATATAGCAAAGTTTTGCTCACGTGATCCTCGAACCTTAGTCTACACTCTGCAATATTTGTAGCACTCATTAGCGCCCGTTCCAAGTGCTCGGTGGATCGGACATTTTAAGCACCAATCAGAAAACGTCAAGGCAGGGCACGTCTGCCATGTGTGGAGCCAGTCTTTAGATAGAGCACAAACTCGGATTTGGTCCTTGGCATTGAGAAAACGTAATATATGATGGATGATGCCTTGAGGCAAGTATCTTGATTGTTCCATGGCGTCTTTGACAGCGAATTGAACCTACACGAGAACAAAAAATCGAGAAAAGATGATAAATGTTATGAAATAATTATCTGTATTGATATGGATGTCCATTTATATTCCCAAGAAGATTGATACATGTATTCCCCATTAGATTCATTGATACATTGATGTATCCTCTCGTAGTTCGTTAGTTCATCTATAGAACTACTAAATATATGTACTTGAAATACTAAATTCATGTATAGATATTTAATAGGATTCATGTACCTTTGATCTTAGTTTGCCTATAAATAGAGGTATCCTAATCTCACTTGTAACTACAGCAAGAACTTCTGAGCAATACAGTTAATAATAGAAATTCTCTACCTCTCTCTCTACTCTACTTCTCTCTCTACTTGATATTAGCATTAGTTTTACAACACGTTATCAGCACGAGACTCTACCAAGACTTACAAGAGTTGGATCAATCATTAGACGTCTTCTTAGACTACTTTTGGGCAGACTCTTGAGGCAATATTTCTTGTTCTCAATTTATTATCATTATGTCTAATCTTGCAAAACAAGAGTTTGTACCTCTTGATATTTCTGGAAAAAATTATCTATCATGGACACTTGATGTGGAAATTCATCTTGAGGCAATGGGTCTTGGAAATACAATTGTGGCAGAAAATGAGGCATCAAACCAAGACCGTGCCAAAACTATGATATTCCTTCGTCATCATTTAGAAGAAGGATTAAAAATTGAATATTTGACTGTGAAAGATCCACTGGTTTTGTGGAATGGTTTGAAAGAAAGATACAGTCACCTGAAGATGGTCGTTCTTCCAAAAGCCCGATATGATTTGCTTCATCTACGGTTACAGGATTTTAAATCTGTTAATGAATATAATTCAGCCATGTTCAGAATTACTTCTCAATTAAAGTTGTGTGGTGAAAATATTACTGATGAAGATATGTTAGAGAAAACATTCTCTACTTTTCATGTCTCTAACATGCTCCTGCAGCAGCAATATAGAGAAAAGGGATTTAAGAAGTATTCTGAACTTATTGCATGTCTCCTTTGGCTGAACAAAACAATGAATTGTTGTTAAAAAATCATGAGTCCCAACCAACTGGTGCTAGTCCATTCCCTGAAGGGAATGCGACACAATTTCAAAATTTTGGTCATGGTCGTGGACGTGCTCATGGAGGTAACCGTGGAAGAGGCCGTAGACATAACTGCGGTCGTGGACGCGATCGTGATAGATATGGACCATATAATAATAATCGTGGCAAGAAACAAAATATCCCCTAGAAGCGGGATAACATTGATTAGAAAAAGGAAGAAAAGAAAAATTATGAAGAAAAATGCTATCGGTCTGGCATGGAAGGTCATTGGTCTCGTACCTATCGTACAGCAGACCATCTTGTTGACATTTACCAAGCATCATTGAAAAAAAAAGATCAAAACATTGAGACCAATTTTATTGATCAAAAGAATGCTTATGATGATGATGATATTGATCTAACACATCTCAATGTAGCAGATTTCTTTGAACATCCTGAAGATGCCAAATGATCATATGTAAATATTTCTTATCTGTTTAGACGTTTAATATTCTGTTATATTCAAATTATGATTTTCTATTTTTCGCATCTTTTAATAATGTTTACTTTTATTTTCTCTGTCATTTCTTCCTGAAGAAGAAATGGGTGCCAAACATTTAGAACTAAATAATAGTAATGATCACATTTGTCTCATTGATAGTGCTACTACGTACACTGTACTAGAATGTACAAAGTATTTTTCCTATTTGGAAATGGGAGAGACAAATGTTCATACAATCAGTGGTAGTGCAAAATTAATTGAAGACTCTAGAAGAGCCACTATATTTCTAATTAAAGGGACTAAAATTATCATAAATAATGCACTACTCTCTCCCAAATCTCGATGAAATTTGTTGAGTTTTAAAGATATCCGACAAAATGGATATCATATTGAGACAATGAATGAGACAAATAGTGAATTCCTACTTATTACAAAAACTGATAGTGGGAGAAAATATGTATTAGAAAAGCTGCCTTCTCTCTCGTCTGGCTTATATTATGCCAAAATCAGTGCAGCTGAAATTCATCACTTAGTAGACCAGAAGTCTACTTATTCCAATGAATTTATGGTTTGGCATGATCATCTCGGACACCCTAGATCTATAATGATAAGGCGAATAATTGAAAATTCACATGGCTATCCATTGAAGAATCAAAATGTATTAAAATCAAATGAATTCTCATGTGTTGCTTGTTCCCAAGGGAAGTTAATTATTAGACCATCACCAGCTAAAATTGGAACTGAATCCCCTACATTTCTAGAACAAATTTATGGTGATATATGTGGGCCTGTAGATCTACCATGTGGACCATTTAAATATTTTATGGTGCTAATTGATGCATCAACTAGATGGTCACATGTATGTTTATTATCTACTCACAACCTGGCGTTTGCGAGATTGCTTGCTCAAATAATTAAATTGCAAGCACAATTTCCAGATTATCCAATTAAACGAATTCTTCTAGATAATGCTAGTGAATATTCATCACATGCTTTTGATGATTACTGCATGTCTATTGGTATAACTGTTGAACATCCTGTAGTTTATATTCACACACAAAATGGTCTGGCCAAATCATTTATTAAACGGCTACAATTGATTGCTAGACCATTATTGATGAGGTCTCAAATGTTGTTTGAATCAGGGGGAGAAAATACACAAGAATAGTGTACTCTTTTTCCTTCACTAGGGTTTTTGTCCTACTAGGTTTTTCCCTAATAAGGTTTTAACGAGGCATATTCTTTGTGTGATAGACATCCAAGGAGAGTGTTATGAAATAATTATCTATATTGATGTGGATGTCCATTTATATTCCCAAGAAGATTGATACATGTATTCCCCATTAGATTTATCGGTACATTGATGTATCCTCTCGTAGTTCGTTAATTCATCTATAGAACTACTAAATACATGTACTTGAAGTACTAAATTCATGTACCTTTGATCTTAGTTTGCCTATAAATAGAGGTATCCTAACCTCACTTGTAACTACAGCAGCAAGAACTTCTGAGCAATACAGTTAATAATAGAAATTCTCTACCTCTCTCTCTACTCTACTTCTCTCTCTACTTGATATTAGCATTAGTTTTACAACAATAAATAGATGATGACTGCCACAACTTGTGCGTGCACATAATTATTTAGGGGTTGAAGTACTTTCGAAGCCCAACTTGTACTAGGATCGGAACAGACTATGATTCCATGCATCCAACTACTGAAACTAAATGTTTCAATCGAAAAACAATAATCAACAAAACGATAGCAACATATCTGAATCAGAGCTGGATTCAAATTCCTAAACAAGAACTTGAGGGAACAAGCAACCTTAAAATAAAAAAAAAAAAAAAAAAAAAAAAGGCAAGAAGGGAATGGGTTAGGGTTGAGATGTTGCACTATGTACTTTAACTTCTAATTCTTTGCTACTTTGTACAATCGGCATGTAAATGCTAATTTTTTAATTGAAATTGCCTAATGAAATTTTCAGCAAATTTTTTTTTCTATCCTTTATGGGAAAAGGATAGAATAACTTTTTTAATAAGCTATTAGCATATAATTTTTTTTAAATTAGCAAGTTTGAATTATACGACATAACACAAATTTAAATTTAAAATTCAAATCATACACTTGTGGGCTGTGGCATGCATCTAGAGATGTTAGTGTGAAATACATTTTTAGTATATAATATAAAGGGTTGATCCAGAAAGATAAGGCAAAATAAAGGTATAATTTCATAAACCTCCCTTGAGGCTTCTGATATTCTCATTGCTCTCCCCTAAAGTTTCTAAAGCCTCCCTTGAGACTAAGTACCTAGTACCAAAATAGCCCCAGTTCGAAAACACAAATAATAAAAAGTTGGTAACAGGAGAGGAGAAACAATCTCGTTCTGTAATTGCCCTTAAGTTTTACTTTACACTCTTAATTTAGCATGAACAATTCTAATTAATTTTGATTTTGTCAAATGTGAGGTGGTTTAAGTAAAATTGCATAGGCGAATTTGAGCTTTATCTATTTTAACAATGTCTATCTAATTTCACTTTGTCTGCGAAAAATATGGTTATCATTAACAGTTTATCAATCATACAACTACCTTTCCCTACATAAATTTCATACATTAACAACTCCTTTTATTTTGGCTAATAAAACTAATAGTCAGTACAATCACTACACAAACACACACACACACATACACACATATGTGCGCACTAGAGTCAACTGCTAATCATCAAATAGAGCAAATCATATACAATATGTCTAACAATCATTCATATTAAATTGCAAGACTGATTGAAGACATTCTTTTTCACTTGCACAATCATTATTAAGCATGATCGTGAACTAAATATCTTAATATCTGCATCGAAATGATAAAAAAATTACACACTTTAAGAGCAAAAAAAAATCTTAGAGACTAGTTTTGACTTGAGATGTTCAAAACCACCAAAAGCAAAGTTCTGTGCTAATTTGAAAGCAAATTTCCTCTTCAAATATTTTGAATCCTTACATATGCCAAAAGAAGTTTTATTTTCTTATTCCATGTGCACAACTAAAGTCTGAACCATTGCATCTACTCACATAAATCAATCATCAATCATAAAAGTCATCAAGTATCTGCACCCTTTCGTGATTCTTTATTAGTAATGTTAACAAAATTTTAAATTGTTGTTATTCCTATTAAACATATATTAATAGGGAGTTAACTAATTATATCAACATAACTACAAAATAGAGATAATCTCAGGAACCTCCCTTGAAATTTTTCCTAATCACATTTGGCTCCTCCAAGACTTTTAAAATCACACTTAGCACCCGTGATAGGATGATGTGACATCAGAAAATTTTAGAAAGACAATACTACTCTTGATATTTTCATCAGATAATTTCAGATTCCTTCCTTGAGTTTTCTCCTAGTCAAACCTAGCATCTTTAAACTAAATTATGTAAAAACAAAATAATAAAAATGCCATAAAAATCGCACATATTTAGGTTTCCTATTTTACTCAAATATTCTCTTTGTATCTTGATTAATTGGGAAGAGATGAAGGAAAAAATAAGGCAAATCGTTCATTTGGTAAAGGGGATGGCCAGGATACAGTTGAATTTGTGAAAAAAATGCATATTAAATATAGCTATAATGGTGTTCAACTATTAAAATAAAATAAAAATCTTATTTCTTTTCAATTTAAAATTTTGACATGGTTAGAAACGATGATCCTCTCCTAGAGATTTAAAAAAAGGAAAAAATAATTTTTTATTTCTTAAAAATTTGGGGAATGGAAACTAAACATTCATTTGGTTCTTCCAGATAATTTTTTTTTGAGCTTGTTGTTAAGGGTTAAGAACAAAAATTATAAAATTTAAAAAGGCATATTTTCTAGTTCTAAAAGTTTTAAAGGAAAAAAATTACTCTTGAATAATAGTGTTCAATTATGAAAAAAATATATTTTGAAAAATTAGTTAACCAACGGTATTAAGATAAAAATCTTATTTCCTTTCAATCTTTTTTTTTTTTTGAGTTTTTTGTTAAGGAGCTGGAAATAAAATTATAAAATTAAAAAAGGCATATTTTCTAGGTCTAAAGATTTTAAGGGAAAATAATTACTCCTAGTTGTTTTCTAAATTTTTTTTATTTTTCATCTTCTAAAACTCAAAAATCAACTTGTAGAAGGACAAAATTGAAAGAAATTATCTCTCTCTCCTAGGAGAATGCCAATGTTACAGAGATTATCATTCTAGAGGTGCTAGGTGTGATTTTGGAAGTCTCGGAAGAGCCAGGTATGATTAGGAGAAATCTCAGTGGAGGTTTCTGATATTATCCCTACAAAATATCTCAGAAGTTGTAAAGATAATTAAGTCATTTCTCCATGAGTGATACAATAATTGGACCCTAATAACCTAATAGGAGAGGTTTCTAATATTTTGAAAATGTCATGGGAAGGCAGTGAGAATGTCAAAAACCGTGAGGGAGGTTTCTAAAATTACCCCCAAAATAAAACCTAAAGCAATTGAGCAACCCCTCCTACACTTGAACTAAGCTATAAACAAACAGCTCAAGCCATTAATAAACAGTTCGTACTCAATTAATTAGGGATTAGTTTGAATTCAGAATATAACATGTTTGATCTCAAACTAAAATTAGAAATCAAATTTGATTTAAGTTATCAAATCAAGTTTGAACTAATATTCTGGACTCAATAAAGCTCAAATAGATTAATATTTTTCTAATACATACATATATACATAGAAACCCCAGAAGAGGTGGAGGAGGAATGTCAACCCAAATTTTCAAATTCAAGTAAAATAGAATGCAAGGAGGATAGGGAATGGACCTCTTGCAGTGAAAGAAAAACTATAAAACTAAACATATACGAGAAATACTACTTCTTTACATTAAGACCCTAACGTATGGAAAGGCCATTCTATCTAATTGTGAAATAACTTTAGCTGGCAGATGAAAGACAAGATAAAAAACTTGCTGTCCAAGACATTCAAAGCGTACTTAATATTAATGTGCTATGGCAATATTATCTTGGTTAAAGTCTAAACCAGCGTTAGTGTACATAAGATAAAGTCATCTCAGATCCTGCAAGGATGGGGGTCGTACAAAACATTCCTGGGTATTATTATCTCACTGAAAGCATGATCCAAGTTACCTAAAGATGAAACTAACTGACTTACCGCTTAAATCCATACGCTTTTACTCAAATACATATACGAGATTGGTTTCATTTCAAGCCAACTGTAGTACATGCAAATTAATGTCTTAGTAGGTGTGATAGTGTTAGGATCAATATTTTAAAAGGTGAAAACATTGAACAGGGCATGTTCATCGCGGACTCCCCACAATTTTTTATATTTTAAATATATATAAAAAAATAAAATATATGATAATACTACAAAATTAAAATAGTCATACATATAATTGAGCCACAAATTTTGATATTTTAAATATTTGTAAAAAATAAAATATACAACAATACTACAAAATTAAAATAGTCATACATATATTTGAGAGTGTGTTTGTGACGACCCCACCTCTCCTTAGGGCGTACCCTAAGATATCAGTAGGCTGCCTGTCCAACTCTCGTCAGGACTTACTAACAATTCTAGGATATTTAAGACCATCGAGCCAAGAAACTACTTAACATAATAAGTGTCATTGTCTAAAAGTGCAAATTTCATTCAATACAATGACTACTGCGATTATACCTCAAGTTTACACTTACAAAAATTCAAATGACTTAAATAAGTACGTTAGTGAAAAATAGACAAAAGCTCGCCAAAACTAGTTCCACCAATTTCTTTACTTCAAGTTCCTGTTAAGGAATAACAAATTTAATGGGGTGAATGAAAGTTCAGTGAAACCAAAAAAACAGGCAGGCAAACAAGTAAAACGAAAAGACTACACTTCTATATATAGCAAGGCATATCTCTATAGCATTCATGTAAGAGCATAGAAGAAACTAGATACGCATTCAAAAGAGGATACGGGAGCTCTCACGAGCTAATCTACTTTCATGCCTTTCAATTGTATTCAGAAGCAGTTTCTATCCATTGACACTCTATCAACCAAGCAAGAAAAATTCTGTAGATCACCACTTAACGCCATTTTCCATCCACCGTTTCACCCCCTACTAGTCCCGCACGGCAATAAGGGTGGTAATACTTGAGTTTACCCAATCAAGTGGTCGACGAGATTACTCTCCAATCGACTTTCAAGTCAAGAGCCCATAGCCCCTTGGCCAAGCCCTAATTGGCCCAAGTTGAATGGGTCACCAATGGGTTTTGGGGCCCGAGAACACAAGTAGGTTGATGAGTCAATACTCCACTCGACAAGCAGTCACAAGTACAAGTAACTCAAGTTCAAGTACAAGCAAGAAATCATCAAGTCAAGTAAGGGGTTGAGATAAAGTACACACCCACCTCAATAGATCGATTAACAAGAGTCACATACAAGCATGTAACAAGATTCACATACAAGCACGTAACAAGTTCATGAAAGTGATCAAGTAGGGCATCAAGTCATGCACTTGGCACTCACCATAATTTCACAAGTTTTACTTGTCACTCAAAGCAACACTGGTTTCTTCACTTATGAGTCCTGGAGCAATAAGGCACGTTTCTGGTAGTGACTATTAGCTAAAATAGTCATACACAATCATGGATATCAATTTAAAATAAGATTGGAAACAAGAACAAGGGACATTGCATAGCGTATTCCAAAAACTCATTATTTCCCTAATAATTCATTATTTACTTTTCATAGTTAAAACTAAAAAATAACTTGAGCACATTCCCAGGAAGTCTTAACAATTACCACTTCACAAGATAAATGAGTTTGCTCTCTTTTAAGAGACTCAACTTTGGTCTCAATTTGCCGCTTAAGCAAAGATAAGACATAAGAACATTCGGTAGAATTAATCCAAATAACAACTAGTGTATCAAGCCAAGTATAAAAGTTGACAATTTCTTTAGTTCCACTTAGTATTCATGCTGTTCTGAACTTCACAAACATGAGTCATTTAGTTTAACTAGAACGTCATGGTTTATTCACTAAGTTTCATACATAAAAGTGCACTTAATATACATAAGCTACTAACTTGATTTGGATTGTCTAAATTCCTTGTATTTTCTTGAAGACAAATCCATATGTGAGAAACATCTGGTAAACTTCAAGTTGACAGGTCAAGATCAAGTTCTTAGCACATTCTAGGATGCATCTTGTGCAAATTTGCCAAAAGTGTCTAACATAAGTATTATTACAAAGGTCTTAACAAACATGCAACACTCATTCGGCTATATGATTATGAGCAAAGTTAGTTATCAAACTATCTAGTTTTTGTTAGCTTCTAGTTTTTTGGTCATAACGGGAGCTTCACTCATCGGATTGAGATGCAATTTATACCATTTCGAAACTAAGACATAGACCTACATTTATCATTTCTTATGAAGACATCGAGATCCAATTCATGTATTTTCATGGTCAAAAATTGAAATCTTAGAAGTTCAGAAAGCTATCGGGTAAAATAGGATTTTTGGGCAATCAGGGGTATTTTGATTATTTCACATGCTACAGTGCTCCGATTGATCTGAAATTTTGTGAGTAGAAATTCAATGCAATCCTCTACAACTTTCATGCTTTGTGCAAGATCCAATTTGGCCTTTATCATAGCCAAAATTTGCAATATTAGAAATCTTAGAAACTGTCGGTTCAATAATCAGGGCATTTGAGTAGTATTGAGAAAAAGTCCGTAACTCAATGTAGAAAAGTCAAAATCGAACATCATTGATTGCGTTTGAAACTAGATTCAAAGATCTTTCAGGGATATAAAATTTAGAACCCAAATCATTTCCTACAAGTGTCGAAAAATTTGAAAAATTGACTGAAAATGCTCTCTGATTTGCAATCCTACTTTATCAAATTCCAACAAGAAAACAAGGAAGAAAGTTCATTGGCTCAAATTAACATACAAGCAAGGCTTAAGGAACTACCAAGTATCTTAAGTAAGGATGCACCAAAAAAATAACACACAAAATGGGGAAATAAGGCTGGTTGTTCTTTCTTCTCTCTCTCAACCAAAATTCTGAAATTTAGCAGTCCTATTCCTTAGTTTCATCAAAATCATCAATCTTTTCTAGTTTAATTCCAAGGAAATCTTCATGCATGTTGAGTTCAAAGGATTATGAAGTATTTTAGGTAAAATCTTCACAATTCTTTATCAAATTTCCAAGAAATAAAACACATAATATCTCTCTCTTTCTCGGGTTTTAGGCTGGAAATTTCCAGTGAGGATTCTTCAACTTTTCATCAAGTTTCATCCCTTTTCACTTGCTCAAAATATCAATCACACACATATATCTTATCTTCAACATGTAAGGTGTCATATAGACTCGATTCTTGGAAGAAAACTTCATTAAGGTCTCAAATATAGAACCAGAACTAGACCATCTCAACAAGTTTAAAATCTAAAATTTTTCCAGCATGAAAGTGAAACTTTTCTTCCTTCAAACTCATGCTAATCAATTAAAAGTTAACATGCATTCAAATATAACCAAAATATAAGTTATATAGATTGGATTCATAGAAAAATTTCATAAGAAAACCCACATGCATGCATCTTAAATCAATCGGCCAGCTTCTAATAAACTTTCCAGCAATAACTAAACCAAAACAAGGGTTTCTCTTATGCAATTTAAGTTTCCAAATCGTAATTTATCATACAATAGTTGAAAACTAGATTTTCTCCAAGATATTAAAAGAGTTTAGAACTGAAAACTATCCTTAATTGTAGAAGATTAAAGCCAGAATTTTGTTTGAGTAAGGTGGAAATCCTCCTAAGCTTGTTTGCAAAATTTCCTAGCAAAACTTGGAGCTTTTCTTCCTCCCAACCTCACGGCCCTCGATCTCTCCTCTAACTCTCTCTATTCAAGTGGAAGACAAGAAATAAAATGAGGGTTTTGTCTTGAATATTTTGATTTTCTTGAAATGAATTTGGTTGCATGCTAGTTTGTTTGAAACTCAAGGGCATATCGGTCTTTTCACTCCAATTTTGACAAAGTGGCAATTTTTGTAACACTTGTCAAATTCCTCTTGCATGAAATTGATATAATTCCAATCCAACCAATCTACTTCTTATTAATCCTAATTTTGCCCCATAATTTTTATTCTAACAACTATTAGATCCTTATTTAATTATGAAAATTTTCAATTTACACCTATGTACTTAAATCTTTCATAGAATATGGTAAACATGTAATTAGATTCTCTAAGCACACACGTGAAATTAATATAGAATTTTGGGTTATCACAGTGTGAGTGTGTGTGTATGTCTCTGTGTGTGTGTGTATTTGTGTGTGTTTATATTTGTAGGTCTCGAAAGCAACCTAAGAGGGGATGAATTAGGTTGATAGAAATTAAAAACTTGATGAATGGCAATGATCACACAATTTGAGTTTATCAAGTTTTCTTGGTGATTCAACACTTGATCAAAGTATATAATGATCACAACAAGTAGATGATCACAAGTAAGTTCCAAGCAAAATAAATAAATAAATAAGAAAGATAGAATCAAATAGACTACCAAGTTGCACTCAACTTGAAGTCCAATACCTCAATGTTATTGCTACTTTAATTTGATGAAGTTACACCAAGTTGTACATGGAAGGATCACCCCTTGCTTGCTTCAATCTCTTCTTAATCAAGCCAAGAGGTTTTACAACAGCCTTGCTACCCCTCACTATGCTACACACTTGAGCCTTCTTCCACAATTGAAAAGCAATGAGTGTTCACAAACTCACTTACACTACAAGTACTAAGAAAGACACAAATTCTAGCTAAATTTGCTTTTGAAAGCTCGTAAGTAATGGTTGTCAAAAGTTCTCAACAAGTTCAGCTTTTAAGGTATTTATAGGGTGCAAAAATAACTGCCACAACTTTTTCAATGGTCTTGAATTAAATGCAAAAAAAACTAACTGTTAGACGTGCCGGACATCCGACGCCTTGTTCTGCGTTCGAAACCACTGTCCACAGTTTGCTGAATTTCTGTGTCGTAAACTGTCGAACGTCCGAACCAAAGATTCCACCATCCGACAAAACCAATAGTCAACTTGAACTTCCTCTCAACATGTCAGACGTCCGAAAGTTAGGTCTTCGTTCGAAGCGTTGTCGTAAACTGTCAGACGTCCGAAACGACCATCTGACAAAACCAATAGCCATCACATCTTCCATTCCAACCTGTCGGATGTCTGAACCCCTGCCTTGCATCCGACAATATCGTCCGATACATATAGATGATATGTTTAGGTGAAAAACCTGTTTCAATACAATTTAGCTTGAAAGAACATTAGTAAAAATCATCATATTGGTTTGTTAATCATCAAAAGAGTCAACAATCACCCCCTTTTTGATGATGACAAATCAAGTGATGATTTGAATGGAAATGAAAGCAAAAAAATACATAAATACTACTGTCCAAAAAAAATTCAATTTACACGTACTCTCCCTCACTTGCAAAACTCACTTTGCAATACTCCCCCTTATTCATAGCACCATAAAATAAAAACTCTTACTCAGTACAACTATACCATTTCAGAAGAACCAATATCATTTAATACCCTTTTCTCTCTCTTTTGTCTTTAATAAAAAAAAATGGACAACCAAAAGTCAAAGGTACATCTAATAAGTATTTGTGACAGCCCCACCTCTCCCTAGGGCGAACCCTAAGGTATCAGCGAGCCGCCTGCCCAGCTCTCGCCGGGACTCACTACCGATCCTTGGTTCAAATGCAAATATCAAAATACATTGATATCCTCAAATCAACTGTAACAATTAAACCCCAAAATTTCCTTAACGAACCACAAACATCCCGAACTATAATTACAGATACAAAAGTTTATCCATCCAAAATCCCATTAGTACAATTCAAAATACAAGAGCTACATCAGAATACAAGATTAGGTCTCCAAACCAATCGACCTAGTGTAACCCTTGGAAGCTCTCACCTCAAACCTGCTAAGGAAAACAAAGTTGGAAGGGGTGAGCTAAAAGCCCAGTGAGCGGTCCTAATATCATACAAATCACACAGTAACAGTGGAGCAAGAATATATCGATAAGCACTCAAGAGGGTTAATATAATTCAGTTTAGAAGCATAAAATGTACAAACACATAAACCGGGAAAATACCCAATGAAAGGATACAGGTTCCACTGAAGCCGCTTGCAGTCCGCCTTGTTCAATACTCAACCTCCTACCTCCTTATAACTCCTAGTGGTAATACTCAGTATACCGTGCCTGGTACCAACCTACCCGACCAAGTCCGCTCGCTCGAATAGGCCGATAACGGGGGAAAGGCCTTATTCAGTCCCATGTGGTAAAGTACACATGGCCTACATCATGCAAGTAATATACAAACAATGGAAAAGCACATTGAACAAGAGAATAAAGTAGGTCGAAAAGTATAAAGTATACACTCGCCCTTCACATAATTATTAAAAGCATTTGAACACGTCAACAGAGTAATTTATTCACAAACATGCAAGGAACACTCACCAACAGTTGAGCGTAAACAAGACAATGTAGAGGTCAAACACGCTCGTCAACGTCCACGGACTCACCTGGAACATGCAAATTAAACCATCAACCCTTTGGTTTCTATTTAAAGTAACCTTGTCGTAAGATTGAAGAAAACTATTTCAAAGGTGAACCGACGCGACATGCATATGCCCCATGAACTAAGCACTCATAAATGCTTATAAACACTTAAAATAGCAAAAGAAGCACATACGTGGGCGTTGAGCTAAAATCGGACGATGACAACTCGAAAACGGAAAACACACAGTGGAAGGTGGAAAACAGTTTTGACGCCTTGTACGCCATTGCCCATATCTCAGGCTACAAGTGTCGGATTTGAGCATACGAGGTGCCGTTTCGAAGCTAAGAGAACAACCTACAACTTTCGTGAAGACAACTTCAACCCATATTTACTCTATCTAGGTCAAAAACGCAGAAAACAGTCTCAGAAGTTTCGCCGTCAGAATGTTCGACAGGCCAACTTCAAACGGGCATAACTCAGCCACAAATCGAATCAGGAAATTCCAAATGCGTTGGAAAGCTAGAATAAAGGGCTATAACTTTCGTGTTTTGGCCAAAAGCTAAATCACAAAGGAACAACACCAAAAACGACGCCAAAGTCACTGCCGACAAAATCCTGTTTTTCCGTCCAATGCCCAAACGAATTTCATGCACTCGAAATGCATTCATGCAACCTCCTCGACTCGCCATTACAAACACGCAAAACAGCCCCTCACACGCCACCAAACCAGCACGCATACACACACACTACACACACACAAAACCACAAGTGGAATTCAAGAGCCCACGTAATCGCTCAATTTACTTGGTGGGAATTCAAGAGCCCACCAACAACTAAACATGCAATCCCACCTTGATTTCTACCAAGAGCATTAAAGCCAAAACCCTAACCCTAACTCATGATTATGGCAAAGCACATATACATCAAATTCCACCATTCCAAACCATAACATCATTCCATGAGCTAAAATAGACATGAATCAAGCTATGGAAAACACAAAATCCTTCATTTCATAATCTTCAATCAAATTCCAGCTTGTAGGAAACTAGAAAAACCTTTCTTGATGTGGTTCTTGGTGAAACTTCAAGTGCTCAAGTCCAAGCTTCTCCTCCCAACTCCGAATCGAAATCGTACGGTTGAAGTCGCAAGAATCTCCCAATTTTTCTTCCTTTTTTTTCCTCTCTTTTTTTTCCCTCTTTTTCTTTCTTCCCTCACGGTTTTCCTTTCCTATTTTTCCCTTGGTTTGGCCGGCAGCTATAAGGCTTAAATAAGCCAAGAGATAATCACAAAGATATTTTTTACTTGGTCAAATGTTGGTCAAAAATGTCATGCCAAAATAACCCATCAACTGAGGTCTATTTCCACTCTTTCCCACATAACTTCTTTTCCTATCAAATTAGTCCATAAGTACTTAATTTAACCTAGCCCATCAAAGCTTAATTACCCCTACTTAGGCTACTAATCACCTAGGAATTGTAATCTCACTTCCTAATCATGCATTATCACACATAAAATCAAAGAGTTAACAAACTCGTAATTAAACATAAAACTTAGACTCATTTTCAAAACTAGAGTTTTAAGAAATCAAATTGGGGTTTTCCATATTCAAATTAGGGTTTTATCAGAATTAGGGTTTTCGAAACAAATTAGGGTTTTAGGTTTCAAGTTAGGGTTTGAAAACATGTAAAACTGGATTATTAAAACAAAACACTTTTAAAAATAAAACAAGCATATAAACACCTTGGCAAACCAAAATAACTATAATTAACAGTATTTAATATTTTCCAGAAATTGGAAAAAAAAATCGGGGCCTCACAATCTCCCCTTCTTAAAAGAATTTCGTCAAATTCATACCTTCTACCACCCGACCTTGAAATCGGCCAAGAAGGTTATAGGTTCTCGCCGGATCGGTTTCCTCCTTCAGAACTTGTTGAGAAGTAGTTACATTTCCTTGGCGAATTACTTTCTCTCGCTTGTTTTCTTGGCGTGGCTAACTTGATGGTCGGCACTCCCACAACGCAAACATTTTCTTTCACCCAATTTTCCTCATTTTTTCCCACAAGATCCACAAGTTGGTTGGACAACCGTGGCTTGACTTCCCAGTGGTGTTTCCGTGGATGGGCCCTTCTTGTTTGAGTTCCCTGTGATGTAGCCCCTTCTGGTTGCTCCATCTTATGAGAAGAATAAGGAGGTAATTTTATCCCACCAGTTCCTTTTCCGACTTTTGAAGGCGGTACGGTTTCTCTAGAAACCTCAAGGGAGCTACCACTAGGTGCATCTCTTTCGGGCTTGAAAGGCTTTCAGCTTGAGATTTTGTTATCTCGACTCTTTGGGCTTTCTCAGGGCATCGGTAAATGTCTCAATTTGAGCTGCTGAGAGCATCTTGAATTTCTAGGTTAAGTCCCTGAATAAACCGCCTTATTCTCTTTCGCCTGTAGTACCCGTTAGGGCAAATCTAGATAACTTGTGAATTGAGTTTCATATTCAGCCACACTTAGGGTTCCTTGGCAGTTTTATAAAATCATCTTCTCTCTTTTCTTGGACCAGGTGGTGGAAGGAACTTTTCATTAAATTCTTGTACAAAATTCATCCAAGTTCTCGGGTTTGTTCCCTTTCCCACTTATTTCGATAACATTCCACCATGCTCTAGCCGCTCCTTCAAATTGGAACACCGCAAAAGTTACTTGTCTTTCTTCGAATAATTCAATGCATCAAATATGTTCCTTATATTTTCCAACCACTTCGGCTATATCGGGGACCTCCAAAGAAACTTAGGGGAGAAAATTTTGAAATCTCTCTAATGCCTTGTCTTCTCCTTCTACTTGATTCACAGGTTTCCTTGTTGATTTCCAAGGTTTTGACCAGCCATTTGTGCTAACAAATCAGTCATACGCTGGATGGCGTGGCAACTGATCATTAGCATCGGCCCTTGCTTCACGATTATTTCCCGCGACTGATTCGCGGATCATCCCCTAGATCCGGGGTTGTCTAAGGCCACGCCCACGTCCCACGGCCTCGCTTTGCCCTCGTTTCCATGTTCATAGCTAATCTATATGCATATGTATATCAACCATACTAAACCATAATTAACTTCACACACACGCAAGTAACAACTCTTAAAGCAAGTGGAGCAAACACATTTTCACATAGCACATTTCACAATACAGTTCACACTCAGTCATATCTCATGTTAGTGCAAACCAGAACTCGTTAAACTAAAACACAAGTCACTGTCAAGTTGAGTACATATCAAGTCAAAAGTAGTAGACAAAAGTAAACAAGTCATCAACAAAATACACTGGCCCCAAAAGTAGAACATTCTACATCCCCATCCTATCATTCTCTTACAAAAGGTCAAAACCGATACGGCACAGGATTAATTAGACCCAAGAGATTCTCGTTCTCTAACACGTTCGATTTCATTTCCTACGCTAGGATCCCTCAAGGCCATCTTCTCCACCTCTCTCCCTTAGTTGTTGGGCCATTTGAGCCAAGCGATTATTGGCCTCTTGTAATTGTTCACGTAAGGTTTCGATTCGTTGTTGCTCCTCGAGCACCCTAGTCTCTAACTCTTGAATTCGACCATTTGCTCCGGCATTTGCATTGACTAATCTCGCTCTCATCTACTATAGCTAGCACCACTTGATTGGAATATGAATATGTTCCGCCAACAATCACACCGCCTATCCACCTACGCCCGAACAAACCGTTGAAATGGCTCACCGTGTCCCATCTCAAACATAACGAGTCGCCTCAGGCAGTCCCTCGTGCTCCATTTCCTTCCATTCCTACAATCACGACTAGAATTAGTGTTCTAGGTAAACTATTACCGTAAATCATATCATTTAACAGCTAACCTAATCCCACAGTCCTGCACCCTAAACGCGTTAAGCCTAGGGTACACTCAGAGATCTGAAACCTAAAGCTCTGATACCAACTGTGACAGCCCCACCTCTCCCTAGGCTAACCCTAAGGTATCAGCCTTTCGCCGGACTCACTCACCCATCCTTGGTTCAAATGCAAATATCAAAATACATTGATATCCTCAAATCAACTGTAACAATTAAACCCCAAAATTTCCTTAACGAACCACAAACATCCCGAACTATAATTACAGATACAAAAGTTTATCCATCCAAAATCCCATTAGTACAATTCAAAATACAAGAGCTACATCAGAATACAAGATTAGGTCTCCAAACCAATCGACCTAGTGTAACCCTTGGAAGCTCTCGACCTCAAATCCTGCTAAGGAAAACAAAGTTGGAAGGGGTGAGCTAAAAGCCCTGAGGTCCTAATATCATACAAATCACACAGTAACAGTGGAGCAAGAATATATCAGATAAGCACTCAGTAGGTTAATATAATTCAGTTTAGAAGCATAAAATGTACAAACACATAAACTGGGAAAATACCCAGTGAAAGGATACAGGTTCCACTGGAAGCCGTTGCAGTCCGTCTTGTTCAATACTCAACCTCCTACTCCTCCTTATAACTCCTAGTGGTAATACTCGAGTATACAGTGCCTGGGTACCAACCCACCCGACCGAGTCCCGGCTCGAATAGGTCGATAACGGGGAAAGGCCTTATTCACCATGTGGTAAAGTACACATGGCCTACATCATGCAAAGTAATATACAAACAATGGAAAAGCACACGCTTGAACAAGAGAATAAAAGTAGGCGAGTCGCGATAAAGTATACACTCAGCCTTCACATAATTAAAAGCATTTGAACACGCCAACAGGTAATTTATTCACAAACATGCAAGGAACACTCACCAAGCTTAAGCGTAAACAAGACAATGTAGAGGTCAAACACGCTCGTCAACGTCCACGGACTCACCTGGAACATGCAAATTAAACCATCAACCCCTTTGGTTTCTATTTAAAGTAACCTTGTCGTAAGATTGGAAGAAAACTATTTCAAGGTGAACCGGCGACATGCATATGCCCCATGAACTAAGCACTCATAAATGCTTATAAACACTTAAAATAGCAAAAGAAGCACATACGTATGGGCGTTGAGCTAAAATCGGACGATGACAACTCGAAAGCGGAAAACACACGATGGAAGGTGGAAAACAGTTTTGACGCCTTGTACGCCATTGCCCATATCTCAGGCTACAAGTGTCAGATTTGAGCGTACGAGGTGCCGTTTCGAAGCTAAGAGAACAACCTACAACTTTCATGAAGAAAACTTCAACCCAGATTTACTCTATCTAGGTCAAAAACGCAGAAAACAGTCTCAGAAGTTTCGCCGTCAGAATGTTCGACAGGCCAACTTCAAACGGCATAACTCAGCTCACAAATCGAATCAGGAAATTCAAATGCGTTGGAAAGCTAGAATAAGGGCTATAACTTTCGTGTTTTGGCCAAAAGCTAAATCACAAAGGAACAACACCAAAATGACAAAGTCACTGCCGACAAAATCCTGTTTTTCAGCCAATGCCCAAACGAATTTCATGCACTCGAAATGCATTCATGCAACCTCCTCGACTATTACAAACACGCAAAACAGCCCCTCACACGCCACCAAACCAGCACGCACATACACACACTACACACACACAAAACCACAAGTGGGAATTCAAGAGCCCACGTAATCGTTCAAATTTACTCGCGGGTGGGAATTCAAGAGCCCACCAACAACTAAACATGCAATCCAACCTTGATTTCTACCAAGAGCATTAAAGCCAAAACCCTAACCCTAACTCATGATTATGGCAAAGCACATATACATCAAATTCCACCATTCCAAACCATAACATCATTCCATGAGCTAAAATAGACATGAATCAATCTATGGAAAACACAAAATCCTTCATTTCATAATCTTCAATCAAATTCCAGCTTGTAGGAAACTAGAAAAAACCTTTCTTGATGTGGTTCTTGGTGAAACTTCAAGTGCTCAAGTCCAAGCTTCTCCTCCCAACTCCGAATCGAAATCGTACGGTTGAAGTCGCAAGAATCTCCCAAGTTTTCTTCCTTTTTTTTTTCCTCTCTTTTTTTTCCTTCTTTTTCTTTCTTCCCTCACGGTTTTCCTTTCCTATTTTTCCCTTGGTTTGGCCGGCAGCTATAAGGCTTAAATAAGCCAAGAGATAATCACAAAAGATATTTTTTTACTTGGTCAAATGTTGGTCAAAAATGTCATGCCAAAATAACCCATCAACTGAGGTCTATTTCCACTCTTTCCCACATAACTTCTTTTCCTATCAAATTAGTCCATAAGTACTTAATTTAACCTAGCCCATCAAAACTTAATTACCCCTACTTAGGCTACTAATCACCTAGGAATTGTAATCTCACTTCCTAATCATGCATTATCACACATAAAATCAAAGAGTTAACAAACTCGTAATTAAACATAAAACTTAGACTCATTTTCAAAACTAGAGTTTTAAGAAATCAAATTGGGGTTTTCCATATTCAAATTAGGGTTTTATCAAAATTAGGGTTTTTCGAAACAAATTAGGGTTTTAGGTTTCAAGTTAGGGTTTGAAAACATGTAAAACTGGATTATTAAAACAAAACACTTTTAAAAGTAAAACAAGCATATAAACACCTTGGCAAACCAAAATAACTATAATTAACAGTATTTAATATTTTCCAGAAATTGGAAAAAAAAATCGGGGCCTCACAGTATTGATACCAAAATAGTAAACATTCAAAACCAATAAACATCCAAATATCCAAAAACATAAAGTTAAAAAAGATAAGCATCCAACAAGGTTCAGTTAGTCAAGGCCAACAAAGCCAATGCCAAACAAAAAAAGCCAAGGCCAATAAGTAATTTTGGCTTCAACAAAAAGTATTAACAGAAGCCAAGAAGCAAGTTATGAGCAAAAAGATGATCTAGAAATGCCTAATTGTATAAGTCTAATATATGCCTAAATGTCTAGAATTGGGGACGAGATGAGCCATGACGCCTTCGAACAAGTCTGTACCCCTCTAAATTTTCCTCCGAATCAGTGTCCATTTCTTGAGGAGGAATGTGAAATTGGGAAGGACCAGGGTCCTGGGTCGGCTGAGATTGCTCCCGTGCTTGACCTTCAATGACTTGTTTCTCTTGTGCAGTTTGCACATATGCTTGGCCTTCATGTTCTTGAGCAGTTTCCTCTTGTGCTTGTATTGCAGTTCCTTGTGCAGTTTCCTCTTGAGTTTGGCATTTAGTTTCTTGTTCAATTTCCCTTTGAGCTTGAGAAGGCAAGAGAGTTTCCTTTAAGTTGAGAAAGGCTTCCTTTTGCTCCGAATTCATAACCATTTGAAGACCCTCCTCTAGAAGAATTTGCCTTTGCTTGATTTCATGAAGAAGGCTAAGGATAGGATCCAAGGAAGATGAAGACTGTGATGTTAATGGAGTAGAGAAAGAAAGTCTTGGGCGTTTAAAATGAGGAGTAACAGGAGTTTAAGGAATAGATTGTGGATCATGAACTTGTTTGGTACGGGTTTCCAAAGCAATCTCTTTGTACACCCATTCATCACCAACAAAACGGATATTTTTCTTTTTAAAGTATGCTTTGGTGAAGAAACAGTTTGGATTTTCAGTAGTGGGTGCACCAATCAAAGGAATGTTGAAATGGTTAAGAATGGAAGTCAAGAATTTTCCATAAGAAATTCCCCTACGACTATCGGATTTCACTTTGTTCATAAAACGACACATTACAAATCTGAAATCAATCCTTATATCTTCCATAAAATGGTAAAATAAGTACAATTCCATTTTGTTTGCTGTGGTACGATGGCCAGAAGTGGGAATTAACAAATTGTCAATCATAACCTACAGAATCTGTTGCAAGAGTGTCAATTCATTTAAATCAGTTTATGTTGGAACTTGAAAATTTGTTTGGAAATAAGATAAAAGTTTTGTTCCACTGAAATGATTGTAAGAAGTTGGTTGCTCTTCATATGAAAAGAAGTTTGCTACTCTGCTAGAGCAATCAGTTTCAATTGTAGTATTGAAAATTTCATTCACAATGTTAGGATCAAGAGTAATATGAATTCCATTGACCCTAAACACAATCTCAGAAGGAGTTCTATCTTGCCTAATATTAGCATAAAATTGGTGCACTATGGGGGGATAAATAATGTGGGAAAAAGTAAGAAAATGTCTCCATTTTTGAAAAGAAAATTTTTCAATGATCCAATCGAGTTTGTAGGCACAGAAATCAAAAATAGAAATGGAACGTTGGGGTATGAAGCTTTTCCTGCAAACTATGGAGAATCTTCTTCTGCCTCAATATCAATGAAGGTAGGAAGTGCGTTTCTGAGATGTTCCTATGCTTCTTCTTGCTGATCAAAAGCACGAGTACGTCGTTGAGAGCCTCTTGTCCTTCCAGTTTCAAAGCTTCTTCTAGGTCCCCGTTTAGCAGTAAATGAGCTTCCTTTAACCCGCACCATTGAGAATGAATAGAGTGTAATGGATGATGCAGTGATGATAATACAATGCTGTTAATGCCTTCTAAACACTAATAATCTCATGAATCAGTTCAAAGAAGAGAAATTTTGAGCGTAGGGTTTGAAAAGGAAATTGGGGATTTTCTCAATTTTGATGTTTAGGGGAAATGTGAAAGATTATTTGCTAGAAATGATGTTTGGAAGTCGAATTTGGAAATAATTTTACTAAATCATTGCTTGAAGAGATCAAATTTTGATTTTTAGAGATGCAAAAATGGAAGAACAGTCTATCCAAGAGAGAGAAAGAAATTAGCAAATGATTGTCCGAACCACCTTTTAAAAGGAATTTTAATGATGTCAAACGTCCGAACATTAGAGTGCGTCCGATACATACGTCCGATCCCCTGTTTTGTTAAAAAGTGGTTTTCTAGAGCTGTCGGATGTCCGATCCATGTGCAGGACGTTCGATAATAGTTGACACACAGCACAAATGTTGTCGGATGTCCGAAATCTGTAGGACGTCCGATCCCTTTTTTCTTAATGAAATTTTTCTGAAATTCCCAGTTTGCTTCTCAAATGCACAAATTGCTCCAAAAGCAATGCTTTTGTAAAACTATCAGCAATTTGATCTTTTGAACATACATAATTAACACAAATTTCTCCTCTTTGAACAAGATCATGAATGAAATGATACTTGATGTCTATATGTTTTGTTTTAGAATGTTGAATGGGATTTTTGATTAAATTTATGGAACTAGTGTTATCACAAAACATAGGTACACAATCATATTTCAAATGAAAATCATATAAGGTGTGTTTCATCCAAATCAATTGAGCACAACAAGCACCGGCTGCTATATACTCAGTTTCTGCCGTAGATAAAGAGATTGCATTTTGCTTTTTGCTGAACCAAAAGACTAAGCATTCACCTAGAAAATGACATGTACCACTTGTACTTTTTCTGTCTACTCTACAACTAGCGAAGTCGGCATCCGAAAAGCCAATTAAAGCAAAGTTAGAACATTTTGGATACCATAAACCATAATTCACAGTTCCTTTTAGATATCTAAAAATTCGTTTTACAGTTAGCAAGTGAGACTCTTTTGGATATGATTGAAATCAAGCACATAAGCAAACAGCAAATATAATATCGGGTCTACTTGTGGTTAAATAAAGCAAGCTACCAATCATACCTCTATAGCACTTCTCATCAACTTTTGTACCTTCTTCATCTTTGTCAAGTTTGGTGGAGATGCACATAGGGGTGCCAACTTGTTTTGAGTCCTCCATTCCAAATCTTTTGAGAAGTTCCTTTGTGTACTTGGTTTGATTGATAAAAGTTCCTTCATGACTTTGGTGCACTTGAAATCCGAGAAAGAAGTTCATTTCTCCCATCATACTCATTTCGAACTCCTTTTGCATAACATTTGAAAATTCTTTGCACAAACGTTCATTAGTAGCACCAAAAATGATATCATCCATATAAATTTGCACAATTAATAAATCATTCAAACTATTTTTGGTAAATAGAGTAGTGTCTACATCTCCTCTTTTAAAACCATTTTCAATCAAAAATCCACTTAAACGTTCATACCAAACTCTTGGAGCTTGTTTCAAATCATATAAAGCTTTTGAAAGTTTGAGCACATAATTGGGAAATTTTTCATTCTCAAATCCGGGGGGTTGATCAACATAAACTTCTTGGTCAATAAAACCATTTAGAAATGCACTTTTAACATCCATTTGAAGTAGTTTGAAACCCCTAAAATATGCAAATGCAAGAAACATTCTAATAGATTCTAATCTAGCTACGGGAGCAAAAGTTTCATCAAAATCTATCCCTTCTTCTTGTGCATAACCTTTTGCTACAAGTCTAGCTTTGTTTCTAACTATTTCTCCTTTATCATTTAACTTGTTTCTAAACACCCATTTTGTTCCAGTCACAGGATGGTCTAAGGGTCTTTCCACTAAAGTCCGTACTCTATTTCTCTCAAACTAGTTTAGTTCTTCTTGCATGGCCACAATCCAACTCTCATCTTTTAATGCCTCATTGACATTTTTGGACTCAATATGAGAAAGTAATACAAAGTTATCTACTAAAGCATTTTTATAAGAGCGAGTTTTTACCCTCTCGGATGAATCACCTATTATGAGCTCCTTCGGATGATATTGAGTGAACTTCCAAACTTTTGGAAGATCTTTTTGAGTTTCTTCACCTTCATCTTTCTTTTCTTGTTCATCTCCTTCTTGAGATGTATCTTTCTTTGTGTCATCCTTCACTTCCTTGTCTTACTCTTCATGAAGGGTTAGTTCTTTAAGAGCTTCTTGGACACCTAAATCATCATCTTCACAAACATCCTTGGATACAACATCACTAGTTTCATCAAAAGTAACATGAATGGCTTCTTCTATGACAAGAGTCCTTCTATTGTACACTCTATAATTACGTTTATTTTCACAATATTCCAGGAAAATACCTTCATTCATTTTCTTATCAAACTTTCCAAGATACTCTTTAATATTTAAAATAAAACATTTGCATCCAAATACCCAAAAATAACCAACAATGGGCTTTTTGCCAAAAAGAGGTTCATATGAAGTTTTATGCAAAATTGGTCGCAAAAGAATTCTATTCATCACATAACAAGCCATGTTCTATTTTTGGCATATCACATTCATTTAGCATGGTTCTTACGGCTTCTTGAAGAGTTTTTTTTTTCTTTTAACAACACCATTTTGTTATGGAACTCTTGCTATTGGAAACTCATGTGAAATTCCATTGTGATCACAAAATTCCGGAAAGTCACAATATTTAAACTCCGTCCCATTATCACTTCTAATTTTCACAATATTCAAGTTTAGCAAATTTTGGACTTTTGCAAATAAGGAATCAAAATTTTTGAAAGTATCATCTTTATGAACTAAAAACACAACCCAAGTGTACCTAGAAAAATCATCAACTATTACAAAATAAAAAAGTTTGCCACCTAAGTTAGCAACTTGAGTAGGACAAAATAGATCAAGATGTAAAAGCTCCAAAGGTTTTGAAGTAGAAACACAATTTTTTGGTTTAAAGGAGACTTTTGTTTGTTTTCCAAATTAACAAGTATCACATATACGATCTTTTTCAAATTTGATTTTTGGTAATCCTCTAACAAGTTCCTTTTTGAAAATCTCATTGAGTAAATCCATGTTAAAGTGACAAAGCCTTCTATGCCATAACCAAGGATCATCATTAATAATTTTAAGGTATTGAAAACTAGTCGAATCAATTTTCTCAAGAAAAATAACATAAATGTCATTTTATCTTTTCCCTTTAAAGACAATGTTAAAATTTGTATCAAGGATCAAACACTCACTGTGACAGCCCCACCTCCCCCTAGGGCGTAACAAAGGGTTCGGTGGACCGCCTGCCCAATTCTCGCCGGGACTCACTACGAATTTCCAAATATCGATCCAAACATTCATTCGTAAAGTCATCATTAAAAGTTATTAAAACTACTAATAAACTCTCACAAAATACAAACCCCAAAATTTCATCAAAGTTACATTGATAATTACTCATTGATAACAACTCCAAAATACCATAAACCATCAAATTTATCCGTTAATTTCAATCTTATACAAAATGAGGAATCCTACAAAAGTACTAACATCCTCGATTCACGTGTCTCACCTCGAAACTTGTTAAGGAAAACAAATTGGGGTGAGCCAACGCTCAATGAGGCCAAGAGAAACATGCACAGGCAACTGAAAACAATTAAATAAATTAATAAAACAATAAAAGAGCCAAACAGTGAATTTAGCAATAAAGTTTTTAAACAATACAATGTAAAGGATACAGTTGCCGGCTCCACATATCCACAATCTCTGTAATCACCTTCTCCGCTTCACAAGTATCAATTTCTGGTCATACGTTGACACTCCGTCAACCACTCACTCTCACAGTCCATATTCACCACTTACTCCCTCTCCCGTCTACTTACACCCCCTTAACCGGGCCCGAATTCTTAAATTTGAACAGGGATTGGCAACCCACTATGAGTATGCCAAGTCGGCGGACTCATTCCAACCTACGTGCTTTAAACAGTAAAAACCCATGGTTCACCCATCCCTTGCCCTAGCCCCTGTTGCCGGACAAGGTGAAGGGATCTCCGATGGGGTTTGGGCGTCCCCACAGTTATAAACAGTATAAACAGTTCAATCAATTCAAGCAGTTAAACAAGTAACCATTTAAACAGTTAAACTCATTTTGAGATAATTCAAGAATGTGAGCACGATAAAGTACACGCTCACCGAGGAACACAAGCATGCTTTCAATTTATTTACATCATTTAAAGCAATTAAACATGCACTTGAACACTCACCAAGTCAAAAGAGCAAGTAATTGTTCACACGGGGGGATTACACTTCCGGGTCCTTCCTCGAGGAAACTTTGATCACCGAGGACAAATTTTAATCACTAACAGTGCCAAGAGAGTCGGTATGCCAAGCAAGGCATTTGAAGTTTAGATAACTTGACAACCCCATCCCTCTAACCAAAGGGTTCAGGACCTACCTAACTCTCACGGGACTCACTACAGTCCTCAATTAATTGCAAATTAAATACTCCAAAAGTACAAAAATGCTAAAATCCACAAGTACGTCCCAGTAGTAAATACAACCCAAGTTCTCCAAAATATAAATTACAACTCAACCAAAATTACAATTGTACAAGAAATACTCCAAAATTACTAATAAGGCCACTACATGCTTAGATCATCATTCTGTGGAGGGAAAATAAATATTTTTGGGGTGAGCTAAAGCTCAGTGAGGTTCCGAGAAAACAAGTATTTTAGAATTTAACTGTTTTATCAGAGCACGAAAACATTGAAATATTCGAATCTTTGAAATCACGTGAGATAGTACCTTTCACTAAAAATTTGCATGACGAAAACATTTTACGAAATAATTTAATTCATCACACGAGCACTTTGACAGATAATCAAGCATACTCACAGGACACTTTTCAACTAGGAGAGATCAATACTGGGCCACTTCGACTGGAGATCGGTGCTCACGAGGAGACTTGCTGGATTGGCTCTACTAGGAGAACAAAGGTTTAATAAACATTAAATCGGTTATACAAGGATACGTGCTCACTTGGAGCTATTTCACTAGTCCACTTCACCTTATAACTCCGAACAATCCCCTCAGGTTCATCGGCCATCACCTTATTCCTCTAGTGGTAATACTGAGTATCTTGTCTGATGCCCTAAGTACCAACCTACCCGACAATCGAGTCCGACTTCGAATAGGCCGATAACGAAGGGGAAAGGCCTTGTTCACCAATGTGGTAAAGTACACATGGCCTACATGCGCAAGTAATATACAAGCAGAGAAAAGTAAACAAGGAGCAGTTATAGGCAGTTAGGTCGAGTGCGATAAGTACACACTCTCTAAAACAAGTACTTAACACTTATGAAATCAAGTAACATCAAGTATTAATCACATAAGCATGTAATTCACATAACATACAAGGAATACTCACATGTAATAGCAAGTTAAATGGAAGTTAATTTCCACGAATTATTTCACTTGTGCATATTAATAAATCAATATGTAAAACAAGCACATCACAAATAAGTTTATAAACAAGTGAATCGGTTTATAAGTATTTTGAAATACGGTTTAAAATACTCACAATTAATTGAAAACATTTACATTTATAAAGAGTAGTAGCAAAATAGTACATGTGAAAATAAGTTGGAAAACAAGATTAAAATATGTAGGGAAAAGTTCAAAGAACCCTCACAAGTCATTTTGCGTGTAAATGGTAAAACATCTTTGAAATTTAGAATTCATATATAAATTATAGTAGATCATTTGATACTCATTTAATAAATCATTTAATTTCAAAACAGTAGTAAATCATAGCATTTGTAAATAGCTTAAAACACTTTTAATTTAGTAGAAAATCATATTATTTGCAAAGAGTAATAGTCAAATATTTAATTTGAAGATTAATTGGAACCAGTTTGAAAATAAGTTAAACAGATTCAAAACAAGACGAAACAAATTTGAACCATCACCTCAATATTAGCAATTTAAGAGATTAAATTGTTTCTCGCATAATCCACAATAAACCACAATATAGGATATCAATGATAAAACAGTTCAATGCCTTTAGAAGTCGTTTTAATCATAAACATTTCTTTTGTAAAGCAACAATAAATCCAAAATAGTATAGGCGTTAAAATATTTCACAATTTATTTCCTTAAACCAAAGATAAACATTTAGTTAAAACAAGTTGGAACACTCACCAAGTTTCACACTCGCCCACATAAATCACTAATCACCATGTAATCTTCATGGCACATCCAAGTCCTGGGGTCAAGTAAAATAACAAGACTTTCACAAATTCCAATCCACAAGAAACGAGAAACTTTAGCTTAAAAACCTCAATTAACATGTCCAACTTTAACCTCTAAACCATAGTTCCAAATCCACAAGACCTTAGCTCAAATTAAGGGAAACGACCACAAGCATACTAGGGCATGGTTCAGGTGTCATGTGGAGTAAAAATGTTATCTTGAACCAAGAAAAGTATTTGAACCAAACCAAAATGAAGGAATGAGTATAAAAGAGAAACATCAACTTTGGCAACTTTGACGCCTCTCGGTATTTTGATCAAAACCAGAGCTACGCTTATCGGATTGAGTTGAATGTTACACCGTTTCGAAGCTCAGACATAGCTCTACAATTTTTATGAATCCATCGAAATTCACTTCATGCATTTTCATAGTCAAAAATGGCAATTACAGAGACTTAAGAAAACTGTCGGGTTACGTCAGGAAAGCAGGAGCAGCTTCGGGAGAAAATCCATAGCTCAATGTAGAAATATCAAAATTGAGTGCTGTTAGTGGAGTTTAAAACTAGATTCATAGGGATTTCAATGGTACAAAAATCAGACTCTAGTTCGTTGCCAATTGATACCAGAAAATCCGACAAGTTGGCTGAAACTAGAGACTGTCGGGTAAACAGGGGAGCAGAATAGTCAGGGGTATTTTGGACATTTCTCATGATACAGTGCTCAGATTGCTCTGAAATTTTCTGGGTGGAAAGATAACTCAAATCCCTACAACTTTCATGTTTTGATAAAGAACTGTTTTAGACTCTAACATGGTCAAATTCGCAGAGGAATTGAACACAAAAATCTGGAATTTAAGATCAAACAGTTGGTGTGCAATCTTATCCTACTTCATCAAACGAATTTACCAAGCAATGATATCCATCCAAAATCTGTCCTCAGCTATCCTAATCCATTCTAAACATCAACCACAAGCTATACTACAAGATTCAAGGATTGTGCAAGCTAGGTTACCTCTAAAACCTTCAAGGAACAAAGCTGAAAATGGAAGCTAGAGCAGCCTGCAGTCTTCTTTTATCTTCTCTTGGTTTCAACTGCTTGGAGCATGGAGCAAACCTCTCTTTTTCCTCTCTTTTCTTTCCTTTCTTTTCTCCTCTTTGGCTCACGGTTTCTTCCCCTTTCTTTTCTCCTCTTGCAGCCGACTCTCCCCTCTCTTGGTCTCCTAACTTGTCTCAATTTTGTTATATGATAAGGCCTAAGAGATATTTGTGGGATTGGTCAAAGGGTTGGTCAAAAATATCAAGCCAACCCTAGCAACTTCAATGATCCTTCACTTTGGCCCCAAGTGATTTATTTCCCAGCAATTAAGTCCACTAATGCCTAATCTCACCTACTTAAACTACTAATCACCCAAGGATTTTAATTACCTTCGCGCAACTCTCACTACCTTAACCAATCGAGATCGCAAAATATAATCCAAAATTAGGGTTTTCGAGTAAATCAAATCTTATAACACTTGAAATACCATTGGGAAAAAAATACGGGATGTTACATAACTAGTTTCACTAATTGGCACTTTCAAAGAAAATTCATAACTAAAGTTTCACACATCGGAATTGGGCGAGGCTTGGGCCGTTGGAAACTAGATTCAACCCTCTAAAAGTCGTGAGAAAACATCAAACGCAAATTACCAAAGCAGGGAAGTAAATTTTGGAGATTAAGTGGCTGCTGAGACAAAATCCAGGAAAATAGGCAGAATTTTCAGTCATTTTTCAAGAATCACTGTAGCTCGTAGGAATGGATTTAGTGTGCAAGGGTTACGTTAGAAAGCTCTTTGAGTCTATTTTCAAATTCTGCTGACGGCACTTAATTTTGACTCTCTAGCGTGAAATGACAGTCGTTAGAACAGAACAGGACAAGCTGCCTGACAAAGCAAGTTTCCAGATTCACAGGGCCGACTTTGGTGAATCATTTGGAGGTCGAATACACATTGGATTGACACCAAATTTGGTACACATACTCTTCTCTATGTAGAATATAATCCTGTCAAGTTTCAGCCATATACTCCCACAGGAAGGTCAGTTTCCAAGTGTATAAAGTGTGTCCAGGTTTTCAAGTTCAAATCTGGAAATTTGTTCAACTTCCTACTTGGGCAGAAATCTTTGAAAAATCATAACTTGAGTTATATAAATCCAAATTTCACAATCTTGGTACCGTTGGAAACCTATTTTAATTATATAAAACTTTATGGAAGGCATCAAGATAAAATTCTGGACAGAAACTGCCCAAATTTTTTATTAAGAAATAGCTACAGTACCAAACAGAACAGGACAGGTTGACTGTCCAGCCAACTTTGAAAATTCACCAAAAATTGTAGAAAATGAATTGGCCTCTAAAATTTATACAGTTTATATTCCTATGTAAGAAGTTTCAACAGCTACCAACGGCACTCAATTCCAACTCTCGAGCAAGAAATTATAGCAGTTCAAACAGGGTGGGTTAGAAATTCTGAAATTTCTGTTTTCCAGATTTGCATGGTAGAATTCTAGGCCTTGTTTGAGTGACGGTTTCTTGTTCAAAAATTACCAAATTTGATATACCAAAACTACCATATAAAGGGTAGGTTCACACCGAATTTCAGTGATAAATTCAAACAATGAATGCCAAACCGAAATGAACTCAAACAGTACTCAAAGTTGGGGAAAATTTTCCAGATTAAAGAGGCAGTTTTGAAACATCATTTTAGCAAATAAATGGTACTAGAAAAGCACCAAATTTTACAGGCTTAACCCTCTGTATATGAGCTACTTTTGTACCAAAATTTAGCTAGAAACTCACACGGGAAGATAGTTTTCTAGTCACCCAAAGTGGTCACAACATCATTAATTCAATCCTGCCAAGTTTCATTCCTTTACTTCTCATTGCTTTTAACACATCTAAACCACCACCATAAGACCTCATTTTCGAACCTGAGGGAGTTTTAAGCTTCCTTAACCCAATAGTGGTCAAAATTGATACAAGTTTAGCTCAAAACTTAGCACTAAAGCAGCCTCAAAAATCGGACAGCATGCCTGCCCAATTTCTAGTTTTCCTTGTTCCACTAAAACACCAATTTTGCTTAACCCTTGAAAGGATTTTGTGTGGGGTAAATTAACAACTTAACCCTCACATTTAAGCCACACCATTAACCTTTAAGCTTGTCAAAATCACAGCCAAAATATAAAAAGGAAAACAGCAATTTTTCTTCCTCATTTTCTTCCTTTCCCAACCGGTTTTTCCTTGAGATTTTTCCTCAAATTTTCAGCCACCATTTACAACATATATACTTACATTGCATCATTAATTATGTTAGAAATCATATTATCACAAGTGTGGGAGTCCAAGAGCCCACTCATTCAAACCAAAATCATGAAAGACAATTTAATGAAATTTATCTAAAATTGCAAACCAACACAAGAATCAACTTCATCAACAAATGTCAAGGTTCTAACAACCTCTCAAGCTCCCAATCCTAACATCATGCTTAAAAATAGAATTAATAGACAAGGATGCAAGCTTTAGTTCCTTACCTCCTCCAAGAAGTAGGCAAAAATTCTCCCAAGAAATGCTAGACTAAAGCTTCCCAATGCTTCTCCTCAAAGCTCCTCACCCAAGTTCAAACTCAAGCCAAGATTAATGGAGGTTGTAGGTGGTTTTAGAAGGGAATTTGGTGGAAGAAATTTGATGAAATTTCAAGCGAAGAGGGGGAAGGGGAGTTCGGCCAAGGGAGGAGGAAGAAGAGAGTGGTTTTGGTGCAATTTTGAGTGAATTAAATGAGAAGGGAAAGACAAGACATAAAGCTTGTCTTATGAGATAAAAGTCAACAAATGAATAGTGATCTTTGGCTAATAATTTTGGAGAGAAAATAATCATCTCACTTAGCTAGAGATTAAAGGGTCAATCTTGGTTAGGAGGGAGAAATGAAAAGGAATAAATTGAGAGTGAATTAGGGTGAATTAAGTGGAAGAAACAATGGCTAAATAAAATTCTAGTTTAAAGGAGGTTTATTCAACTTAAACTAAGATTTCAAATCTCCAATGATAATTACTCTTTTTAATTCACCTCTAGTCACTAGATTACATTTCTAACCTTCGGGTGATCATCCTTACACTCCAGCGCTACTTCACTCATTGCCCGAATTTCTATCTTGAAAAACGTGTCCATATTCATTTTTTCACAATTAATTGCTAGAAAAATCAAATTGATGTTTAAAAATAGTTTTTAAAATAAAATGAGGTAATGTAGGGTGTAAATGCAATTTAAAATGATTTAAAACAAGTAAAACAAGTATTCAAAGAAATTAAATAATTAATTAAATAAATAGGTCAAATAAAAATAAAATTTTTGGGTCCTCACACTCATGCCTTTTAAATAGCACATAAAAGTTCCTACCATATAATTGACTAACACTCAATAAATTATAACCCAAATTATCAACCAAAAGAACATTATGAATAAAGGTTTCACCATTTTTACCATCTCCAATCCCAATTGTCTTAGCTTTAGTGTCATCTCCAAATGTGACTTTTCCACTACTTTTTGACTTAAACTTAACAAAATGAGATGGATCACCGGTCATGTGTCTTGAGCATCCACTATCAATGAACCATTTTGATGCTTTGTTTGAATTCTTCAATCGTACCTACACAAAGTAGAATGAGAGATAACCTTTGCTACCCTTTGTATTTTTGGGTCCTTACGGAGTTTGTTGCAATCTCTAACTATCCAAATAGTTTTAAGCCATTTCTCATATTTTTCTTAATATAGAAATGACTTTTCATATATCCATATTGACAACAAAAACTACACATTTTATTAGTATCTTTAACACCAATGGGTTTTAAATATCTAATTCCCATTTTTCTAAGAATGGCAAATTTATTTTCACCAAAAGTAGCTCTTCTAACATTCATTTGAAGAATTTTTATTTCTTATTTTGAAGGAACTCATTTAAATCATCCATTCTTTTCTTCAAACTACTTTGTTCCTCTTGTAACTTTTTGCAAAACTTTTGTTTTTCATCAAGTTTCTTTTGCAAATCCAAATCAATCTCAAGTTCTTTCAAATCATCATTTTCTTTCTTCAAACTTTTATTCTCTTGGAAGAGTTTTGAATTTTCACGAAGTAAGAAATTGATTTTAACTTTTAACTCTTTATTCTTGGCATAAGAATCTTTCAAACTTTCATGTAATTTTTCAACAAAAGATTCAATGTCATCATCATTCTCATCATCACAGTCAAAGATAGAGTTACTAATGGATACCTCATCTTCTCCTATGGCCATGAATGCCATTTGAGCGGATTCTTCTTCTTCCTCTATTTCTCCATCGGAATTACACTCATTCCGAGTTATTTGGAAGTTATTATATTTTTGCCTTCTTTCTCCTCTTCCTTCCTTTTTCTTCTTCATTGGACATTCATTAGCATTGTGTCCAATTTGTCCATATTCGAAGTATTTATCTCCTTGTTTCTTGTTGATCTCTTGCTTCCTTTTACCTCTTTGATTGGGATTGTAGTTGTTAGGACCTCCCCTTCTAAATCTTCTGTTGTTGAAAATTCTTTTGAAGCTTTTGGAGAGGAGTGCCAAATCATTGTCATCCACTTCAACATCCTCATCATCTAAGGAGAATGAATCATCCTCCTCTTGTGAGGCTTTGAGAGCTATACTCCTTTTCACTTTTGCATCCTCTTCCTCTTGTACCTTAAATATGAATTTCAATTCATAAGAGGTTAGAGAATTAATAAGAGTTCCAATAGATATGGAATTTAAATCATTGGCTTCCTCTATAGCTGTTACTTTGCTCTCCCAATCTTTAGATAGAGCATTCAAGATCTTTCTATTTTTCTCACCCAATGTATATTCTTTGCCCAACACCTCTAAATGCTTTATGATGTCATTGAATCTACGATACATTTTGTCTACATTCTCATGGGGTTCCATTTTAAAGGATTCATATTTAGTGACAAGAAGGGATTTCTTTTGTTCTCTAACTTTGTCACTACCCTCATGTATTTCTCTTAATTTGTCCCATATTTCTTTTGCTGTTTTACATCCTTTCACCCTTGTAGATTCATTAGCATCTAAGGCATTGTATAGCATATTCATAGTTTTTGCATTCAATGTGAGATTTATCCTATCTTGGGGAGTCAATTCCATTCGTGTTTTTGATCTAGGCTGATGAGTAATTTCATCTACAACCATTGTTTCAAATGAACCTTCATTCACTATATACCATAGTTCAATATCTATTGATTGCAAGAAGATCTCCATTCTATCCTTCCAACTCACATAATTGACCCCATTAAACATAGGTGGTCTAGTGACTGATTGTCCCTCTAAGAATAATGCATTATTTGTTGCCATGATCAGTCCAAAATTGATTGAACTTAATCTCTAGGAGACCAAGTTTTGATATCAATTATAGGTCCCGAAAGCAAACTAAGAGGGGGGTGAATTAGGTTGATAGAAATTAAAAACTTGATGAATGGCAATGATCACACAATTTCAGTTTATCAAGTTTTCTTGGTGATTCAACACTTGATCAAAGTATATAATGATCACAACAAGTCGATGCTCACAATTAAGTTCCAAGCAAAATAAATAAATAAATAAGAAATATGGAATCAAATGGACTACCAAGTTGCACTCAACTTGAAGTCTAATACCTCAATGTTATTGTTACTTCAATTTGATGAAGTTATACCAAGTTGTACATGGAAGGATCACCCCTTACTTACGTCAATCTCTTCTTGATCAAGTCAAGAGGTTTTACAATAGCCTTACTAATCCTCACTATGCTACACACTTGAGTCTTCTTTCACAATTGAAAAGCAATGAGTGTTCACAAACTCACTTACACTACAAGTACTAAGAAAGAAACAAATTCTAGCTAAATTTGCTCTTGAAAGCTTATAAGTAATGGTTGTCAAAAGTTCTCAACAAGTTCAGCTTTTAAGGTATTTATAAGGTGCAAAAATAACTGCCACAACTTCTCTAACGGTCTTGAATTAAATGCAGAAAAAACTAGCTATTAGACGTGTCAAACGTCTGACGCCCTGTTTTGCGTCCGAAACCACAGTCCACAGTTTACTGAATTTCTGTGTCGTAAACTGTCGGACGTCCAAACCAAAGACCCCACCGTCCGACAGAACTAGTAGCCAACTTGAACTTCCTCTCAACATGTCAGACGTCCGAAAGTTAGGTCTTCGTCCGAAAGTATCGTCCGAAGCATTGTCGTAAACTATCAGACGTCTGAAACGACCGTCCGACAGAACCAATGGCCATCCCATCTCTCATTCCAACCTGTCGGACGTCCGAAACCCTGCCTTGCGTTCGACAGCATCGTCCGACACATATAGATGATATGTTTAGGTGAAAAACCTGTCTCAATACAATTTAGTTTGAAAGAACATTAGTAAAAATCATCATATTGGTTTGTCAATCATCAAAAGAGCTAATAATATTACTAATAAATACAAAAGATTGATAAAATTATGAAAAATTATAAAAATATTATAATTGGTCTGCCAAGTAAATTCATAACACAACTCTAATCTATACATTAATCATCTAGAATCATGTTAGTAGAAAAACTACCTATATTTTGGTATCAAAGAAAAGGAAAAAATATATGAAATAAAGTCATGAATGCTTTTATGCTTTTTTTTTTATTTTCCCAAACTATTTCCAAAGAGAAATTAAGTGAAATTATTCTTCAAAATTATTAAACAACAAGGATAGGAAACATAGATAAGGAAGATAAAATAGTAAAATTAAAATTAAAAATTAAAAAAGGAAAGAAATGCCCAGACTGCCCAATGCCTAAATGTCCAAATGTTCGTCACATTGTGTGGGGTGCATGCCTAACAACACTCGAGACATTTGGATTGGATTCGTCCCAAAAATGCATTTTAAAACAATGCTTCAACTAATCATCCCACCCCTTCCTTGGTGGGGAAAAAAATCTTAGACTAATTCTCTTTGGATAATTCTATCTACTCTACCTTGTATATAGAAAGAAAGCTAAGTTACTGTAGCAACACCAATTATTACCACATGGCTCTCCTTACTGTTGACAAGTGGCATTCCTCTTATCTGCGAGATTCTTGTTTTGGTTTTCTATGAGCCAAATGTCATCTCTGCCCAAACTTATCCCAAACCACTTAACCTAATTTTCTTCCTTATTTTCTCTCTCCCAAATTTCACCACCACTCTCAACATTCTTTTTTCATCCTTATCGTTCTTTTTTTAGTTAGCCTCCTTTGGAAAGACCCATGATGCTTTCCATATTCAAATATATGGTAGTATCTTCTTTGACTAGGATTAGTTATCTATGATTTTTTCTGTTTTCTTATCAAGATACTTTTTAGTTTTTACAGGATGTAAAATGAAAATTTGATGTTAAATTTAGTCGTCAAGACCTGAGAGGGAGAAATGGAAGTTACGGGAAATAGAGGCTCCGATTGGATTGGGATTTTTTGACCTATTTTTGAAAAAAATTCTATATGCTATAGTAAAACATAAACTAAAATAATTTCAAAAACACAAATTCAAATAAATATTTGAAAAACAACTCACACATACATAAACAAATAAAAAAATCCCTTCTTCTTCCACCCTCCCCCCACCACTAGCATCCCTACCTACTGCCACCCCCACCTCCTTCTCCATCTCTCTCTCTCTCTCTCTCGCTCCCTCCCTCCCTTCCTCTCCTCTCTCCCTCTCTCTCTCTCCTCTCTCCTCCTCTCTCTTCTCTCCTTCCTTCCTCCCTTTCCTTCACAAATCTCTCCCTCTCCTCTTGGTCAGCTCAGCGACCGGATCTGGTTGCTAGTTGTGACCAGAGAGGAGGGAAGGAGGTGGGAGGGGGAGAAAGAGAGAGAGGGAGGAGAGAGAGAGAGAAGAGAAGAGAGAGAGGAGGAGGAGAGAAGGGGGGAGGAGGTAGCTTAATTTTCAAAAAATATCCCAAATAAAATTTTAATTTTAAAAATACCCATAAAATATAACCCTAAAAATACTTTCAAAAACAATCCAAAGACATTTATAGTAATTGTATTTCACATCTCAAATATTACAGTAGTATTTTTGAAAAGCACTCTCAACTATCTCCATGGGACAAAAAGAAAGCTTCCACTAGCCAACAAGAGCTATACCCGAAGTAGTTTATAAGGGCGGACATGGAGCTCAAGAAGAGGAAGAAAGTGTTGAAGAGATGGACCAACTATGGAAGATTGAGCCTTTATGTCTTGACTCAACTGTAGCATGCAATTGCTTTTGTTTTCTTAAACTTTCTCGAACCATTTGTCATTTGTTTCAGTTTTTGCTTTTAACTTTAAGCACTTATGGTATAATTGCATTAATGGAGTTTACCTTAAGGATATAATTGCAGTATTTGAAAGATTATAGGTCAAACTCCATGATCGTGAATTGCGTTTACTAACCCCTTGAAGGAAGGGGGTATTATTTTGTTTATCTTTCTTTTTCTTCTTCCATATTGAAGACAATGTGAAATTTAATGTGGGGGAGTGCATACCTTATTATGTGAAGTGTGACATGTGTAAATATTTGATAATTGGAAATATTGGACTTGATTTGAAAATGTTATTTTATTGTCAAAAATTGGGTTTGTTGGCTGGGAGTTTCGTCAAGTTAAAGTGAAGATTCTACCAAAACTTTTTTCAAAAACTTGTCCAAAAGTTTAAAATTGCCCAAAAATTTTCAAATTTTTTTAGATTTGGTTCGAGGGCAAGAAGTTCCATACCATTAGTAATTCAAATTCCTTTATTAGTTGAATTGATTACATTTGCTTTGAAGAATTTATTTCTCAAATGATTTGGAAATAATCATTATGTGATTAGGAGTTTCTACAATAAAAAATGTATATCTTGTAAAGTGGAGAAAATTGTGCCTAAATTTTGCATATTTATTGAAATTTTCTATCTTTACTTGATTTTGCAAGGTTAGTGATGAATATGATAAATAAATGTAATATTTTGCTATGATTAGTTCCATATGAATTCACTAAGAGGGGATATTCATATGAAAAAAAAAAGAGAGCAAAAATAAAAAAGAAGGGGAAAAAAAGAAAGAAAAGAATAAGAGTTGTTCTACTCTAATAGTTCTTATAATTAGTAACCGAGAGTTTTCATCTAAAAATATTGACTTTCACGTAAAAAGGTATTAGATGTAAGAATACTTAGTAATTGGGAGTTTTCATCTAAAAATATTGACCTTCACACGAAAAGGTACTAGAATTAAGAGTCTACAAAATAACTTGAGTATATGAAAAGTTTGACTAACTGGGGATATTTATTTACAGATGTCGATTTTCACATCAAAAAATACTTTCATAACTTGAATAAGAGTTTAGTTTGTTATATGAATAAACCCTATTTTGTTGAAATTATCCTAGAAAGAAGATAATCACAAGCTTGGAGATTTGTTCATTTATCAATCACTAACTTGTAGAACTAATTATTATCCTAGAAAGAAGATAATAATAGACTTGAAAAATTGTTCATTCATCAATCATTGGCTTGTAGAATTAAGTAAGGGGCAATGCTTAGTTTTGTGAAATTATGGTGTAATTATCTCTCATTGGTATCATAAGTATTTGAAAATTAAATGAATGACCGCATAATGGTTATTTGCTTTGCTATGAGCAATTGATCTCAAAGGTTCCCATGTGTTAGCTCAACCTTTTGAATCATCATATGAATTTTAACAATTCCACACATATGTAAAAATTTCATTTGAAATGCTGTCAGAAGTGTCATAACGAACTTGGTACTTTGCTAGTTTAAAGATGTTCTGTTTGTTTGTTCCTTCATTTATTCATTTTTGGTCCTTAGTTAAAAGTTCACATATAGCATAAAAGTTCATTTTTGGTCCTTCACAAATAACTATTCCTCGACAAACAATTGTACCCATGAAAACAATAATTATTCAACAATAGCAATAATAGGTTCAAGCTTTAATTATTCCCTAAGACAACTAGAGCAAAATTTTGCCATATTGTCCAAATAATTCCCAGTCATATATACTTATCTACCTAGAATCTAACTACTAGATAAAAAGGTAGCCCAAATCTACTATTGCTTTCTAGGATTTTAAGCCACGTGTCAACAAGATAGTGTAGAAAACTTGTGAAATCTCCTTTATACCCTTCATGATTATGTAAGAGTACAAAACAATTATTAGCTGTTCAGGTGTGTTTGATCATTTCATCCACAATGACACATGTGCCCTTTGTTATAGAACTACCCTTTTGAATAGTGTCAAACTATTGGAGCCCTTAGTGGTCATCTTAAGCAATAATTAGGACTATCCCAACAGCTTTGTCCAGGGTTAGTAAAACGTCAGTAGACATTCTCCTAGGTTTTGTCTAAAACCAAAAAAAAAAAAGGAAAAAAAAGAAGAAGACTATTTTACCTCTATTTGATCGGAATAGCGAGTAGCTATTGAAGGGTCTTTTAGCCTTTTCATTCTTAATTACTATTTTGCCCCTGAAAATATAACATGAGTTCAAAACAATTCCTTACTTGTATGGTTGATTTGGCTCTTTTACATTGAAATTTTCCTTTCCACATATTTTTCTTCTTTACTTGTTCATCTTTTGTGGCGAGGAGAATGGGAACAAGTGAATTGCCCTTTCTTTTCCATGAAAGAGGGATACTTATCAAGGCAAAAAGTTATCCTGTATCTCATAGTCCTGTCAAGTAGAAACGCTTCTAGCTGTTTGAAAAAAAAAAAAAGAAAAGTGAGAGAGAGGAGAAGATTATGAAACTGATGCCCAGATAAGTAGAAAGGCTTCTAGATTTGTCTAAAACCCCAAAAAGGAAAAAAGAAAGAAAAAAGAAGAGGAGAAGATTATGAAGGTAATGGTGCACCGTTCACTACTAACAATGGAGGAAAAATAGTGAAACAGGGAAAACATTCCTCTATAGAGCTTTATTGGCAGACGTTAGAAGCAAAGGTTATCTAGCTCTTGCAACTGCCACATCAGGCATTGCAACTTCCATATTGCCTGATGGTAGGACTACTCACTCAAGATTTAAAATTCCTATTGATATTTCTGAAGGAGCCACATGTAGAATTAGCAAACAAACCTCTTTGTCACTCATGATTAAAGAAGCAAAACTTATAACCGGATGAAGCCAAATGTCTAAGAGAAAGTACAGTAGAAGCACTTGATGACTTATTAAGAGACTTGATGGATTCAAATGCTCTTTTTGGAGGAAAGGTTGTAGTCCTAGGAGGAGACTTTAGACAAACACTTCTAGTTGTTCGTAGAGGAACAAAAAATGAAATGATAGGTGCATGTTTAATAAACTCTCCAATATGGACTAAACTTGAGAAATTAAATCTGTCAGAAAATATGAGAGCTAGGATAGATCCCACTTATGTAGATTTTTTACTCAAAATTGGAAATCGGGACATACCGACATGATTTGATCACAATTCCACCTTCAATTTTAGTCCCTTACAATGATGAATCTGATGGCCTAAAAAATTTGATTCATATGGTATACCCTGAGATAGCAAATGGATCAGAAATTCTCTCTTCATCCTTGAATAGAACAATCCTAGCTACTAAAAATCCTATAGTGGATGAAATAAATAACACTCTGATAGATAAATATCCTGGAGAGATAGTGGAATACTTAAGTTATGACCAGACATTAAATGAAACCCATCAGGCTGAATATGTTGACCTAATAAACACATTGACTCCAAGTGGGTTGCCACCACATAGATTGATATTAAAAGAAAATGCACCTATTATTTTATTAAGGAATCTAGATCCAGCTGAAGGGTTGTGCAATGGCACTAGACTTGTAATTAGATCTCTCAACAAAAATGTCATTCGCGCTACTGTTTCATTTGGAGATTTTTCTAGAAAAGATGTTTTTATCCATAGAATTCCAATGCAGCCGCCAAATGATGAACAGTATCTAGTTCCCTACAAAAGAGTTCAATTCCCTCTTCGTTTGTGCTTTGCAATGATTATCGATAAACCTCAAGGACAAACTTTAGAATTTGTTGGTGTTTACTTAAAAGAACCTATTTTTTCACATGGTCAATTATATGTAGCCCTTTCAAGAGCAAAAACATCTTCAGCTGTTAGAGTCCTGATAAAACCTGCATATTTTTCCCTTCAGAATCTCAACAAAACAAAAAACATAGTGTATAGAGAAGTTCTCCAACATACATCAACATAGATAGTGAGTACTATCATTTTCCTTACTTCTCATTTCCACTACTTGCACTTTTAGTTGTCATTATACTTTGCGTACTTTAATGATCTTGTTCTGCTATGAAAATCAGCTCTTCTTCTTTACACTGATGTTTCGTAATCTGAAATTCCTTATGTTTGCCTTGCAGATGCCTTGTCATGTTTCTGGTGTGCTTGATATTGCAAAAGGCTCACAAAAATGGACTGTTCTTGTCCAAGTCATCGAGAGGGGTCATATCCAGTACACACGGAAAGTTCCTGCTAAGAGGATTCAGTGCTGATCCACAGGTCTACATTTTTAGCTTATACTTACCTTTCAAATTTCCTACATTTCTTCAACTTTCACATCTCCACCTACAACATTGCATCTATTCCTCCCTTCCACCATGTGATAAATTCTTCTCTCTTGCAGTTTTGCTCCTACACTTGACTAATTAATCCACTATATATACTTCTCATATGATACGTTTTATATCTAGCAAACCATTTCTCTGATGAAACATCAAATTCAGTTTTAATTATTGCCGGTACAATTTGCTCATACTCACTTCTTCCATCTATCTTTTTCAACAATTTACAAAAACTGCTAAATTCTTCTCCCATCTAAAAAAAAACCTTTGCTAATCGGACATCTAATTTACGTGCCTTATAAATCACCTGGTTCATACAAAATTTGCCTACAGAATATTAAATGAACTTCTAAATTATTTTCTGATCACTTCCAATCTCCTATTACCTGCTTATTATACAAAATTTTAATTCTTTGGCAATATTGAATTACACTAACAAACATCCTTCATTGTGTTCCTATATTTTACAATTCTCTTCACTTCTCATACCCTTATAAACTATTATATCTTTCACATCCAAGCTCTTCTTACAGAATCCGTACAAACATAATAGTTACACATACCATAACAATTATAGACATTTGTTACTTTTTCCTCTGATTCATTGATTGCCATTTGAACTGTTTAAACAATATATACCTCATTGTCACGTGTATATTCTATTGATTCATAGTGTAATGTATGGTCTTACATGCATCTTCCCTATAGCTGTTCATTTCTCCAGAAACCACTGATCCACCACTATTATTCATTTGAATGTATATAATATTAATCTCCAAATTACATATCAATTATATCGATTAATTTGCTCTTGATTCATACTAACTATCTTAATTATATCAAAAAACAAGGAACAAAAGTTTCTGTAGCTGCCTATGATAATTGCATCCGTTTGTTCAGAAACTTGCTTGTACCATACCAGCGATATTACATCTCTGGAGCCACTGTCATTGACACTGCCCCTACTTATAGAGTCAGTCCACATTGGTTGAGCGGTACCTAGAACCAACACCTCCAATGCTGCCCTGTACTTTCAACTTCGACTGTTTTTCTGATGCCTATAAGCACGCAGAATCAGATACAACACTGATTAGTAAGCACCTTCATGCATCATTGCTCAATTAATTCTTACATTTAGCATCACTCTTTCTGTACCTTATATAATCACAACTTACCTTCAATTGTAGGTGTTAAGGCACTTGTTATCCACGCCTTCCCATAAAAAGAACCAACTCCAGAATCAGTAACAAGGGATTTCGTGATAGTGAATGAAGAGTAAGTACACTAAGTTATCTTCATTATTATACTTATAACTTCAATATACTCCTTATATACTTTTACTCATCTGGTTCAATTTAAAGGAAAAAACTGATGCTACTCACTCTGTGGAATGAGTTCCAAGAGTATGAAGGCAATATCCTTGCAAATACCATTGCCACACTCCCAATGATATTTGCTATGAGGGTCAAGGTGTCTACCTCCAACAGTAAGATCTCCTCTTTTATTTTTCCCTTTAAAAACAAGTCAAACTAATCATGCATAAAAAAAATCCTTCCAATTTATGTAGATTTGTCACTAACTACCATAGGACTCTCTTCAATATTGCTCAATCCACTAGTGGAGGAAGAACTGTCACTTCGACAATGGTACTGTGACAAGATCATCTATGATCAACAAACACCAGTTTTCTTTTCTTTATCTATGACACTGAATCAACTTATTCTCATTATGTGAAAAAATTTGCAATATAGGTATAACATTCACAAACAAGAAGTCAAAGATCTGCTAGAAGCAAAGGCATACAGAAATCCAGCTCTCCTCTTACCACTCCTGAAACAAGAGGACATCAAAACTATTCATGAAGCACAGACCTCATTTGCAACGGTTAAAACTCTTTCATTCTGAAAACCACAATAGTCACCTAATTTATCCTCTATTTCGATTCTTGGTACAAATAACTCCATGATATCATTTTCTTATAATTATTTGTCTAGCAAAAAACAGCATGGATCACTGGAGATGCAAGCTTAGCATTTGGACAAACGCGTTTCTGGTACACTGCATGCTCTAACTGCTTTAAAACTGTCGAGGGAGATATAGATTGGATTATAAGGTGTCTATCCTGCAATCAAGAAACTGAAATAGAACTCGAGTATCATTCACAACTTCAACTTTTTAAAAACTGTTCCGTTTCCACATTATCAAATCCACTGAACTGTGATTGTTATATATTTTTGAAGGTGTCGCATAGCGATAACCCTCACTGATTCAACAGGCACCATTCAGTGCTTCATGACTAGAATAGAGGCAGAAAAATTGATACACTAACAGCTGCCCAACTAAGAGAATCAAAAGAACACGTACATTTTAATATTTCCTTTTGCTTATTCTTTTTACTTCTACCTTGTACATTTATAAAGAAACCTAAATATCTAACAATCAGCATTCATTCATTCTATCTCAGGATATATCAATGCATGAGGAAATATTTGCTGCGTTAGAAAAACACAACCTTGTTTGCTTTCTCAAAACATATGAAACAAGCTTTCAAGGACAGTTACAAAGGAAAAATACAATCATCAAAGCTTATCCAACAAATGAGCTAACTCAAGTGTCATTGCCTTTTCCAAATCTGCAAAAAAACTTCTATCACACCACAACCTGAAAGTGCATCATCCAGTCAGCAAAAAACAACACTAGATCATCAAATGTTTACCCAAACTACAAAGCTGGTACTTGAATGGATAGCTGAATCCACTGGTCAGAAGGCAACGTCTCCTGCTGAAGTCGCTGGCCCAAAGAGAGCTCTCAGTTTCATCGATCCCAACCCTGATGATGCGATGCCTACAAGAACTGCACCACAGGATCAACAAGCAACCACCCCACTTCCTGAAGTGTCTGCTACAGAACCTCCTCCCACTGATAGAGGCCTTCCCAGTCCAATAAAGAAAATGAAAAAATGCAGGGAAGATGAATAAATCCTTTTGGCCTTAATAATATTTTGATACTTCCATGGACAAGCAGTACCTTTTGATGCTTCGGTCTATTGTTTCTCAGATTTAGTTTTAGGATGCTTTACTCCAATATCTTTTGTTAGAGCAAAGTATCCTAATACTTATGTCTCATGCACGGTTCCCCTAGACTTTACTAGTTTCTCTTGCTCCGGCTTTTACGCTCGATCCTGCTCATAATGCAATATTAGGATGCGTTGTTCCAAACATTTTTCATGAAACAGTGTATTCTAATATTTACATGTATCTGACTTCTTATTACTGCTTTGACTGTATCATGGCTACAAACTGAATGATACCTTTTTTTGAATCAGGCAAGTAGCTGCTGCGCATTAGACCCAAAAATCTTTTCCTTCTTTCATTCATCTGTCCATTTATACATTAATATGTCCCATGTTCGTGATTTCTTATTGCATTGTCTAAGTTCCCTCATCTCCTTTATTTGCAATTTTTGTGCAACTCTGATATCTTCCTTTCTTTTCCCTGATGCCAACTACCATTATCACTTTTTGTTCCCCTCTTCAAAACTTATGATTTCCTTTTTAGTTCCAACTTGTTTTGTCCGAAACCATTTCTTTACTACTATGTGAACATGTGCATTTTTTTTTACACTGCCTATTTTCCATTCTTCTTACTTTGGCTCTTTATTTCTTACAACAAATATACAATTTGAATTTAATTTCTACCCCTCAGTTGACTATAAATTCATACTCCTCACATAGAACAAAAATTTTTAAAAACCAACTAACATGCCAACAAAACTTCCTCAACTTGTGAAACAATCCTTTTATGCTAATACTTCCATTATTACACCTTCATGCCCCGTACTTTTCTAATACCATTGATGTAATCAGTTTCTTTTTTTACTGTATTCGATAAATTAATCCTTCAATTTACAAATCTTCCTATAAGCATATAATGAAATACACATTTTGCTTTTAACACTTTTAACAATTTTCTCCATCAAACCCATCACTTTTAACATTTTTTCAAATACTTATTTACTTTTTATTTCACATCAAAAACTACCACATATAAACGAACGGAAAAAAAACTAATAGTAATGATACTTTCTTCATTAAAAATTTGTAGGTCCCGAAAGCAACCTAAGAGGGGGAGTGAATTAGGTTGATGAAAATTTAAAACTTGATGGGTGATTACAAAAGCACAATTAGAAGTGATCAAATTTTCTTGGTGATCGAACTTTTAAGCACGTAATGAGATGATCAACCAAGTAGATAAACACAAGTAGAACACAAATAAAGATAAAAGTGATGAACTCAAATGGACTACCAAGTTGCACCCAACTTGAAGTCCAATACCTCAAATTCAATTGCTACTTCAATTTGACGAAATTACACCAAGTTGTACATGGAAGGATCACCACTTGCTTGCATCAATCACTCCTTGATCAAGCCAAGAGGTTTTACAACAACCTTGCTAACCCTCACAATGCTACATACTTGAGCCTTACACTCACAATTGAAAAGCAATGCTTGTTTGCACACAGACTTACACTACAAGAAAGGAGGAAGACACAAATTCACTCTAGAATTGTTCTTAAAGCTTGTAAGTAATGGTTGCAAAAAGTCTCTAACATTTCTAGCCTTTATGATATTTATAGGGTGCAAATTTAACCACCTAAACTACCTAACGGTCCCGGAATTAAATGCAGGAAAATATAGTCGTGCGGGTGTGGCTGGACGTCCGACACTCAATCCTGCATCCGACACCACCGTCGGCGGTTTGTTGAGTTCTGTGTTGTAGACGTGGGATGTCCCAACAAGGACTCTACCGTCCCCAGAACCAGTAAGCTCATGTGTCTATCTTCTCAACCTGTCGAACGTCCGAAACTTGGATGATCGTCCAAAGCATTGTCCGGCTTTGTCGAAAAGCCTGGACATCCGAAAGCATCGTCCACGTAACCGGCTCATCTATTTTGATCGATCCTCGGGACGCCCTCGAATCAGCCTTAGGCCCGATAGCATCGTCATTCTCGACTGGAATTTTGAGATTAAACCTGTTTTTGCTACACTCACTTAAAAGGGATTAGTAAAAATCATCATGGTGGTTTGTTAATCATCAAAATAGCCAACAATCTCCCCCTTTTTGATGATGACAAACCACTTGATGATTTGAATAGAATAGGAGGCAAGAAAACATAACTTTGAAACGAAATACTCCCCCTTACTTGTATACCCCAATTTTCCAAATATTCATGAAGCATCAGACTCCCCCTTACATCAAGCACCAGTTTTTGGCCAAAAAACAAGGTAAACATTTTCACCCATTCAAAAACTTTCAATCAATCAACCATTAACTTTTAATCATTCAACAACACACCAACAACCATCAACATATCAACAATCATATTGCTATCATTCAATCATCATTTTTCTCCCCCTTTTGTCATCAATCAAAAAGAAGGTTAAAACAGCAACCAAGGTACAAATTCAAGACATAAAGCAATAAAAGAAGCATTAACAAATAAGATAAGATAAGATAAGATAGCATGAATAAAGGAAGCATCCATAAGAGTTTTAGAAAAGTACGGCCAACAAAAGTAGGGCCAAGCAAAACAACCAGAGGTCCAATATGAGTAAAATGATGCCGGCCTAGACATGTCTAAGAGATGAGATGAGATGAAGAATGACCGTCCAAAACCTTTTAAGAAAAATTTTGAGAGTGTCGTCCGAGCGTAGTGATCGTCCACACACCGTCCGATCCCATTTTCTAAAACTTAAACACATTTCGTTGGATGTCCGATCCGTAGACGTCCGATCCCTCAGATTTTCAAAGAGATTTTTCTGAAATTCCGCTTGTTCCTCAAGTACACAAATTGCTCTAAGGGCAATGCTTTTGTAAAAATATCAGCTATTTGATCTTTGGAACAAACGTATTAACACAAATTTCTCCTCTTGAACGAGATCACGAATGAAATGATGCTTGATGTCTATATGCTTTGTCCTAGAATGTTGGATGGGGTTAGTCAAATTTATAGCACTAGTGTTATCACAAAACATAGGTACACATTCATATCTCAAATGAAAGTCATATAACGTATGTTTCATCCAAATCAATTGAGCACAACATGCACCAGCTGCTATATACCGCTTCGCGAGTAGATAATGAAATGGCATTTTGCTTTTGCTAAACCAAGAAACTAGGCACTTACCAAGAAAGTGACAAGAACCACTTGTACTTTTTCTATCTATTCTACAACCGACAAAATCAGCATCCGAGAAACCAACTAAAGCAAGATTAGAACATCTAGGATACCATAGGCCATAGTTGATAGTTCCTTTCAAATATCTAAAAATCCGTTTTACAGCTAGTAAATGAGATTCTTTGGGACATGATTGAAATCTAGCACATAAGCAAACAGCAAACATGATATCAGGTCTACTAGCAGTCAAATAGAGTAAACTTCCAATCATACCTCTATAATGCTTTTCATCAACTTTTGTTCCATCTTCATCCTTGTCAAGTTTGGTGGATGTGTACATTGGAGTACCAACTTGTTTTGAGTCTTCCATACCAAATTTCTTAAGAAGCTCCTTTGTATATTTGATTTGATTGATGAAAGTTCCATCCTTGCATTGATGTACTTGAAGTCCAAGGAAGAAGTTCATTTCTTCCATCATACTCATCTCAAATTCCTTTTGCATAACATCGGAAAAATCTTTGAACAAGTGTTCATTAGTAGCACCAAAAATAATGTCATCCATATAAATTTGCACAATTAATAAGTCATGCAAGTTATTTTTGGTAAAAAGTGTGTTGTCAACATCACCTCTTTTAAAATCATTTTTCACCAAGAATCTACTTAAACGATCATACCATGCTCTTGGTGCTTGTTTCAATCCATACAAAGCTTTGAAAGCTTGAAAACATGATTTGATATTTTTCATCTTCAAAATGGAGGTTGATCAACATACACATCTTGATCAATGAAACCATTTAAAAACACACTTTGACATCCATTTGAAAAGTTTAAAACCTTTAAAGCATGCAAATGCAAGAAACATCCAATGGACTCCAATCTTGCTACGGGGCAAGGTTTCATCAAAATCTATTCCTTCCTCTTGAGCATAACCCTTTGCTACTAGTCTAGCTTTGTTTCTAACAATATCTCCTTTATCATTTAACTTATTTCTAAACACCCATTTTGTACCTATCACGGGATGATCTAATGGTCTTTCCACTAATGTCCATACTTTGTTCCTTTCAAATTGGTTTAGTTCCTCTTGCATGGCCATAATCCAACTATCATCTTTGAGTGCATCAATGACATTTTAGGCTCAAAATGAGAAAGTAATGTAAATTATCTACTAAAACATTCTTATAAGAACGAGTTTTACCCTCTGGATGGATCACCTATTATGAGCTCCTTTGAATGGTGTTGAGTGAATTTCCAAACTTTTGGAAGATCTCTTGAACTTTCTTCACTTTTCTCTTCCTTTTCTTGTGCATCTTCATTTTGAGGTGAATCATCTTTGATATCTTCCTTCAACTCTTCATTTTGCTTTTCTTGAAAGGTAAGTTCCTTGAGTGCTTCATGTACACCTACATTATCATCTTCACAAACATCTTGGGAAACAACATCATTAGCTTCATCAAAGGTGACATGTATTGCCTCTTCAATAACAAGAGTTCTTTTATTATAGACTCTATAACCACGTTTATTTTCACAATATCCTAAGAAAATGCCTTCGTCTGTGTTTTTTTGTCAAACTTTCCAAGATGCTCTTTAATATTCAAAATGAAACACTTACAACCAAATACTTTAAAATAGCTAAAAATGGGCTTTTTGCCAAAAAGAAGTTCATATGATGTTTTATTCAAAATAGGTCGTAAAAGAATTCTATTCATCACATAACAAGTCGTGTTAACTGCCTCGGCCCAAAAATATTTTGGCATATCACATTCACAAAGCATAGTTCTTGCGGCTTCTTGAAGAGTTCTATTTTTCCTTTCAACAACTCCATTTTGTTGTGGAACTCTAGCTATAGAAAACTCATGAGAAATACCATTGTGATCACAAAACTCGGAAAACCACAATATTTAAATTGGTTCCATTATCACTTCTAATTTTCACAATATTCAAATTGAGCAAATTTTGAACTTTTGCAAATAAGGACACAAAATTTTTGAAAGCATCATCTTTATGAGCTAAGAATAGAACCCAAGTATATCTAGAGAAATCATCAACTATGACAAAGAAATACCGTTTTCCACCCAAACTAACAACTTGAGTAGGACCAAATAAATCAATGTGTAAAAGCTCCAATGGTTTTGACGTAGAAACACAATTTTTGGCTTAAAAGAAACTTTTGTTTATTTTCCAAATTGACATGCATCACAAATACGATCCTTTTCAAATTTGATCTTAGGCAAGCCTCTAACAAGCTCCCTTTTAGATATCTCATTTAGCAAATCCATATTAAAGTGGCAAAGTCTTCTATGCCACAACCAAGGATCATCATTTGTAATTTTGAGACATTGAAACTTTTTTGAAATGATTTTCTCAAGAAAACAACATAAATATCATTGTATCTTTTCCTTTAAAACCACATTGAATTTTGCATCAAGAATCAAACACTCATATTTCTTAAAAAGCACGTAAAGATTCCTATCACATAATTGGCTAACACTCAATAGATTATAACCCAAATTATCAACTAAAAGAACATTATGAATAAACGTTTCACCATTTTTACCAACATCTCCAATCCCAATTGTCTTGGCTTTTGTGTCATCTTCAAATGTGACTTTTTCACTACTTTTTGACTTGAGATTGACAAAATGAGATGGATCACCGGCCATATGTCTCGAGCATCCACTATCAATAAACCATTTTGAGGCTTTGCTTGCTTTCTTCAAAAGCACCTACACAAGGAATAGTGAAAGATAACCTTTGGAACCCTTTGTATTTTGGGTCCTAGGTGTTAGTTATGATCTCTAACTATCCAAGTTGTTCTCAAACCATTTCTCATGTTTTTCTTAACATAACAATGATTTTTTATGTGACCAAATTGACAACAAAAGCTACACATTTTGTAGTGTCCTTGACACCAATGGGTTTTAAATATCTAATACCCATTTTTCTAAGAATGGTAAATTTGTTCTCACCATAATTAGATCTTCTAACATTCATTTGATAAAACTTTTGTTTTTCATTTTGAAGAAATTCATCCAAATCATTCATTCTTTTTCTCAAGGTAGTTTGTTCCTCTTGTAATATTTTGCAAAACTTTTCTTTTGCATCAAGTTTCTTTTGCAAATCCAAATCTACCTCAAGTTTTTCAAATCCTCATTTTCATTTTTTCAAACTCTTATTTTCTTGAAAGAGCTTTGCATTCTCAAAGTAAGAAATTAATTTTCATTTTAATTCTTTATTTTTTGGCATAAGAATCTTTCAAACTATCATGTAATTTTTCAACAAAGATTCAACATCATCATCATTCTCATCATCACAATTATAAATAGAATTACTAGTAGATACCTCATTTTCACCTATGGCCATGAATGCCATTTGTGCGGATTCCTCTTCTTCTTCTATTTCACCATCGGAGTTGCACTCATTCCAAGTTATTTGGAAGTTGTTGAATTTTGTCTTCTCTCCCTACCTTTTTTTCTTCTTCATTGACATTCATTGGTGTCCAATTTGTCCACATTCAAGCATTTGTCTCCTTGTTTCTTGTTGATCTCTTGCTTTCCTTTTCCTCTTTGATTAGGGTTGAAGTTGCTTGGACCTCCTCTTCTAAACCTTCTTTTATTGAAGATTCTTTTGAAGCTCTTGGAGAGTGCCAAATCATTGTCATCAACTTCAACATCTTCATCATCTAAGGAGAATGACTCATCCTCCTCTTGTGAAGTTTTGAGAGCTATACTTTTCTTCATCTTTGCATCCTCTTCCTCTTGTACCTTAGACTTGAACTTTAATTCATAAGAGGTTAGAGAATTTATGAGGGTTTCAATAGACATGGAATTTAAATCTTTAGCCTCCTCAATGGCAGTCACTTTGCTTTCCCAATCCTTAGATAAAGCATTTAGGATCTTTCTATTCTTCTCACCCAATGTATACTCTTTCCCAACACTTCTAGATCCTTTATGATGTCATTGAATCTACAATACATCTTATCGATATTCTCATGAGGTTCCATCTTAAAATATTCATATTTTGTGACAAGAAGTGATTTCTTTTGCTCTCTCACATTGTCACTGCCATCGTGTATTTCTCTAAGCTTATCCCATATTTCTTTTGCTTTCTTGCATCCTTTCACCCTTGTGGATTCAGTTGCATCTAAAGCATTGTATAGCACATTCACAGTTTTTGCATTTAAGGTGAGATTTATTCTATCTTGGGGAGTTAATTCTATTCTTGTTTTTGGTCTCGGTTGATGAGTAATCTTATCTACAACAGTGGTTTCGAATGGTCCTTCATTCACAATGTACCACAACTCAATATCTATTGATTGCAAGAAGATTTCCATCCTATCCTTCCAACTCACATAATTTACCCCATTAAACATAGGTGGCCTTGTAATAGATTGTCCCTCTAAGAATAATGCATTGTTAGTTGCCATGATCACTCCAAAGCCGATTGAGCTTAATATCTAGGAGACCAAGTTCTGATACCAATTGTAGGTCCCGAAAGCAACCTAAGAGGGGGGTGAATTCGGTTGATGGAAATTTAAAACTTGATGGGTGATTACAAAAGTACAATTAGAAGTGATTAAGTTTTCTTGGTGATACGAACTTTTAAGCACGTAATGAGATGATCAACCAAGTAGATAAACACAAGTAGAACACAAATAAAGATAAAAGAGATGAACTCAAATGGACTACCAAGTTGCACCCAACTTGAAGTCCAATACCTCAAATTCAATTGCTACTTCAATTTGATGAAGTTACACCAAGTTGTACATGGAAGGATCACCACTTGCTTGCATCAATCACTCCTTGATCAAGCCACGAGGTTTTACAACAACCTTGCTAACCCTCACAATGCTACACACTTGAGCCTTACACTCACAATTGAAAAGCAATGCTTGTTTGCACACACACTTACACTACAAGAAAGGAGGAAGACACAAATTCACTCTAGAATTGTTCTTAAAGCTTGTAAGTAATGGTTGCAAAAAGTCTCTAACATTTCTAGCCTTTATGGTATTTATAGGGTGCAAATTTAACCACCCAAACTGCTCCAACGGTCCTGAATTAAATGCAGGAAAATATAGCCGTTGGGTGTGTCGGACGTCCGACACTCAATCCTGCGTCCGACACCACCGTCCGACAATTTGTTGAGTTCCTGTGTTGTAGACTGTCGGATATCCGAACCAAGGACTCCACCGTCCGACAAAACCAGAAGCTCATGTGTCTATCTTCTCAACCTGTCGGACGTCCGAAACTTGGATGATCGTCCGAAAGCATTGTAAACATTGTCGTCGCCGGACTTCCAAAGCATCAGAACCGATTGGCCTATCCTTCTTTGACTTGCATCCTGTCGGACGTCCGAACCTCAGCCTTGCGTCCGAGTATCGTCCAAATTCGGAATTTTAAGATTAAACCTGTTTTGCTACACTCAGACTTAAAAGGGAATTAGTAAAAATCATCATGGTGGTTTGTTAATCATCAAAATAGCCAACAAAATTCATAATCAAATGCAAAAAAATATGTGCCTCCTCACTTTTCCATTTATATTTGCATGTCAAATACCTACACTTACGTACAATAAACCTTTACAATATCTCAAAATAATAATCTATGCTATACATGCAAATAATTTCTTTTATTTATTCCTAATATATCGCTCAATCCAAAATTTAGATAACAGATTATATCTCTGTAGACACCAAATTTTTGACTTTTTCAATTGTTTCTTCATATTTTTTATCTATTAGAATTTAATTATTTATTTTTGAATACTCTAACATATTTTCTTATTTTGTAGGTTTTTATGAAAAAAAAAAAAAAATCCCAAAACCCAATTCTCAAAGCCCAGAAATGAAATGAACAAATTATTCCCCTGAACTAGTCTTAAACCCAATCAATAGCCCAATGTAAGAAAGGAAATGGCCCAAAGAAAAAAATCAAAACCAAGTTCAAATAAAAAAAAAAAAAAAAGATCCGTTCAAGCGCGTAATGCAGCGTCTTTCTTCATCGGACCAACTTGTACCGAAAAGCCATGGCCAATCCTGTTTTCCATCAATTTTTACCAAAGCCAGCTAGCATCAAATTCTTATCCGATATTTTCATCAAGCGGGAGGAAAACAACACATCATCAATTTTGTTTGCACTTCATGAGTTTTCTTTTTCGAAATTTTGAAACCCTATAAAAACCAGGTTTAGGGCTTAGGGTTTAGGAAGAAAAAGAGAGTAGAAATTAGAGGGGAAAACAAAACAAGAAAAAAAAAAAGAAGAAGTCCGAAAAAAAAAAAGAGCGAAAAAAAAAGGAGAAGGAAGAGAAAAAAGGGAAGAAACCTACGACATCATCAGCAACATCTTCAGGCAAAATCTTCGCCAAAGCACTGTAAATTTGACAAAAACTCTTCCTCTTAATTTTTCTTTCATTTCTCTCCTTACGTGAATGAGGTTTTCTCTATTTTCTTGATGTTATGTTTTGTGTTGGCTTAATGTTTTTGCTGGAAGTTGATTAAGTTGATTATATGTGTTTAGTCTCGATTGCTTTGGTTCTGAAATAAATTTTGGGCAGAATTTTGGGTTGATTTCGATGAAAATGCTTCGCCTTGTTTGTTGCCTTTAACCCGTTTGATAAAATGCCCCAAAAGAAATGTCTCCTCTGTTTGGACTGTTTTAGTTTGTTGAATCCATGCCTTGCTACTTTGGAGTCTCTGGACTCATTAATGAGAAGAAAACAAAAAAAAAGCAGACGTAAAATGAAAAAAATGATCTGGATGTGTTTGAGTTCTTGATTTTTGCTTCGTTTTTGGTTTAGTTTAAGTTATTTTATGTTTTAAATGCGTTTAGAATGAGAAAAGGACTGGTTTTGTGAAACATTTCGGTTTGAAAACGGAATTTTGTTTCCGGCCGAGCGTTTTGGCGGATTTTCAATTCAGCGACTTTCGCTTTGAATTTCAGATTCGCGGCGAATTCAGATTCGGCGAGCTTTCATAAAAAAATAAATTTTAATAAAATTGTTAGATTATTTTTGTTTGGGTTTTAAATGGGCTTTTTCTTTTTTTTTATTGAGTGGATTTTTGTTTATTCGCTTGGGCTTATGTATCAGAATCTGGTTAATTTTGTTGGGCTTTTAATTCAGGTTTTGGTTAAGTTGTTTATTTGTTTGGTTGGTTTTTATGGTTAATTTTTTTGTTGGGTTTTGTTTGGGTTTGGCTTCAAACTTGTGTTTAAGTTCGTTTGGGTTTTGGCTGGATTTTAGCATCAGGCTTGTGTTTGATTTTCTCTGGGTTTTTCTTGGGCTTTTGGCTATTTTCGTTTTGGGTTTGTGCTTGGGGTTTTGTTTATTTTGTCTGGGCCGAAAAATGTTGGCCCAATTCTTAAAGAATTCTTCAGCCCACCCTTTAACCCATCAAACAGAATTTAGACATTGGCCCCAGATTTCTCAATCCGTTTCACTTTGGCCCTAAAATTTTTATTTTCTTTCACATAGGTCCCTATTTTAATTGCATTTTGGTCCCTCAAATTTATTTTCATTCAATTTTGACCCCCAATCTTTTGGAAAATTATGTTCAGACCCCAAAAAGTTTTCAAATATTTTTAATTACACCCCTAATAGAATGTGACTTTGCAATTATAAATGTTTCTTTTCTTTAATTGTTGAGTGTGAGCTTCTCATGTGCATTGTTTCCCTTTAACATTTTGATTTGAGTTATTCATTTTGATTAGCATTTATTTATTGTGGTATTTTGATGTGTGTATTCTTTTGAGTAAGTGACCCAAAGTTCACATGTGAGTCGCGGGGGAGGTATATCTAAACCCTTTAGAATTCTCTCTTTATGTGCCTTATGTGTTTTTTATTGCATGGATTTGCATGTTTAAATTTACTTTCCTTAGTTTTATTTATTTTTAGTCTTTACTCGCTTTTTTTTAGTTTTCCATAATTATTTGGAAGGCACTTGAATGCCAAGTTGTAATAGATAGGTTTAATTTTGCAAAAGTGTATTTATTTTAGAAAGTGTAATAGTTAGATTATTATTTCGAATTTCCCCTTTAGAATTGTATATAGGTTTCCCCAATGTAATAATTAGGTTTTATATGCTTTATTTGTGTGTTTGCATGCTTATGTGTTTACTTGCTTTCCTAGGGTTTGCATCTAGATATTATGCCTATGTGTTATGTGTTTATGTGTTTTATGTGTTTACTTGCTTTATTATCATGTCTACATGTTTATTGTGTAAATGTATTGACGTCACCACACTAGTCCAACGCTAGTTGTGGTCTTTCCTTTCGATTTCTCACTAATCCAATGTTAGTGAGAACTTTTTAGGCAAGGGCTAGTCCAATGCTAGACCCTTAATGCCGTTCATGCATTAGATACAAATTTCACACACTTTTTCACTTTTAGAGTTTCTTCTTCCATTTTTGCATGTTATCTTTCTCCCACCCCGTATGCGAAACATCTCATTTAGTTTGCTTTTTTCGTCAAAAATAGATTAGTGCATTTAAGGCATTACCCTTTGAATTAGGGAAAAGAGCGAGTATGGCTTCCTAGCCTTAGCACGCTTTTATTTCCTTCTATGAAAAGGAAGATTTAAAGTCACGAACTTAGTTCCCCGCACCCATTATGTTGCATCATCCCTCTTTAGGACATACATGTGCATTATTTAAATTCTATCAAAAATCATTATTTAAAAATCAAGTTTCTTTTTCCCGTTTAGCAATTCAAAGTCAAAAATCCATTTTTCTTAAAAAATCATTTTTTTGAAAATTTAAGTTCCTCTTTGCACTTAAAACTAATCTTTTCAAAAATTCAATTTCTTTTTCCTTGAGATTTTATAAAAATTGCACTTCATTTGAAAAACCTAGTTCTTACGTCTTTTTTCAGTTTCATCATTTGCATTTTTCGTGACCTCCTCAAGGGATCAAACTTGGATGACATAACTAATGTGATCAATTCCAATCAAACCTCAAGGAGACATTTTGCCCCTCCCGATCCAACATTAGATTTAGGTTTTGCATCCATATAGGTAACATCCAAATGTGATAAATTTTAAAGTTAGAGTTAGGAAATTTTTAACTAAATCATGCAACTAGCTTTGGCTAGGTTAGAAGGGTGCCTTAGAGACGAGTAACTTCGAATCTTTGCCTTCCCTTCTTTCAACTGTGACTCCCGAACCTTTTTCTCTAGTTTTTCAAAGACCTGGAGTCGTCTAAAAAGGGTTTTCTTAGTTTATTTTCATTAATTAAAATTTTTTGGGTGACTTGGTACACCTAAACTCCATACCAAGTGGCGACTCCAAACGTTTTTAAAAACCCTTTTCTAGACTTTTGTTTTAGGGTCCAAATCGTCGCATTTTTAGTTCCATGACCCATTTCTTTTTAAAAAAATCAAAAATCAATTTTTTTAACTAAAGAATCTTTTTTCCAACTAAAAATCCAAAACAAAGAGTTTTCTTTCCTTTTTCAAAAAATGGGGCGCGACAATCTCTATAAACAAAACTACTTATTAACAAAGCCTTCAAAAAACATCTACAATTCATTTAGCGATTCATTTAAACATGACCCTTCCCACAACAACAACTTTATCGCTCAAAACAAATTCTAATAATTGCCACAAAAGGAACGCAAAAAAAAAAATTTACAACTGTTCTAACCACACATTCAAATTAAATTTCCCACAAAAACAATTAAAGATCTCGCTCAATATATCTTGCTTATAATTATTCATTATTTCAATCTTACAAAATCATATTTATAACAAACATACGAATATTTCCCATGCAACTGTATCTATATTACTAACAATTACCATGCAAAACTATTTACAAATGATATACACTTATGCATAAAACATACATTTTCACCTACCATGTAAATATTAACAATTTTTTTAACATACACTTATCGGACAAAAATAAAATTTTAGAATATACTTAATGAAGGTTAAATATTCATACCTAATATTCACAAACTTTAACATTTCTTTTGTTTTGTCATATTAACTAAGAAAAGTCCAAAACCGACATTTCATTTTCACTTAGGGTTACAATCCTTCCTATTAATCACCCCACTTTATTTATCTACCGAATCTTCTCCTTGGCCCTACCCTTCCGGCATCCCCTTCCCACTGCTCCAAATTCTCCTTGCACTTCATGAATGCTGATTCCACAAGAATCCAAACCCTTCAAACTTCCGCTGCTGTTCTCCTCCTCATAAGGTAAATCATTTGTTCCTACTATACAAATCTTCTTCCCCTCTCACATAAAATTGCTGCTCTTCCCTATGAAAAATCTCCTTCCCTTCTTCCCCTAGGGTTTCAGTTAAACTCACATATTCTTCTTCTTCTCTCACTTTCGTCTTCCCCTGCACCTTGAGAATTCTACGCACTGTCGGTCCAACCATTCACCGCTCCTGTCCACCACACCTCAGCCCCACTTCCGCGTTTTCATACTCCGATTGTTCTTCTTCCTTGGCTGACTAACAAGGTATGTTACTTTCCCTTTTCTGATTATTAGTCTACATTTTCCTGTTTCTTTTATGTTCTATTTCTCCTCCCCCCCTTTTCCTTTTGCATTTCACACATGACATTTGCACATTAATCCTGCATACAAACCATAACTCATTTTTCCATATTTTTATTTCTCTATTTTCTGTGACTGTTCCTTATAATTTCATCTTTATTTTAGCAACGTATCATCAATTAGCTACAATTATTATGCTTAACCTTAGTCTGTTAATGAAACTGCAAATTTACTTTCACTCTTCAACTTCACAGATTACATTTAACCCTTCATTTTTACATTTCTCCCCACCTAAATTCATCCTTTTAACTCCATGTTTTTCCCCATCATGTGCTCCGGTAATAATTCATACAGTTTTCCGAATTCCGTTGGAAAACAAAAGCAACTCAGTTTTCATTCCTCTTTCCTGTAAAAATAATTTCATGCATTTTCACTGTACACAATTTATATTATTTCACACATAATCCATATAACCCACATATTTTTTCATCTCTCCTTCTCCCTTTAATTACTAAAAAAAATTAATTCAACTAAAAGAACGAAAACAAAAATTAATTTTTTAATGTTATTCATTCAAATACATTTGAATACTAATCCCTTTTCTTGCATTACTCATTTCTGCTTCTTATAAAAAAAAATAAATATCCCCCCTCATCCATCAAAACAGCACCAACAATGGACAAGCCCAACAAAGCCTCCACTTCAAAATACCGCCATTTCTGCCGCATTATCACAAGCAACATCCTAAACAATGGAGAATTGTAGCTCCCACAACACTTTGTCAAAGACTTTGGCCCAGAAATCCTCTCCAATGTAGTGCTCCATCTTAGGTGTGAGGATCCAAAAATTTTATTTTTATTTGACCTATTTATTTAATTAATTATGTAATTTCTCTGAATACTTGTTTTACTTATTTTAAATCATTTTAATTGCATTTACACCATACATTACCTAATTTTATTTTAAAAACTATTTTTAAACATCAATTTGATTTTTCTGTCACTTAATTGTGAAAAACGAACATGGACACGTTTTTCGAGGTAGAAATTCGGGCAATGAGTGAAGCGGCACTGGAGTGTAAGGATGATCACCCGAAGGTTAGAAAAGTAATCTAGTGACTAGAGGTGAATTAAAAAGAGTTATTATCATTGGGGATTTGAAATCTTAGTTTAAGTTGAATTAGCCTCCTTGAACTAGAATTTTATTTAGCGATTGTTTCCTCCACTTAATCCACCTTAATTCACTTCAATTTTATTCCTTTCCATCTCTCCTCAGAATGAGATTAACTCCTAATCCCTAGCAAAGTGAGACAATTAACTTCCTCCAAAATTGTTAACTAAGCTTACTATTCCATGTTTGACTTTGAGGTATAAGACAAGCTTTATGTCTTGTCTTTCTCTTCTCATTTAATTACTTCAAAATTGCACAAAAACCCCTCTCTTCCTCTCCTCCCTTGGCCGAACTCCCCTTCCCCCTCTTCCCTTGTTGTTTCATCAATTTCATCTTCCAAATTCTCTCTAAAATTATCTACAAACCTCCATTAATCTTGGCTTAAGCTTGGGTTTTTGGTGAGGAGCATTAAGGAGGAACTCTTGGTAGGATTGAGGCAAGCATTCTTGGGGGAAATTTGGTAAACTTCTTAGAAGAGGTAAGGTTCTAATGTTTCCATTTTTGTCTATTGGTTGCAATTTCAAGCATGATATTAGGATTGGGGAGTTGAGAGGTTACTAGAACCTTGATATTTGTTGATGAAATTGATTCTTGTGTTAGTTTGCAATTTTGGATGATAAATTTCATTAAATTGTCTTTCATGATTTTGGTTTGAATGAGTGGGCTCTTGGACTCCCACACTTGTGATAATATGATTTCTAGCATGATTAATGATGCAATGTAAGTATATATGTTGTAAATGGTGGCTGAAAATTTGAGGAAAAATCTCAAGGAAAAACCGGTTGGGAAAGGAAGAAAATGAGGAAGAAAAATTGCTGTTTTCCTTTTTATATTTTGGCTGTGATTTTGACAAGCTTAAAGGTTAATGGTGAGGCTTAAATGTGAGGGTTAAGTTGTTAATTTACCCCACACAAAATCCTTTCAAGGGTTAAGCAAAATTGGTGTTTTAGTGGAACAAGGAAAACCGGAAATTGGGCAGGCATGCTGTCCGATTTTTGAGGGTCTTTTTAGTTCTAAATTTTGAGCTAAACTTGTATCAATTTTAACCACTATTGGGTTAAGGAAGGTTAAAACTACCTTAGGTTTGAAAATGAGGTCTTATGGTGGTGGTTTAGATGTGTTAAAAGCAATGAGAAGTAAAGGAATGAAACTTGGCAGGATTGAATCAATGATGTTACGACCACTTTGGGCGACTATAAAACTATCATCCCGTATGATTTTTTAGCTAAATTTTGGTCCATATGTAGCTCATATACAGAGGGTTAAGCCTGAAAAATTTGGTGTTTTTCCAGTACCATTTCGTTGCTCAAATGATGTTTCAAATCTGCCTCTTTAATTTGGAAAATAGAAATCTCAGAATTTCGAATCCCCTCTATTTGAACTGCTATAATTTCTTGCTCGAGTGTCGGAATTGAGTGCCGTTGGTGGCATTTGGAACTTATTATGTAGGAATTTAAACTTTATAAATTTAAGAGGCCAATTAATTTTTACAATTTTTGGTGAATTTTCAAAGTGGGCTGGTCGACCAACCCGACGTGCCTGTTTTGCTTGTAGCAGTTTCTTTCTAGAAAATCTCGGCAATTTCTTCCCAGAATTTTAACTGGGTGTCTTGAAGAGTTTTAGAACCTTCAAATAGGTTTCCAACGGTACCAAGTATGTGAAATTTGGACTTATATAACTCAAGTTGCGTTTTTCAAAGATTTCTGCCCAAGTAGGAAGTTGAACAAATTTCCAGATTTGAACTTGAAAACCTGGACACACTTTATACACTTTGAAACTGACCTTCCCGTTGGAGTCTATGGCTGAAACTTGACAGGATTATATTTTATATATAGAAGAGTATGTGTACCAAATTTGGTGTCAATCCAATGTGTATTCGACCTCCAAATGATTTACCAAAGTCGGCCCTATGAATCTGGAAACCTGCTTTGTCAGGCAGCCTGTCCTGTCCTGTTCTAACTACTGTCATTTCGCGCTCGAGAGTCAAAATTAAGTGCCGTTAGTGGGATTTGAAAATAGACTCAAAGAGATTTCTAACGGTATGACCCTTGCATACTAAATCCATTCCTAGAGCTACAGTGATTCTTGAAAATTGACTAAAATTCTGCCTGTTTTCCTGGATTTTGTCTCAGCAGCCACTTAATCTCCAAAATTTACTTCCCTGCTTTGGTAATTTGCGTTTGATGTTTTCTCATGACTTTTAGAGGGTTGAATCTAGTTTCCAACAGCTCAAGCCTCAATTCATGTGTAAAACTTTAGTTATGAATTTTCTTTGAAAGTGCCAATTAGTGGAACTAGTTATCTAAACTTCAAATGCACTGCTTGGCATACCGACTCGCTTGGCCTGGTTAGTGATTAAAATTTATCCTCAGGTGATCAAAGTTTCCTCCAGAAAGGACCTGGAAGTGTAATCCGCCTTTGTGAACAATTACTTGCTCTTTTGACTTGGTGAGTGTTCAAGTGCATGTTTAATTGCTTTAAATGATGTAAATAAATTGAAAGCATGCTTGTGTTCCTTGGTGAGCGTGTACTTTATCGCGCTCACATTCTTGAATTGTCTCAAAATGAGCTTAACTGTTTAAATGGTTACTTGTTTGACTGCTTGAATTGATTGAACTGTTTATACTGTTTATAACTGTGGGGACGTCTAAACCCCATCGGGGATCCCTTCACCTTGTCCGGCAACAGGGGCTAGGGCAAGGGTTGGGTGAACCATGGGTTTTTACTGTTTAAAGTACGTCGGTTGGAATGAGTCCACCGACTTGGCATACTCATAGTGGGTTGCCAAACACTGTTCAAATTTAGGAGTTCGCCCAAGGGGTGTAAGTAGACGGGAGAGGGAGAAAGTGGTGAATATGGACTGTGAGAGTGAGTGGTTGACGGAGTGTCAACATGTGGCTTGAATTGATACTTGTGAAACGGAGAAAATAACTACAGAGATTGTGGAAATGTGGAGCCGACAACTGTATCCTTCAATTTGTACTGTTTAAATGTTTTAATGCTAAATTATCTGTTTTGCTCTTTTATTTATTTATTTATCTGCTTTGATTTGCCTGTGCATGTTTCTCTTGGCCTCACTGAGCGTTAACTCACCCCAATTTGTTTTCCTTAACAGGTTTCGAGGTGAGGCAAGTGAATCGAGGAAGTTAGTACTTTTGTAGGATTTTCCTCTTTTTGTACAAGATTGAAACTAATGGATGAATTTGATGGTTTATGGTACTTTGGAGTTGTTATCAATGAGTTATTATCAATGTAATTTTAATGAAATTTTGGGGTTTGTATTTTGTGAGAGTTTATTAGTAGTTTTAATATCTTTTAATGATGACTTTATGAATGAATGTTTGGATCGATATTTGGGTGTCCGTAGTGAGTCCCGGCGAGAGTTGGGCAGGCGGTCCGCCGAACCCTTTGGTTCGCCCTAAGGGGAGATGGGGCTGTCACAGGTGGTATCAGAGTTTAGGCTTCAAATCCTTGTAGTGTATCCTAGACTAGATGTTTAAGGTGTCGGACTGTGGGGTTAGCTTGAAAGTTAAGTGAAGGGAATTACTTGTATATATTTGGTTAAGACTAGCATTCTAAGTGGTTGATTTGAAAAAAAAAAGTTGAACTATATATGGTCAAGGTTTGATTTGTGATTAGAGGAATTCAGATGGTATGTCAGGCAAAAACGAGGATTGAGTTGATTTACACTTTGGGGTGGCCAACCTGAGTGTTGATTGACTTTGTTCTTATTTTGGTGCTTGAATACAAATATGTTATAACTGAGGATATTCGCCATACTTGGAGGTTATCCAAGACCCCATGAGGAAGTAGAAGAGAGAGTTGAGAGCACGGCTCGTGAGGAGCCCTCGGAAAAGGAGCCATTCAAGGACCCATCTGGGGGATTCCCGACTAGCGGTTTGGCTATGAACTAAGTTAGGGTTTCCAATTTTTGAGTGTTTTATAAATGGTTTAGTTGGGGGTGAGGCTAGTGAGGCCTACAATTGTGACTGCATGACTGTTTGTATTTCTATGGCATTTGTATGTGTTTTATCTTGTAATACCCCATGGTTTGCTACTTACTTGTGAACTTGCAAAAATAAATGTATGTTAGTGTTTCTATTTTAAATGTTTTCACCATTGATTTTTATACTCAATTTGCTTTTGCATAATGGCTTTATTTCTACGTTTAGAAGTAACTAAGACAAATGGATGCTCGAGGTCGAGGTCGAGGTCGTGGTTGAGGACGTGGGCGCGCACAGCCCCAACCCTCCGCGAGTGTTCACCTTTCTGGGGCTGAGTCTGAAGGGAGACTGGGCGGTTTTAATGAGGATCAAGTGGCTACGGCCATCAATAGGATGATTGATATACTTGAACGTCTGGCCGATAATCGAGGCCTTGGACAGCAGAATCAACCTTTAGGGCCTGACCAGGGGGATGATAGGGCTTTGGAATGTTTTCTTAAGTTTTCACCACCTAAGTTTATCGGAGGGGCTGATCTCGAGATAGTTGAGAATTGGCTAGATAGGATGTCTGATATCTTCACCGTTCTAAATTATTCTGAGCAGAGACAAGTGAGCTTTGCCACTTTTCAACTTGAGAGCGCGGCGAGATTTTGGTGGAATGTAATCCGAGCTAAGTGGGAGCGAGAACAGACTCCTTGGACTTGGGTAAAATTTAAGAGAGAATTTGATGAGAAATTCCTGCCTCCACTGATCCAGGAGAAAAGGGAGGATGATTTTATTAGATTAAGGCAAGGATCTATGAGTGTGGCCGACTATGAGACCCAATTTACAAAGCTCTCAAAGTTTGCACCCGAACTAGTGGCCACTGATCGGAAAAGAATTAGGCGATTTGTACAAGGACTTAATGTTGAGATCCAAGAGGCGTTGGCTGCGGCCTAAATCAATACCTTTACTGAGGCTTTAGAGAAAGCCCAGAGAGTTGAGAGTGCTAGGCAGCAAGTGAAGGCTTTTCATGCTAAAAAGAAGAATGCTCCGAGTAGTAGTGAAATAAGATCGACTGATAGAGGTATGCCGACCCCTAAGTTGGGAAGAGGCACGGGTGGAGAAAGGACTACCGGAGTATCGAGGGAGTCTATGACTAAGGAAGCCTCTCGTGGGCGTGGTCAGTTCTGGAATACCTCATAAGGAGGTTCTAACTCAGTATTGAAGCCACAAATGGGATGTGAATATTGTGGTAAACCAAATCATACGGTGGATGGTTGTTGGAAGAAAGCTGGAAAATGTCTGAGATGTGGGAGTGCAGAACATCAAATTATCAACTGTCCGATGTCACGTCGTGAGGGTGGTGGATCACAACAATATGCTAGGCCAACGTCTAAACAGTCGAGTGTGGGAGATAATCGCTCAAGAGTGCCTGCCAGGGTCTACGCCGTGGACCAGCATCAGACCCCTAATCCTATAAAGGTTATTAAAGGTATGACCCTCCATTTACCATTGCCTAGTTAGAGTTTTGATTAATCTCGGTTCAATAGACTCTTTGTAAGTTTTAGTTTCATGAGTGGGATAGACATGAGGTCAAGTAGACTACCTTACAAGTTGGAAGTTGAAACGTTTACGGGAAAACCAAGGTTTGATTGTTAATTTAAGGTATAAAGATTTTGATGTATAAATTTCGAGGACAAAATTCTTTTAACGAGGGGAGGATGTGAGGACCCGAAAATTTTATTTTTATTTGACCTATTTATTTAATTAATTATGTAATTTCTCTGAATACTTGTTTTACTTGTTTTAAATCATTTTAATTGCATTTACACCATACATTACCTCATTTTATTTTAAAAACTATTTTTAAACATCAATTTGATTTTTCTGTCACTTAATTGTGAAAAACGAACATGGACACGTTTTTCGAGGTAGAAATTCGGGCAATGAGTGAAGCGGCACTGGAGTGTAAGGATGATCACCCGAAGGTTAGAAAAGTAATCTAGTGACTAGAGGTGAATTAAAAAGAGTTAGTATCATTGGGGATTTGAAATCTTAGTTTAAGTTGAATTAGCCTCCTTGAACTAGAATTTTATTTAGCGATTGTTTCCTCCACTTAATCCACCTTAATTCACTTCAATTTTATTCCTTTCCATCTCTCCCTCGTAATCGAGATTAACTCCCTAATCCCTAGCAAAGTGAGACAATTAACTTCCCTCCAAAATTGTTAACTAAGCTTACTATTCCATGTTTGACTTTGAGGTATAAGACAAGCTTTATGTCTTGTCTTTCTCTTCTCATTTAATTACTTCAAAATTGCACAAAAACCCCTCTCTTCCTCTCCTCCCTTGGCCGAACTCCCCTTCCCCCTCTTCCCTTGTTGTTTCATCAATTTCATCTTCCAAATTCTCTCTAAAATTATCTACAAACCTCCATTAATCTTGACTTAAGCTTGGGTTTGTGGTGAGGAGCATTAAGGAGGAACTCTTGGTAGGATTGAGGCAAGCATTCTTGGGGAAATTTGGTAAACTTCTTAGAAGAGGTAAGGTTCTAAAGTTTCCATTTTTGTCTATTGGTTGCAATTTCAAGCATGATATTAGGATTGGGGAGTTGAGAGGTTACTAGAACCTTGATATTTGTTGATGAAATTGATTCTTGTGTTAGTTTGCAATTTTGGATGATAAATTTCATTAAATTGTCTTTCATGATTTTGGTTTGAATGAGTGGGCTCTTGGACTCCCACACTTGTGATAATATGATTTCTAGCATGATTAATGATGCAATGTAAGTATATATGTTGTAAATGGTGGCTGAAAATTTGAGGAAAAATCTCAAGGAAAAACCGGTTGGGAAAGGAAGAAAATGAGGAAGAAAAATTGCTGTTTTCCTTTTTATATTTTGGCTGTGATTTTGACAAGCTTAAAGGTTAATGGTGAGGCTTAAATGTGAGGGTTAAGTTGTTAATTTACCCCACACAAAATCCTTTCAAGGGTTAAGCAAAATTGGTGTTTTAGTGGAACAAGGAAAACCGGAAATTGGGCAGGCATGCTGTCCGATTTTTGAGGGTCTTTTAGTTCTAAATTTTGAGCTAAACTTGTATCAATTTTGACCACTATTGGGTTAAGGAAGCTTAAAACTACATTAGGTTCGAAAATGAGGTCTTATGGTGGTGGTTTAGATGTGTTAAAAGCAATGAGAAGTAAAGGAATGAAACTTGGCAGGATTGAATCAATGATGTTACGACCACTTTGGGCGACTATAAAACTATCATCCCGTATGATTTTTTAGCTAAATTTTGGTCCATATGTAGCTCATATACAGAGGGTTAAGCCTGAAAAATTTGGTGTTTTTCCAGTACCATTTCGTTGCTCAAATGATGTTTCAAATCTGCCTCTTTAATCTGGAAAATAGAAATCTCAGAATTTCGAATCCCCTCTGTTTGAACTGCTATAATTTCTTGCTCGAGTGTCGGAATTGAGTGCCGTTGGTGGCATTTGGAACTTATTATGTAGGAATTTGAAATTATAAATTTAAGAGGCCAATTAATTTTTTACAATTTTTGGTGAATTTTCAAAGTGGGCTGGTCGACCAACCTGACGTGCCCTGTTTTGGTACTGTAGCAGTTTCTTTCTAGAAAATCTCGGCAATTTCTTCCCAGAATTTTAACTGGGTGTCTTCTGAAGAGTTTTAGAACCTTCAAATAGGTTTCCAACGGTACCAAGTATGTGAAATTTGGACTTATATAACTCAAGTTGCGTTTTTTCAAAGATTTCTGCCCAAGTAGGAAGTTGAACAAATTTCCAGATTTGAACTTGAAAACCTGGACACACTTTATACACTTTGAAACTGACCTTCCCGTTGGAGTCTATGGCTGAAACTTGACAGGATTATATTTTATATATAGAAGAGTATGTGTACCAAATTTGGTGTCAATCCAATGTGTATTCGACCTCCAAATGATTTACCAAAGTCGGCCCTATGAATCTGGAAACCTGCTTTGTCAGGCAGCCTGTCCTGTCCTGTTCTAACTACTGTCATTTCGCGCTCGAGAGTCAAAATTAAGTGCCGTTAGTGGGATTTGAAAATAGACTCAAAGAGATTTCTAACGGTATGACCCTTGCATACTAAATCCATTCCTACGAGCTACAGTGATTCTTGAAAATTGACTAAAAATTCTGCCTGTTTTCCTGGATTTTGTCTCAGCAGCCACTTAATCTCCAAAATTTACTTCCCTGCTTTGGTAATTTGCGTTTGATGTTTTCTCATGACTTTTAGAGGGTTGAATCTAGTTTCCAACGGCTCAAGCCTCGCCCAATTCCGATGTGTAAAACTTTAGTTATGAATTTTCTTTGAAAGTGCCAATTAGTGGAACTAGTTATCTAAACTTCAAATGCACTGCTTGGCATACCGACTCGCTTGGCCTGGTTAGTGATTAAAATTTATCCTCAGGTGATCAAAGTTTCCTCCAGAAAGGACCTGCGGAAGTGTAATCCGCCCGTGTGAACAATTACTTGCTCTTTTGACTTGGTGAGTGTTCAAATGCATGTTTAATTGCTTTAAATGATGTAAATAAATTGAAAGCATGCTTGTGTTCCTCGGTGAGCGTGTACTTTATCGCGTTCTCATTCTTGAATTGTCTCAAAATGAGCTTAACTGTTTAAATGGTTACTTGTTTGATTGTTTGAATTGATTGAACTGTTTATACTGTTTATAACCGTGGGGACGCCTAAACCCCATCGGGGATCCCTTCACCTTGTCCCAAGGGGCTAGGGCAAGGGGTTGGGTGAACCATGGGTTTTATCGTTTAAAGTACGTCGGTTGGAATGAGTCCACCGACTTGGCATACTCATAGTGGGTTGCCAAACACCGCTCAAATTTAGGAGTTGCCCGCCAAGGGGTGTAAGTAGACGGGAGAGGGAGAAAAGTGATGAATATGGACTGTGAGAGTGAGTGGTTGACGGAGTGTCAACATGTGGCTTGAATTGATACTTGTGAAACGGAGAAAATAACTACAGAGATTGTGGAAATGTGGAGCCGACAACCCATCCTTCAATTTGTATCGCTTAAATGTTTTAATGCTAAATTATCTGTTTTGCTCTTTTACTGTTTTATTTATTTTCTTTGATTTGCCTGTACATGTTTCTCTTGGCCTCACCGAGCGTTAGCTCACCCCAATTTGTTTTCCTTAACAGGTTTCGAGGTGAGGCAAGTGAATTGAGGAAGTTAGTACTTTTGTAGGATTTTCCTCTTTTTGTATAAGATTGAAACTAATGGATGAATTTGATGGTTTATGGTACTTTGGAGTTGTTATCAATGAGTTATTATCAATGTAATTTTAATGAAATTTTAGGGTTTGTATTTTGTGAGAGTTTATTAGTAGTTTTAATATCTTTTTTTGATGACTTTACGAATGAATGTTTGGATCGATATTTGGGTGTCCGTAGTGAGTCCCGGCGAAAGTTGGGCAGGCGGTCTGCCGAACCCTTTGGTTCGTCCTAGGGGGAGGTGGAGCTGTCACATTAGGACCGGTGCACATTACCATTTGACTATCGAGAAGAAACAAAACGGTCTCTATTTCTGTCATGGTTGGAAAGAATTTGTTCTCGACCACTCGATCACCGACAACTACTCTCTATGGTTCAAATATGAGGGTGGCCCATATTTCTATGTTGCAGTTTTCGACACATCCGGAGCAGAAATAGACTATCCATCCGATCTTCAAATGAATACCCCAGAGTACATAGACCTATTATCTTCTTCAGACAGCAGCCATCACAGTGATGAAGATCTGCACAAACCCGCTCTTCGCTTTGCACAAACTCTTTTCAGTATAGAAAGCTCTGACAAACCAAGCTCTTCAAAGGCCATACAGAAGAAACCAACTGCAAGCAGCAAACAAAGCACAAGAAAGATTTCTGATCCAGAAAGTTTCACTTTAGGCAAGCACTTCTTCTTAGTCACGCTGAAGCGCTACAATGTCACCCAATATTTCATACTCTACATTCCATACAAATTTTCTTGGACTTACTTACATAATGTTCAACAGTCTGTAAACATTATAGATTCTAATGGAGCTAATTGGACTATTGGGACAGTCTTGAAAATGAAATCCTCATAAACCTGAGTAAAGGCTGGTCTCGTTTTGCAAAATAGAAAGGCTTGATTGTCGGTGACATTTGCATCTTCGAACTGATCAACACAAACCCTATCACCATGAGAGTATCCATATTCCCTGGCAACATAAATCCAAACTTCAATCCTGCTTCTGATGTTGACTAACTGCCATCTGACAAAGCTGCTTCACAAATTTTACTTACTCTACTTTTGACTACTTTTTCTCCCTGAATTGACTTTATCAAATTAATACTATTATGTATATCCTGCACTTTTAATCTTGTTATATAACTATTACATGCTCTTTCCATGTACATAAATCTTATATATGCATATCTATTATTAATCGTGCATTTACTTGTTCCATCTCCATTTCTCTGTCATGAACACATGTAATTTCTTTACAAGCCATTCATATTACATATCAACATCTTATACCTATTTATCATCTACATATACTTACTACCTATCATGTCTACTACACTCACTTCTCTTTACCATTCATATTACAAATTTTCAATTTGCCAACAATATTCTTTTATCCATACACGAGCAAAAAAAATAAATGAAGAAATCCCCAATGCATTAGTTCTTACTATTCTTACCACTAAACAACTCTACTAATTAAATTTACACTCTCTGCATAACCATCCCTCATCTGACAAACGCATAACCAAAAACATTATCCACTTTTTCTAACAAAAAAAAAAAATCACCATTTCCTCTACCCTGCACAATCACAACTTACCTTTATATTTCCCTTCCCAATGCCTGATTGAAATTTTAGCATTATTCCACATTACTCTCTCTTGCATTAAAAACAAAAAAAAAAACCTCTTAAAAAAAATTTCGAACATTCATCGTTCCTTCTCCTTCTCTTAATGCCAACAACTTCTCAAGCTTACGTTTACAAATCATTCTACAGTTATCGCTTCTAACAAACACACACATACACACATACAAAAAACCTCTCCAATTTTTAATACAGAAGAAAATACTTGGGCACTGGCTGTTGCACAGCTAGAAAGGTCTAGTATATAATAAGGATTCCATTTCTTTTCCTCTCAATCCAATTCTCTCTCTTCGACTCCTCCTAGTTCTTTCCAGATTCATGCTTCTAATAGATCATTCCTGCTCTTCAAGTCATCAACTCGTAATCAAGAACCAAGGTTCTTGACACAGGTCCGTATCATTCTTCTTCAAATCCTCCTTCTAAGAAACCTAATTTCTCTCATTTCCTGAAGATAAACATCATGTCCTGACATATCTTCTCTCGTTCGTCGCCAGATCAACTCAACGCAGAGTAGAAAACCCCAAGGAATCGAAGAGGAAAAAGAATGTCAAGAGAGGCAGCAGAGTTCCTGAAGAAGTTACTCGGCGCCGGCGATTCACGGCCTTTTGATGATCTCATCTCGGAGTTCAACTCCAAAATCAAGGAGCCTTCTTCTATCTTCCACTGCTGCGACACCATCAATACTGTTATTGATGCAAGTTTTTCTTTACTATAATCTCTCTCTCAATTCAGTTTATTCTTTTTATTTTTTTGTTCGATAAGACCGGTAAAATCTGGTAATTGTCCGGTCCTGCCGTGTTATTGATTAGGTTTTATGTATGCAAAATTGAGAGTAGTAGTATGATAAGCTTTATAGTTGGAAAAAAGGAATTCAGTTTGGGTGATTTTAATGAAGAGTTAGTTTGAAAGGATTTATTTAGAAAATTTTTATACTATTTTTTTATTAGCTCTTTGTCTGCTCAGATGTCTTGTGGATAAGTTGAACATTTCAGTTCTTTTAGTATTTCTTTGTTTGATTGGCGCTGTGGATGCTCAAATTTCTCGTGGATTGTGGATTTTAATAGATATTTGATTGCTAATGAGGATCTTATTTGGTAGGTAAATGGACGATTAGGTCTGCTCTCACTTTCTCTGGGTAGATTGTTGGAGTTCGGTTTGATATTTTTCGCATCTCATTTTTTTCAGTTATGATATATGTGAGGACTGATATTTTGTGAAATTAGGAGTTGGCATTCTGATGAAAACTATTGTCTTGGAGCGCATTCATTTATACGATTTAGAAAGCTCATTGCTAATTTGCGTTTAATTCATGCGACATAGACAGTTAGGAGTCCGTTAGTGGAAGTTGTCGCCATGATGAAGGTAATCAAGTAATTAGTGATTGGATAAGCAGTTCAAAGTTTGGGGCAAAAGAAGTTGACTTTGAGAATGAATTCAGTGGGATAGATAATACGTCTTCTAACTCTTGTTTGCATACATATGCTATAGTTGATGATATCTTTGTCTGTCACTTCAAATATGGTTTTATAATTCACCGATATGTTTATTCTTTGTAAAAGATATCTGCTATTGCATGGGTGTCAGGGAGTGAAAACAAAAATAGAAGAATAAAATATTTGGTCTCATGTTTTTTGGTATACATTTTTCTTCTCTTTTTGCTTGTGAATAAAGACGAAAATAAGAAGGTTATTATTATTATTATTATTTTTTAATCTACTAGCTTTTTTTAATCTCTTAATATGGGGAATTCCAATCATCAATGATTGCACAGTCTGTTCTGGTATTGCAGACTAAAAAGCTTAGTCCGACAGAGCGTCTGGTTGGATTTGCAATTCTCCACCAGGCATATTCTTCTGAGCAGACTAGTTCCAACCCATTCATTTCTGTGCTTGTGAATGTAAGTATGCATATGTTTTCTCCTCGTTGTATTTGTCATTCTCAGGAATTTGTTTATTCTCTTTTAATGGTCAATTTTATACAGTCATGCACCATGCAGGATTGTTCAACCGTGCAGTATGCACATCAAATGCATTTTTGACTTTTTTATTCAGTGATAATAGAAAAGCTGATAGTATTTTCCATTAACTCTTTTACGGATTGGTAAGAGTCATTGGACTGTCTACTGTATGAAATGCCGATAGTCTGGTGAATGTGTGTACTCACATGAACCTGATGTGGAGGCCTACTCATTACTATGGGAAAGACTGCTTTTCAGAGCCTAACTTTGCTTCTAGAATAAAAAATTGTTGGCAAATTAATAATAACAAATCCTCTCATATAGGCTGTGTGATGTCGGCCTTTGCGAATTTCTGAGGCTTAAAATGACTTTTGTCATGTCGGCTTGTGATATCTTATTTTGCTTTATCACATATGGTTTATATACCAAGTTGAGTATAAAATGGATGTGTAGTTGCAGGACTAGTATCTGGTCCCCCTCTCCCACATACACTGAAAGAAAAGCACACAGAAAAGAGACAATAAATTGGAAATTTGCCTTGAGGGAAATGTTTATATTTTCTGATATGACATTTTTGTTATCTATCCAATGCTTCAGAAATTTGACTCTTGCAATAAGTTTACTGTCTGCTATGGAATGTTATTGGTGATGGTTGGCTTTTGTATTTCCTCCTGCTGTTGTGGGCTTGTAGGCGGCATCCAATGAAAAAGCAGAAAAATTTGAAAGAGCTTTTATTCTTCAATTGTTAGGCTTCAACAGCTCTACAAATATAGCAGAGGTATTGCTTAAGGATCCAATTTGCGTGTCTAGCTTTTTGGGCTTGAGAAGTTCTAATGATTCTGTCTTTGTCAACTTCTAATCATTATTGCTCAAGTTGTTGATACAGGAAGGCATATGCTAGTGGCTTTCTGGCTTCTGACGTTTATGATGCTAGATTTTTTCGGAAATATTAGACTATAAATTGTCTGTTCCAGTCACATTTAGTGTGTATTTTTCATTTAAATCTCGGGTGTAGGCAAAAGTGTAGTTTAGGAAAATCTTCCTAAAACTTGTAGCATATTTGTCTTTGTTGGACAGTCAGAAGCATAAGGTATTGCTCAAGTAGGTTGATCAGAAGCAGTTGAAGTGCATTAAGAAAAAAGGAACAGATTGCTGGCTAGTTTTTATAGATGAGGTGGTTATTGAAGTCTTGCATTCTTGGATCTTGTGTCCTGCAAAATTTGCAGGATTCTGAGGGGAAAAAGTTGGTTGCACGGAATATTCTCAATAACTACTCATTGACTGCCTATATTTCTAGAAGTTTTTATTGTTAAACAAACTTGCACAAGAAAGTGATTTCTCTTTACTTCATTTTTGTTTCCCATAACTTTCCTGCTAATTAAATAGAGCCTCAGGGAACTCTTTTGCATCAGGATGATCATTTCAACAAACAAGTACCCAGTGGATGTGTTCAGCGTGGATGCTGATTTAGAATTGTTCATGTTTTCAGAGGGAATAATAAATAAGTGATACACTGAACAATGAACTATGAAGAAACTCAAGGCCACAATTAACACTTGAAAGTGTTACGATACACTTAAATCCATTAAAAAGGGAATAACATTTTATCATTTGTTGATTCTCTCTCTCTCTCTCTCTCTCTCTCTCACCCACCCACATAAGGGAAGTGTCCCAATTGTATTTCTGTCTTTTCTTGATTTAGCTTAGATTTTTTGTAATCTTTGGCATTGTCCATGCCAGCTTACAAGCTCATATGAGAAGAGACTACAAGTCTCTAGCTGCCCCTGTAGCAACAAATGCTGCAGATACTTCAAGCACATCATGTCAATTTTGTAGATCTTCCTTCCATAAATGCCTTTTTTTTTTTTTTTTAAGCGATGCAAAGCAGAAACTTCCTCCTTTATTTTGAGGGAAATATCCCTTATAGTTTCTCTTTTTCTTTCCTGCTTTTTTCCTTTTTTTTGAACAAATATTTCGTTCCTCTATTTGGATAATTGAAGATTTTGTGCATTGACTGCACAACTGGAGCTAATTCATCTATAGAAATATCATCTTTCTGTAGTTATTCGTGGTGTGTTTATTTTTCATTCTAGGCTCAAAATAATTTTTCTGTTGGCTTTTTTCAATGCAGGTCCTGAATTTGTCTGCTGCAGATTACATAAGAAATTTTAATCCTTCATCACACGTGAGTCATATATTTTGTCGTAGCATCAAACTTTACATTTTCTTAACTAATATGTCCTAATATGAATTTGTCAGACTTTTCTTCCTAGAGAGCAGCTGCAGCAGCAGCATTGTAGTAAAATTGGCTGTGATATCAATTTGACAGAGTAGGTTTCCTTTCCAGGAATTTGAGTTGTCCATCTCTTGTGTGGTCCAAAAAGTTTAGGCATATACAGCATGTGCAGTTGCATGTTCATTTGCTTATCACTTGCCAAACAATCAGTTCTCTTTTGTTCTCATAGCCTTGTGCTCAAATGTCAGGCTTGACCTGCGACCTGGAGTCACAACCAATATTGGATCTGGGGCTAGAGATGAGAATGTAAGTGGATTGCTGCTAAATTTCCCATTGGAAGGATCAGGTCCTCAACAGGTCAGACCACGTCTACCAGCATTTCCGGTGCTGGAAGGAGAAGTAGGGACACCAGAATTAAGTTTATTACCCAAAAAAAGTAATAAGATAACTCTTTTTCACTGAAATCTAATTATTTGTGCAGCTGGAGGGGTTAAATCTGGATAATACTCATGAGCTAATGTGGGATGGTGGGATGTGTGGTACACCAGTTGAACCTGCTAAAGGTTCAACTATTGAAGATTTGATTGCTAAAGGTTTGGAGGGGCCTCTTGAACCTGCTGAAGAAGAGGTGTTTATACCATTATGTCGATTTATATGGTATTTAGAATTGAACCTATTATATCCTGTCAAAATGACTGCTAAAACTTCAAATTCTTACTGTTGTCCAGCAAGTCTTATTGGGGTTGGGAGATAAGGCTTTGCTGCCTGTAGAAAACCTGCGAGTATGTGTATGTTATTTTATGGGCCTATCAATGTCTTCTATGTGTTTTTTTGCTCTATCTAAGGGCTTTTGTCTTCTACGTGGTATTTGGTCATCAGGAACTGGTGGAGAACAATCCTAACATTGCTGCTGCAGTTCTCATTAAGCTTAAAGATTCATCTGAATTTAAAGAGTATGTTCATAGTTTGTTTGAGCTTTTAGAAAATTAATTTCAGAAGAATGGTAATGACATATTTGTTGGAATGCAGGTATTCTACCATTCTTTTTCGTATGGAGATGGGCTTTAACCTGATAGAAGTGGTTAACCAGCTTAATAAAGCTGTTAAACTTCAAACTGGTTTAGTGCTGCCGTGCATGAACCATGGTTTAATGTTCTGGAAGAACATCAAGGTCCCTTCTGTACTATCTGATGTACTTACACCATTTCCTCTAGCCCTTATACATGTGTAATTAACTCTTGACATGCAGATCATGTTTCTTATGTAATCTGTTGCAGGATGATAATCCTCAAAAAGCATTTGACTTTCTCTTTAAGCTTGCAGAATTGCCTGGCTTTAAAGAGTATGGTCTAAATTCATCCTTTCATATGGAAATTAGAACCTTAAGTTGTGTATGCTAATGCTACAAAATTGTCTAAATGCAGGCAATTCGTCAGGCTTGTTAATTCAGCTATGATCAAGAGGCCTCTGGCCACTATCTGGGACTCCCTCAAGGTCCTTACTCTTACCATCTAATGTTATTTATTTCTTCTAAACTCTTGACATGCGGATCATGTTTCTTGTATGATCTGTTGCAGGATGGTGATGCTCAAGTAGCATTTGACTTTCTCCTTAAGCTTGCTCGCATTAACGAGTATGGTCTAAATTCATCATTTCATATGAAAATTAGAACCTTAAGTTGTGCATGCTAATGTTACAAAATTGTCTAAATGTGGGCAATTCATCAGGGTTCTTGATTCAGATATGATTGAGAGGCCTTTGGCAGATTTCTGGGACAAAATCAAGGTCCTTACTCTTACCATCTAATGTACTTACACCATTTCCTTTACCCCTTATATGTGTATTATTTACTGTTGACATGCGGGTCATGTTTTTTATATAATCTGGTGCAGGATGGTGATCCTGAAATAGCATTTGATTTTCTCTTTAGGCTTGCAGAATTCCCTTGCGTTATAAAGTATGGTCTAAATTCATCCTTTCATATGAAAATTAGAACCTTAAGTTGTGTATGCTAATGCTACAAAATTGTCTAAATGCAGGCAATTCGTCGGGCTTGTTAATGTTTCACATATGATTGATAGGCTTTTGGAAGCTTCTGGTCTCACATCTGAATTCATTCGGCGTTTCATAAAAAGCTGTATTCCACCCCAACCCCACTCCAAGGTGATCATTTGCTTATTTACTGTGCCTATTTTTTTAAGCTCTCTTCCCCTTGAGAGTTGGTGAACTTGATAATGATTGAATTTATCATTTTCAGGCTATGAGTCCTCAGGCTATATTTTTAATTGGCTTTTTCAAGAAGCTGATCCAAGAAGGCATTATCGAGGGTGAGTGTACTTGCTTAAAGTTTTAACATGTGAATCTTACCTATACTAAAGATGGAAGCTTGCAACTGAGATTCTAATGGAGTTCAATTGATTTGGTCTACTTATTTGTTTCCTGATTGGACCGGTTACTTGTAATTGTTGTAATTTGGATTGGGAGTTGTGGGCTGTTTTGGTATTTTGGATGTGGTTGCAGTAGGATTGTGTATTTAATATGTTAGGTGGCGGTGAATGTGGCTGCTGAATTGTTGTCTAATTCTGTATATCGTTCATGGTCATTTATACCCTTATGGTTCTGTTAGTGGATTCTTATCCGAGCTGGTTTTTTGGTCTTTTGACTATTATAAAACAATTAGGTGATGAGATAGTGGGCAGTAAAGGGTGAAGGCTGGTATTTTTTCCCCCTCTTGTTTGCCATTGGCTTCAATTAGTATCAGACTCCAAGGTTTCTGGTTGAACAATTGGCTCTGCATTTCTTCAGGCATCTGGCGTTCATGTTGAGTTTTAATTTTTGCATTTGTTCTTGGTGGTTGTTTTCTAAGGGTGAGTATATTACTGCTAAGTTTGTGTTTTTTTTATTGCTTCTGGCTTTTAGTTTTTGGTATCTGAAGTAGCTCAGAATTTATTAATTCTTTTCTGTTGTCTGTTTAGTTTGTCTTTGCTTCAGTGGTTCCCTGACTATTTGGGTTGGTTTTTGTCTTGTAATTTGTTATTTTGTTGTTGCATGTCTTTGTTTGTAGTTGGTTTCATCTGTGAAACTTGCGGTTTTGGGTTTTATCTGAGAGCTCTTTTAGTTTTCTGTCCTTGATTAAGAAATCTAGATAGAAATATCTATTGTCTTGTTAAATTTGATCAAGTGGAATGTTGAGAAGGATGAACCTTGGTGCAGTTGTTTTTCATTGGGGCGGAGGTTTTATCTGACTAGAGTTCTTTTAGTTTTCTGTGCTTCATCGAGACAGACACATCAGAAGAGTGTTCGTTCAAATTAGAAATGAAGCTCTCTGGGTGTGGTTGAATTCAAAGCTGTTATGCATAATTTACAGATGGTCAGTATATGCAAGTCATGTGTTTCTAATATGCATAGTTCTTCTGGTCTATGTGATCTTCATTGGTGTTCGCAGTAGGCAAATCTGTTTTTGGGTTTTGGATTGACTTAATAGAGTTTGTATTTTTGGGCCGCCTGTGGATGAATTAGGATTAATTATTATTCAATTGCCATTCTAACTTTGCCCAACATGGAGAACTTGAATTTAACTGCTTGGACTCCTTGGTCCTTTTGACATTTGTGGTTTGCATTCCTGGTTTGTTCATCTGATTGTTCAGGTGGTTTGTAGAACATCTTTTCTCTTTTCAAATAACAATGCTGGATTTATTCTTGGCTCCGGCTTTTCCATTTGTGGATTTTGAGATCTTAGATTAAGTTGCTTTACAACCACTATTATCCATAATATGGAAAAGCAAAAAGACCTCTGGAACTAGATGAGTGACACAATTTTGGATTAATATACTATGCTTCAAACATACGAATCAATCTTCAAGTCTCATGTTTGATTAATCATATGAATTATTTTGTAATTCTCATGTCTTTGAGCCAAGGTCTTTCCAGGATTGTATGTTGTCATTCTGGAGGCTAGGATATGTTCGTAAATTGGAGGATATGTGCATGTGGTGGTCTTCATTTTTGTCTGTCTGAATTTATTGCAATTGTGCTGAGCTTTTCCTTTTTGAATTTATTCAGTTATTTATTTGGTTGGAGCTAATATTTCTATTCCTTTTTTCCTACCTTAATTTATTTAGATTAAGCTAACATATTCCTCCTTAATTTATTCAGGTGGAGAGAGCATTTCTTGTTTTGTTAATTTATGTCATTGTTTTTCAGGTTCTATTTATCCAAGTCCAAGATAAGGGTAGCGGCTTAGTTTATTTGAGCCTGAAAACCTGTGAACCAGTGGTCCATTTATGGAGAATTTCATCTTTTTCCTCTTCCCCCTTCCCTTTCTCCTTCCGTTCCCTTCCCTGTAAATGCGTTATTTATTTCTTACCTTTCTGTCTCTATTTTTTTCTGAGTTGGTGTCAGGAAGTAAGCTTTTCATTATCTTCAGACCTAAGGAAGAAGAGAAATGAGATTCTATCACGTTGTGCTCAGGAGAAAGTAATTCAATGCATTGGTTATGAACCCTGACTTGTTTAACTTCTAAATGCGTACTCTTTGATGCTGGGGTGCATGTGGCTGTCTTCATTTTGTTTTTTCTTAGTTTATTGGAATGGTGCCTAGCTTTTCATTCTTAATTTATTCAATTGGAGGTAATAGCTCCATTAATTAATTATTTCCTCCCTTAATTTATTTAGATGAAGCTAACATCTGCCTCCTTAATTTATTCAGGTCGAGGGAGCTACTTCCTAGCTTTCTTTCATGAGGGTAGTGGCTGGGTTTATTTGGTCCTGAAAACCTGTAAATCAATGGTCCATTTATGGGGAATTTATCTTTTTCCTCTTCCCTTCCCCTTTTATGTATTGCCTCTCTGTCTTTATCTTTATTCTGAATTGGTATCAGGAGGTGAGCTTGTTCCTTGTTTGTCGATTTTGTTCCCTTCCCCATTCTCAGCATTGTTTTGCTAAATTTGATGCTTGGTTTGTTTTTCTATGGAGCCAGGGGATCATGTCGGGGACTTTTTGAAGGAAATTGAAAAAAGAAAAATCCTCTTCTTGTTTGAAATGGAAGAGTGGGCCAAAAAGTTCTGGCCGGACATGGACATTTGACTAGAGTTGTTGAAACTGTTGTTTTCTACTGGCATTTACATTTTTGGCTGTACGCATTCATCAGCATCCCTTTATAGAGTTCAGCATATATGAATATGATCCTCTCCTCGTGTTGTTGGCAAGTGTGAAACTGTGACCGACGTATGAGGAGAGGAGACGAGTAATTGTGACGTATTCTGTGATGCTTTGCCTTATGGTGAATTTGTTTTCGTATGTTTTTGGTATTTTCTCAAGGAAATGTCAACAAAGGGTTCCCAAATATTATGATTTGATTAACAGAAAGGTAATACCATCGATTCAATTATTTCGAAAAAGTAATACCTACAACTGTTTAGGATAGCATGTTCTTCTGTTTCCTATTTTGTTCTTTTAGTTTTTGGCTGATATAACATATTCAGTCTACAAATGGTTGACCTATTACTTTTTTGACGTACTGTTGCCTCTTTGTTAAATTCGAGAAGCAGAGGGAAAAAATCATGTAGGAGAGATGTATTAAGGGTTGCGTGCTCTTAATTGTGTGGCATGGTTTTTTGAATTAAAACTTGTATTTAGGTGAAGTAGTGATTTCAAAATATTTGAACAGTGACATGCGTGTGAATCATTTTAATATAAATAATTTGGACAAAAAAATTACTTATAATTTTGGGTTCAAATACCACTTCTCCCTCCTTACTTGATTCCTACTTCTTTCATGCTCCTCCTCCTCCCTTTTTTTTTTTTTTTTGTGGTGCTGTGTTTTTTTTTTTTTGGGGCACTATGAAAGTATGCAGTTTCAAAACTTTTTCAGGATATATGTGTAGGTAAATTATTACTAAATAATTATATTTTATGGCTCTCATTAGCCCCATCTTTATACTTAATAAGAAAAATCACCAAGATCAAAACAATAATGCGATTTCCTTTGTTGACATTGAGACCATAATTAGAAATGATTTTATTTGAGACCTTGAAACTGATAGCTAATTGTCCATTTACAACATCAATTTTAACTTGGATGCATTGCATACTAAACCTTCACATCTTTCATTATTTTTTCTTTTTTCATCAATTACAAACTTCCACATTATATCTATTCTAATCTATACTGGGTAGGGGCCTAATTAGGCAAGTAGAGTTAGAGGGAGTTATTCCCACCTCTAAACCAAATGGGGTGCTATTGCGCTCCCTTTGACTTTTATATCTTTCTCATTTTGGTCTAATTGTGAACAATATTAGGAAATTAAGGGAATTTTAGCATCAACACTGCTCTAATAGATAGCGAGTCAAATTTTATTTTGGACCCCTTACCTATTACTCATTTCCCTTTTGCTATTCATTTTTAGATTTTGAGATAAAGACCCTAACTTCTGGTTTGTTGATAATGTAAGCTTTAATATATTAATCCATCTTTCTCTAAATCTGTAATTTAGGAGCAAAAATAAATAAATAAATTCTCTGTCAAAAGTTATGGTCAAACCACAGGCTAAGTGCATACATCAAGTTAAAGATGATCAAAAAAGAAAGCTATGCACGCATTTGACATAGTGACAGTTTTTGTTTGTATATTTGTAAACCTGACTACTGTGAAGTGCGACTCCAAATTTTCTCAAGTGACTTGATTATTATCAAAGAAATTGTAGGAATCTGTGACTATTGTGAAGGATATTTTTCTTTTACTAGTTGTTTTATTCTTCTACGCGCTTGTCAATGAATTTTATTAGAGGTCTTGAATTTCAAATTTCACATAATTAAGTTCATATTGTCTATTATTTAATTTATTTTGTATGTTTTTGACTCGTAATAGTACTAAATCCATTATCTAGTGTTACAATACCCCTTTTTTCTCTCCCCACTTTTGAAATCCAACCTCATTTTAAAAAAAGTGCCACAACACTTAGTTCGTGTACTATCACATGAAATCAAGTACATGCAACAATTGCATGCTCTGATTCCTCAAATTCCCACTTTGGTTTGGACGGGAGAGGGATCAATGCAGTTGGGATCTAGTACGGTTTGGTCCACTTCAATCATTGTATTTTTTACATTATTTAGTGTACAATTGCATTATATATTTGTATTCAGCATAAAAGTGATGTATATGAATAAAATATTTGACATATATTCAGTACAAAATTATGATGTATTTGTACACCAGAAATTTAAACATGTGCAATGATTGGACATAACCATATAAAACATAATTGTATTGAATTCTTGGTCTATTTAGGAACCTTCGTTATCATATTTTAATGATGTGACTGAGTAGTTGTGTGAATTTCTTTCCTTCTATATTTTTATCAATTTTTTCTTTTTTTGAGAAGTATTTTTTTACGCTATGCTGACATATTCTTTTTTTTTTTGAAGTACTTTGAGACTGTTTTAAATTTGGACGGGAAAGTGAAACCGTTCAAGTGCATAAGATATTGGGATTTGGAATGCATGTTTTTGGTAATTTTTTCTTGTTGTCCAGTGTTTTAATAAAATAGAATCTTAATGCCATGAAGAGAGACAGATTATAATAAGTTAGGTGGACAATCTTTATTTGGTCTGTGTCTTTTATTAGTGGAAGGGGCCTCGCAAGTTCCATTTGAGGCCATTTCATGGCTGAGATTGAATGAAGGCAACAGATGGTTAGCATGAAGCCACAACAAGCAACTTAAATTGGAGAAAGTAACAACATTGTTCCTGACTTCTTGTCAAAAAAAGAAAAATAAGAAATTGTTAGGGAACTGGAGAACCCTAGAAAAAAAATGAATTGATTGCACTATGAAATCCTTAAATGCATTATTTTCCTTTAAATACTTTATTTTGTATGCATTGCATGGCATTAATCTAGAATTGCATTTTATATGTTTCATGTAGCCAAATACATAAAACTTATATGGTATTAAGTGGGTTATATTTTAAATTGAGGGATTAGTGGATAAATGTCTTGATTTTTATCCCAATTCATGACTTAAATTGCACCACTTGTCAACCATCTACTAGCACCTTGATTTAAGCCTTCTTATATAACTTCTTGTTTTCAAAAATTTGAACCAAAATTCCCTCCTATACTCTCTCTCTTGGCCGAACCACTCACAAGGAAAAATACCAAAACCCTAAGATTGAATCTAGCAATTTTTAGTGAGAAAAAACATCTCCAAGTGAAAACCCTAGGTTAGATTGTTACTTGATCATCAAGGTTGGTTGGAAAAATTGTTACTTGATCATCAAGGTTGGTTGGAAAAATTGGAGCTTTTGGATCGTTTTCTCTCTCAACTCTCAAGGTAATTAACCATTTATCTATGCTTTAGTGATCTTTAAATTCAAAGAAAATGCATGTTTGATGAGTTTAAAGTGATTGAGGTGTTCTAGGAGGAAAGATTGTGGAAGAATTTCTTGTTGTTGGAAACTTGAACTTGGTGCTTTGTTTATAACTTCCAAGTGTTTGATGAAATGCTTAGGGATTTATGATGTTTTATTGATGGTTTTTTTTGATGTTTTGGCATGTTATTTACCCTCCTAAAACTTAGAAATAACCTTGAAGGGTTAATTGTAGCAATCCTGTAGAAGATGGAACTTTGATGTGAAATCAGAAATGAAATTTAGCTAACTTCCCAAACTTTCTGGTGGTTATAGGAAAGGAACTAGAGTCTGAGCTTTATAGTGTTGAAAAGGTCTATGAATCTAGTTTTAAACACCATTGACGGAGCTCGATTTTGATTTTTCTACACCGAGTTATAGCCATTCTTCCGAGACTGTTCAGTCAACCTGTTCTTAATCCGATAGGTTTTTTATGTCTCTAATTTTGCCAATTTCGACCCTAATGAAGTATGACCTGGGGTTCGACCTCTTCATGAAAGCTGTAGGTCTATGTCTTAGTTTCGAAACGCCATAAAATTTGCCTCAATTTGATAAAGATAGCTACAGTTATGATTAAAACACCGAAGGGTGGCAAATCTGTCACTTATCGTTCTTCTTTCTACAATTGTTTCTTTCACTTCTCTTGACTCGTATGCACCATTGTTGCTACACAACTTACTTAACTCGTGATTCTATTATATTTATAAGATTCTTCATTTGTTTTATATTTACGATTTGGATTAAACATCTTATGGCTTTTGTGCATCAAATTTGCGATTAGTTATCAAGCAAAGGAATTACTAGCATATGCATTTGGTCTTTTGTGTTTGGGGTAGCCAAACCTAAATGCTTTTCATTTTACTTGTTATTAGACTTGGAGGAGGAAATAAAGGGGATTTGGGTGCGAACGCCTGAAATTACTTTGTTTAACTCGATGAGTGTTCCATGCCTGTTTACTTGGCCAACTTGATTCGTTGGGTTACTTGAATTATGTGCTTATTCGATCTCTTGTGATTTGTGGGCAAAGAATGCCACCTTAAGTTAATGTGATTGAGACGAGTGCATACTTTATCACACTCGATCTCTTCTGCTTGAAATTCTGCATGTTGACATTTGAATACGTGTAAAGTGGTCTTTGGCCTGTACTTGATTTGTAAGTCGTTTGAGTGGTATCCCATCGAGTAATCTGATTTGTTTGGAGCTCCAAAACCTATTTGGTGAGTCAATTGATTTGAACCAGCACGGGCTTGGTCGAGAAAGTTGACGAGTTATAGGGTGTGATATGTGAATTCGAAAAATGGTATACTCGAGTATTACCCTAAATTTGATTTGTTGAGATGTTCGGGTTCGGTAAGGGGGTGAAACGGTGGATAGTAATTGGTGTGAAGTGGGGATCTACTATCTTTGGTTTTGAACTTTAAACGTTGACGGAGAGTCAACGGGTTGTGTCGTGATCAAGCTATGGGGAAATTTGGCTTTTGAAAGCCATCCGTATCCTTTAATTGAATATGTTCCATTTATTTGGTGTTCCTTATTGTGATATTTGTTTATTGAATAAATTCTAATTTTTTACTTAGTTGCATGTTTTGGGACCTCATTGAACTATTAGCTCACCCCTTTACCTTTGTTTTCCTTAATAGGAAAATTTCTTGAGTATGGGGTTGGAAGAGCGTGTAAGTAGTATAAACTTTCGTATTACTTTTGTTTAAGGGCTGATGTACTAGAGAACCCTACCCTAGTTTATGAGTTTAACTTTTGGTTTTGTAACCTTAAACCCTTGTTAAATTGTAAGATTGAAGTATGGTTTGAAATTTGTGTAATTGTGTTGACTTGGAATTTGAATTTGAGGAATCTAGTTTAGTTTCTTGGGGTTGTTGGCTTTCCTTTAGTTATCGAGTCCTGACGAGAGTTGGGCAGGCAGTCCGCCAAACCCTTTTGTTCGCTTTAGGGGGAGGTGGGACTGTCACAGAACCTGTTAACACGGTCACATCTATTTGCCACGTTGGATTTCTTCCTTTCAAAAATCCAAAAAACTCAATAAATAGCGGTTCAAATACAAAAAATGGAAAGTACTAGGGGAGGGGTTTGTGTTTTGTCCATTCATCCCTATCAGGCCAATCAAATCCATTTACCATTGGAAATGCTTTTGTTTTATGAATAATCTCTCTTATTTTTTGTACCATCATATTTTTTCAGTGGAAATTCTACAAAGCAAAACATTTTGGGATCTCACAGAGATCTATGTTTATATAAATTGCAGAAGGAGATTTAGAATGATCAAATCATAATGCTTCCAACTTCCTTTTTTAATAGAGTTTTAAAATTTTAAATTATTAAATATCCCTCCACACCTTTTCAATGTAAAATGTAAGAAGTAGCTCTACTAGTATAGGAATTTGGTTCGGAATTTATTCATAAAAGGGTAAAATAAAGATGAAACATCATAAGTTCTATTAAAGTAAGAAAGTAAATAACAATACATTACCCTTCGACTTAGTATCTTAACTAAAAAGGCAAATTACATGGAAAAAAGAAGTATATTCATTGGTCATGGATTTGAAAAATGAATAATGGTACTATTCTTGAAACCTAAATCATGAAATCACTAAATTAAAACAAAGTCCTACCAGCCGTTCAAAGTGGAGATTTTTATTTGTAATATTTAATAATAAAAATAATACTAGTCCTACCAATTACACCTATTAGCAATAATATAATTTAAGAAAAAGATATAGAACAATTGACCGTAAATTATTTCTACTCAATTTGTAAGGATCTCAAAATTCTATTTTACTGAAAATTAAATAAAAATTTTTAAATTATGTTTATTCACTAAAATATTGGTGAATTTATACTTTGAGTTATTATTTTCTAATTGAGAGAATTTTTCGAGAATTATTTACCGGTGTGCGTTTTCGGCCAGTTTAAGCGTTAATTTGTGTTCCGAAGTGTTAATAGTGACTTTAAGAGGAAATCGAGCATATGTAGAGATATTACAAAGATATATTTAAGGTTGGACAGTGACGGAATGAGATAAAACAGTAAAAGTTAGAGTGTCACGCGCGACGCGACAAAAAGTGGTCTTTTGACCACTTTTCTTTAAAATGGGGAAATGCAACCTTTTTGTCTCCTTAAAGCTTTATCTCTTGTTTCTTGAGCTTCATTTTTCAGCCACAAATTGAGAGCTTAGAGAGAGAGAGTGAGGCTGAGAGAGTAGAGGGAGAAAAGAGAGAGAAAGCTTGAGAGTTTTCTTCATTTTCTTCATCTACCATTTCTTGAAGCTTGGAGGTTCCATTGAAGTCTTTATTTCTCTTGTGTCTTCTCCATTCTTGGCTGCCGGGAGAGAGAGAGTGTATGTATGTGTGATCCGAACCTTAAGGGAGAGAAAAAGAGAAGAAAGAAAGCTTGTTTGAGTTGGTTGCTTCTTAATCTTGAGTTCTTGGTGGAAAATCATCATCAAATTAAGCGGATCGTGGGCTAAGGTTGAAGCTTTTGGAGTTTCTAAGCTTGGGAGTGTCATCCTTGAGAAGAACTCACAAGATCTTGGTTGATCTTGTTAGATCTATACAGATCTTGAAGTATATCACTTGAATCTCCTAGATTTAGCTCTAGTAATGATAAATCTTGTAAATCTACAGTTCATTTTGTCAAGAATGCTTATGTATGGAAAAGTTGGGCTCTTGGATTCCCAACTTAGGTAGCAGACTTGAGGTGGCTTTTAGGTAGTGGATTTGAGGACCTGATTGTGGTTGTGTTTGATATATGTGAAATGAGTTCATTCTATGGTTAGAAAGTAGATTTTGTAGTTGAAAATATTGAAGGAAAGTGATAAGTGATGGCCGAACCATGCTTGGTAATTTTAAAATGTGATTTTGAATTTCTATGATGTTCAATGATGAGATTTTGCTTAAATGTATATGTATTATGTTCGTTTATGAGAAAATGTTCTAAAAGAGTAAAAACTTGAACTTCTGTGGTGAGAAATTGAATTTCACTAAACTTTGAGGGAAAAGTGCTATTTTGGACGAATTTGAGGATTTGAGATACTTTAACTAATTTTCATGAATTTTGTGTATTGAAAACTAGTGAAAATTGTTTGAAAAGTGTGTTAGAATGATGGTTTGAAGTGCAGTGTTAAGAGTGAGATCAAATGAGTGATTTGGAAGTGAAAAACCTCACTTTATTTCAAAGTGCTAAAAAATTAGAAACCGCCTAAATGGAGTGCATCGATAGAGTTGTTTGTTTATGTGAAATTTCAGTTTGAAAATGGAATCTTGAAAAATGAGTTTCGATCAATGATTACTCTTTATTGAGCGTTAAGGGAGTTTTGTAAAGAGTTTTAATAAGATAGGTGAATAAATTATTTGAGTTTAGTTTCATGTGTGAAACTCATTTCTTCCTTTTTCGTGATAATAGGAGGTGAGGAAGGACTCAAACCAGATCCCACCTTGGAAAATGAATTTGTTAATCGTGATCCCGAATTTTGACAATTACAAAACAATTGAAGAAATTGGTCTAACATTTTCCATTGAAATCATTAACAGCACAGGTCATCACGACAAGGAATCTTGTTGAAGAAACCTATCAAAAGAAGTTTTCAGAACTGTTGACTGTCAGACGGACGATACTTTGTATCGGACGTCCGATAAAGCTCGAAACTTCTCTATCGGACGCTCAACTGGAAGTATCGGACGTCCGATAGACAGGGGGTCTATCGGACACTTCTTTCGGGCGCACAACAACCACAACGGACGTCCGAAGATATCCAAGAAATTTTTTTGAGCTCTCTGGCCGCTTTCAGACGCAAGCCCATCGGACGCAAAAACATGTATTGGCCGTCCGATGATTTTTATGAAGATTTTCTGAGCTCACTGGTCGCTGTCGGATGCAAAACCCATCGGACGCAGAAATATCCATCGGCCGTCTGATAAAGATCGAAACAGCCTATCGGACGCTGGCATCGGACGCACAACAGAGTGTCGGACGTCCGATAGCTCCAACGGCTAGTTGACTCTTCAGCTTCTTCTATCTGTTGACCTCAATTCCAAGGCACTTTTTGATCTCCTATAAATACGTGCCTTGTCTGAAAATCAAAAAAACAATTGTACACTTGGATAACAAGTTCTTAAGAGTGATTTTAGCTAGAAAATACTCTTTTTGAGTAGGAATTGTTAGTCTTGAAGTGTGAGTACATTGACAAGCTTTTCAATTGTGAGTGAGTTGATCATTTGTGTAGCTTTGTGAGGGTTTTCTGTAAAGAGTGTAAAACTTCCTAACTTGACTAAGTGGAGCTTGGGGCAAGGAGGAAGTGATCCTTCTATTGTACACAAGGTTGATCGAATCTCATCAAATTGAAGAAGCTTTATTTGAGGAATTTTCTTCAAGGTCAAGTGGAGCTTTGAAGAAGTTTGGTTTGCTTTCTAAATCTATTTCTTTTCAATCTTCTTTTCGAACTCTTTGACTGAAATATCATTTAGACATCTCGGTCTTGATTGTCTATTTGCTTGTCATATTATTTGTGTGAGAAGTTGTGATTAAAATTTGAAAAAGGGGCATTATTTGATTAGTTCTTAATCAACCTAATTCACCCCCCCTCTTAGGTTGTTTTTGGGCCTTACAATTGGTATCAGAGTTTGGTCTCTAGGATCAAACTTAACCGCTTAGAGTAAAGATGACAACCAACAATGCCATGTTTTTTGAAGGTCAATCAATCACTAGACCACCAATGTTTAATGGATCAAATTATGTGAGTTGGAAAGAACGTATGATTATTTTCTTGCAAGCTATTGATATTGATCTATGGTTTATTGTTAGTGAAGGTCCTTACACTGCTATTATTGATGTTCCTATCACTCATGTTCCTAGATTAAAAACAAGAGATGAGTTGAATCGTGAGGATAAGGCTAATCTCACATCTAATGCAAAAGCCATGAATGTTCTATATAGTGCACTAGATTCAAATGAATCCATTAGAGTGAAAGGGTGTAAATCTACCAAAGAAATTTGGGATAAATTAAGGGAGATTCATGAAGGTAGTGAGGATGTGAGAGAACAAAAGAAATCCATTCTAGTCACTAGATATGAATCATTCAAAATGGAACCTCATGAAAACATTGATAAGATGTATTGTCGATTCAATGATCTTATTAAGGACTTAGAGGTGTTGGAAAAGGAAAACACTCTTGGTGAAAAGAATAGAAAAATTTTGAATGCTCTACCTAAAGAGTGGGAAAACAAAGTGACTGCCATTGAGGAAACTAAAGATTTGAATTCTATGTCTATTGAGTCTCTCATTAATTCTCTAACATCTTATGAATTGAAACTTAAAAGCAAGGTACAAGATGAAGATGAAGCAAGAGCAAAAAGAAGCATTGCTTTAAAAGCTGCTCAAGATGAGGATGACTTGGCTTCACAAGATGAAGAAGATGGTGATTGTGATGATAGTGACCTTGCACTCATCACAAAAAGCTTCAAAAGGATACTCAACAAGAGAAGATTCAGAAAAGGAGGACAAACAATCAATCAAAACAACAATCAATTCAATACAAAATACAAAGCAAGATATGATGCAAACAAGAAGCAAGGAGACAAGTGCTTAAGCGTAGACAACCAGTCATTATCTTTGTGGATTGTCCAACGAAGAAAGAAAGAAATGAAGAATGAAAACCAAGTTCAACAACTGAAATGTGGAACGGTACAACTCAAGGAAGGAGGTAGAAGAGGAATCGGCTCAAATTGCCTTTAAATTGGTGACAATAAGGTAACTTCTCATTTCTCAGTAGTGATGATGATGATGATGGTGATGATCTAGAGTCATTTGTTGCAAAATTGCATGAAACCCTAAAAAGAGTCTTATGCTAGAAACAAAGAACTAAAACAAGAAAAAATTACTTTTCTTTTGCAAGACAATACAAACTTGTTTCAATGAGCAAAAATTTTAAATATGATTATGATAGTAAGAGCTGAAATGGATTGCAACATGATTTGATAGAAAAACAAGTCTTTGTGTAATGCTTAGGAGACAAAATGACTTGAAAGAAGAATGGATAATCTAGACATGTGATCCTACAAAAATGAAACAAAATGTCTCTACAAGTATGTTTAAAGTCTGGCTTTTGAAATCTCTATGAAAGACTCTCATTTAATTGCAAATGAATTTAATTTGTAGGAGTTGGGGTCATTCAACCAATTCATGCAAAACCTCTTTTTGATGTGTGTGATTTTTTGTTTATGCGTGGGAACTCTAATTTGATAAGCATGATTTTCTACCATCTTGGAAAATATAGGGAAAAA
>CM023099.1:3684916-3785535 GCA_013103745.1 Gardenia jasminoides | reverse complement strand
CACGGCTGGTTCCGGTTTACAGCATTTGTACTCTCTATGCTTCCGCTGAGCTTTCTGCCTATCCCTCTCTATTTAACAATAGAAACGAGCATCCTCGCTACTTGCATGTTTGGTCATACGTGATAAGCCTCAGATTGATTGTGGCATTGGTGCAGCTTGTCATGTACCGATTTGGTGCTGCTGTTTGCGATGTTTGTTTTCAGTATTTAAAGATGTACATGGTTTCTTGGGCCATGTTTTGCAGAGCCAGAAGAATCTTCATATCCCCTCTATTATTAGTCACGGTTCAGTTTCAACGCAGGTTTGCCATATCTGTTTCTCAATTTACCATCCTCGGTTTGATTTCATTTTATAACGTGATGAATCAACAGCTCTTGCGCATATAGATCTTCAGAATTGGATGATAAACTTTATTGCTTTGTGACCGATATAAAAGCCACCTCTCTTGGAAAAGTTATTTTTTCCTGTGTTGATTTGTAAAAGAAGATAAGAATGGTTTATATAAAGAAATGACTTTATGTCAAACTATGACACAAGTGATTCGGGTTTAAGCAAAAGAATCATTATTGCTTCTTCTTTTCAGAATTTGACCCATTTGTGTGGGTGAGAACATTCAACTCTACTTATGTAACCTTGGTGCTCCAAACCTTGACAGAAATCAAGTGAAGTGCACTTCTTCATGTAGAGATTAACTAATTCCCAGAGTCTTTACTGGCCTAACACACCTATTTTACTTCCGTATCCCTACTTTTATAAGGAAACTCACAATCAGAGAGCAATTCAGGAGTCTCAGGTTTAGGATATCTTTATCTGTATCCATTTATCTACTTGATCTTAGCTGGTGGTTGGTTGCGATGGGAATTAGACAGGATTCCCTCAATCTACCCAGTGGATCCTGATCTGGGAAAGCATTTTGGATTCATTTCTCAGGATCCCACGCGCCTCTGATGCTAGGATCAATACCTGCACCATCTATGGGCAACATAACTCCATTGTTTAGGGCTTCCTTTAAGTCAGCTTTTTCTAACTTATAAATTAGGCATATTTAGACCTTTTGAATGATCTTTTATTAAATATTAGTAAAATATTAAACTAGATTACTCAATTATTGAGGTTTTTTTCTCATTTCATTCTAAATCTTTAGTTTGTATTTTGGGTTTTGATCATTTTTCAGCCTTTAGATTCTCTCTCCATGAACAATATGGCTGTGATTTGAACACATGCAGCCTCAATATTAAATCCACAATTAAGTGTCCCAAATGTAATTCACGATCTCACTTTGGAGCAAGGACTCCAGGATACATGCAATGGAGTTCTTGGCTTCTGCCGATTCTAAAAAGAATATACTAAACCCACCCAGGGGTATACTTTGAAAATGTCTGTTACACATAAATATGAGTACAGCAGAAAGATTCGTCTCTCAGAGGAATGATAGGAAATTACAACTGCTTTCAAGATACCCAGAGGAAAATGGGGTTTGGATGGGATTAGAATTTAAGGGGCAAAATAGAATACATTAGAAATGAAAGAGTAAATACGAGATTAAATGGAATTTTTAGGAATATGGCGGAATAATTTAATAGAAATGGCAGTGGCGGAATTCCAAGCTCACTTTCCGAGCACAGTCAATCAAGCAATCAGCCAATCACCAACATTCAGTTGGTCTCAAGACCTAACCAAACTCACAACTTAGCGGGCCACCGGTGATAAGGGAATTTGACGTTAAAGCGACTTCCCTAACGGATGCGCCGCTTCGTCCGACCAGCGTTTAATTACCCAGTTGCATTAAAAAGGTTAGAAAAACCCAGCCTAATGCTCAATGAACCGCGCTTCAGAGGTTCCAGAAAATTGCGATCACCACGTTTCGACATAAATATATGAGTGGTGGAGTCACTTTAGTTGTGTAAAATGAACAATTCACCAGTTCAATTGGATTAATTTGACGCTATTGGGTTGATATTATCACGGCGTTCAGCATTCAGTGATGCAACAAAATAACTTCAAAAGCAGTTAATCTCAAGGAAGCGGCGCAGATGCTTAGCGAATTAAATAATAAAGTTCGGGTTGGATCTACAAATGAGGCATTCAACCTTAGGTTATGTTCAGTGTGACCAGAGGATTTAGCATTCTCCTATCATGACATCCGCGATGGTTCCTTGATTCGGTTAACTTACATTACCGTGACCGTTTGGATATAGATATGGATTAGATTTTAGATGAGGAAGGCGATAACCGTTCGGTGGAATCAAATGAACTGATAATGGAAAAATGGAGTCTCAAACAAGACCAGACCTTTTACATTTGTCTTTTCATTGCACTGAAAGGAACTACCAATACAAAAGGAAAAGAACCAGAAGGAAAAGAACAAATGGAACAAGTACAAAATCTTCAAATCAAGGAGAAAGAATAGGTCCAGTATAAAATACCTTTTCTTTTGTTTAAATGTTCCACTTGAGCCAATCAAAACAGCAAGAGAAAGGAGAACCTGATGAGTTTTTTTTTTTTTGCTCGCTATCTCAATTGCGTGGAGTTCTCTTCCTCCCTTTTCGCCAAGGGCAGCTGGCTTATTAAATCGAAGAAAACCCTAGCTCCTGTTTAACTGGACATTAGGTCCCTAATTGGCTTGCTAAAAAGCAATAACAAAGTAAAAGGAAATCAATTACAAATTTTCCTAACTAAAGGGTCTTTAACCAATTCTAAAAAGTAAAATAAAATCTTCTAATCCCAAAGATGACAAATATCAAATGTCGGTAGGATTTTTTCACGAGATCTTCTTTCTCACCCAAATGGCATAGCCTAATGCCTTATCCTTGGGAGTCTCTGGAATTTTTACCAAAATTGCACTTTTAAGCTCCAAATAAGTCCAATGACCTAGAATCAATGCCAAAACCAAACATGAGTAGAATCAAGCAATTAATACCATATTTAGGTGGCCATAAGTGGGGAAATATCCACAAGTAATGTGTACAGTAAGGACTTCGGTGTTCTTGTAACCTTGGCTAGCCAAAATTTCACATTTCTTGACATTGCATCAATAGTTGTCTTGGAAAGAAACAAGAAAGAGATTGAGGTGGACAAAATCAAATGAAATTTCTCGCTCATTAGTAATCGGGTTAATCACAAAAACTCCTTTTAATGAGGGTTTTACACTTTACCCCCTAACGTTATTATTATTTTTAAATACTTTATCTCTTAAACTGTTATTCAACTCTAACCTCAAGTAAAGAAGTGTTAAAAAGACATGTATACCCTTCCCTAAGGGTTAATTCTAATAAATCTCCTGCTTATAGCGCTTTTTGTCCCTAAAACCATCGAAGGCGGATGATAATTATTTAAAATGTCAATATCCCTAACATAATACTGAAAATTATTATATATTTATAGATATAGACCTGTTAAATTTTATCTCCATAATTATAGGTTTTTAGATAGAGGAAAACATCATATCCATTTTACATGATAAGGAGAAAAATAAAAATTATTAAAGGTTTATTGATTGGGTTTATCTGGATTGAAAAATTATTTGGAATCTTTTAAAATAATGCTATAACCTTTTTTTGTGATTTGATGTTTGTGAAAAAATAAAAAGATAATTGAGAAATGTGTTTATGATGCAATAAAAAAATTTAGATAATTTTAGCAATCCAAACAATTTTTAATAGCATCTCATCATACTATACTAAAAAAATGACCTCAGAAACTTTGAAACCCAAATCCATGTTTCTCCCTTTTTAACTATTACCAACAAAACAATGTACATTGCCATATAAATAAAATATCTAGTTATTAAAATAATAGCGCAACCACAGGCATATACATAAAAAGAAACTAACATTTGAGCATTTTTAGACTTTTAATAATAATTTCACATATTAAATTTTCAATAACAATTTTTGTTTCTTCCTATTATTAAGTGAAATTAGCAAGATGTTTCTCTTAATCTTAAAAAAATATAATTATGGAATAAAATTTAATTAGGATCATATCTATAAATATACTTTTTGCATTATTATATTAGAGATATTGATTTTTTAGATAATATGTTGTTAGTGTATATGCCCTAAAGTCAATCAACTTCTAGGGTTTATTATACACTTTGACTATTTATGTAATAATAAATGACATCTTTATCATATTGATTGCTTATATTTTCATATAAGTATGATAAAACCCTTAGAATAAACTTAATCGATGAAATCATAAGAGTTATGATGGTGAGGTTCATTCGATTATAAATAAGGTTATTCTTAAATATTCTAGCACATAGTATTAACAAGAAAGGGAATTGTTAATATGTCTGGTTAGACTAAGCATATACCTATGCCGCTTCTATATGAGAAGTAGTAGATCTCATCTACTATGGTTGTGTGAGACACCCACAAGCAAGTATATGGGTTTGATGGTATGATCAAGTTCACTAGATTGATCCACATAAAGACATCCTTAAGTGCCAAAGGATTAATCTCTAAGGACGCTTATATAAATGATTCTTAGACTTAAGGTTATCATGATATGCCCTTGAATATGGATAGTTATACTTTCTTTGTTATATGATTGTTCTGTAAAAGGGAATGCTCACATCATTAGCAAATGGGTGTATCTTTGAAGAGCATGGAAAGATGGTGAATAACCTATAAGGATTTACCGCTCTTATGTGAGAGGAGTTATCTCATGTTTGATCACTTATAGAAGTATAACCTCAAGAAATCTTAGCTAATTGGTGGGAAAGTCTTGAGAAAGTGTTTCTAAGAACTTCTTCATTGAGTTATATTTTGGTACAAGAGAAAAGAGCATTAATCACAACGAAATGGAATAGGCAACCCACTTATTCCAAGATTAATGTGAGATAAGTGTGGTAAAAGGATAGAATTACATTATGTTTACCAAAGGTGAAGTCATCCACTTGACTTTCTCATTACTTGGGTGGTCATGATGTATTGCTAGATACCAATCTTCTTGATCTATAAGTATGAGCTGATTGATTAGTGGAATCGTTTGATAAATTAAAAGGAGTTTTAATTTATCTAGTTCTTATTTATTAAGAATGTATAGCTCATACTTATTGCCAACGATGAGAACCCAATGGGTCACACACACATTAAGAACTTTCTTAGCTAGATTAAATGAATTTCAAGTGGGACTTGATAGATAAGTTTTATAACTTATAGTTTGATTTGTGAGACAAATTAAACTTGAGAGACTTATGGTGCAAATAAGTTTTAGTCTTCCAAATACAAGAGTTGTATTAGAATTAGGAAGCTAAATCTTATTTCAGGTTTTCATAAGGATTTGACAACTTATTTGTCTATAAATACTCACTAAGCTTTTGCTAGCAAGAAGGATCAACACACAATTTGTCTTGTGAGATTTTTGAGAAAAATCTTGAGAGAAAAAAATACCCAAAATTCGTCCAAGAAAATAAGGGAAAAATTGCATCTCTTATTTCTTTATCTGAGATCAATTTTCTGTGATGAAAATTGGAATTATCTCCAATAGACTTGTGTGTGGTTGTCTTGGCAGCCATAGCTAGCACTAATCTAGCTTAAGCTAATTCAATTGGAGGTTCTAACAAGGAGGTTCGTGGGATCACCATTAGAGGCCTAACGCATGAACGGTTTCTACGATGGATCTCTTTATAAATCCCTCTGCATCAAATCTCCACCAAGTTCAAGGAGGTTTTCATGGATTGAGGTAATCTTCTTGAACTATCTCTATGCTACATGGATTTAATCAAAGGACGATCTATTAAAGGAATCAAAAGTTTTAAATTTCCGCTGTGTTTATCTCCTTGATTCCTTACATATGTATCCTGGGTGTTGTGAAATATTAGAATTAACTAACGATTTTAGTGAGAAGCAAAAAATTGGAAAACATTGATGTTAGGAGATAAGGTACGAAATCAAGCAGGGAGATTACTGCACTAAACTATTAATAGTCAATTTTCTTTTTAACATTACTATTACATAATGTCAGAATCAACTAATGGTTTAGAAAATAAAGTGAGAAAAAAATAATGTTAGGGAGTAAAGTGTAAAAATAGATATACCAGAGTAAATGGCGGGTATTGTAATGCTAACACACTTATTAATCAGGAGTTACATAAACACAACAAATTCCAACAAAAAGTTAAGTGAGATATATTCAATAAAATCAATGCATATGGAGAGACAATTTACACACAAGAAAAATGCGTGGAGGAAAATGAATAAATCAACAACGGTGATAATGTCAATAATATCATAAGAATAAGGCTCCCAAACTTTCAATCTTCCAATTGACAACAATAACAAGATCCCCATTTATATACTAGATGATATGGCAAATACCTTTTTTACAACCATAAGAGGGGAATTTCCTAATAAAACTGGTACTAATTTTCAATAATTAAACTATTAAAACTTAACTTCAACAAAATTACTAAAATCTTAAATTGACTAAAATAATCGATACAGTGTAATAAAATGAAAATTTATATTTTTGAACCTCGATTCCAATAATATGTGATTATTACCTCCTTAAGCTAAATGATAGGCATTTTATCAGTAAATTTTTTTGAATATTTTCCCCTTTTATTTTGACCAAATATTACATTGATTGGTAGATTCTACTTATATTTGGTAATTGGTGCTAATTGTAGGAATGTGGAGAAAAAAGGAATTAACGAGGTGATTTTCCAGAAGATTTCGATGCGGTTTGACATGGGCGCGTCAATCTTGCTTGCAAGTTCGAAAAAGTCGAGACTGATCGCCACTTGGTTTCCCATTTCAAGTCGGACTACAAAAGGAATATTTTGCTGTAGTATCCATTTCATACAAGATGCACTAGTCATATTAGGAGACCTTTGTTAGGAGGCGCTATTTCTTAGGAAATCCTCCTTCTAGAGGGATTTGGTCATATTTTATTTGATAGCTATTGGAAATTAGGAAGGAGACATCTTATGAAGAGCATGCTCTTCTTCTTTTCTTTTTTTTTTTGGGTACAAAATGCTCTTCTTCTTTTGAGAGCTCGCAATATATGACTTTTCCACTCTTCTTGGAGAGGATGGCTTTTGCAATCTTTTGCGTTTTCTCCATGAGAAACAATTATTCTCTTTTCTCGTCAAGGAATAACTAAGAATTTGATTCAATTACAACTGTGAGATCGAATTAGTTTTTAATGTTTCTTTCATTTATTTGCATTTGTATATTTTTCGCTTTTGTTGTCTATGATTATTGTGTATGATCAAATGAGTGCGATATTTGATTATTTATAATAGTCTATTGCTAATTAAAACATTTGAATCCGTAATTATTTGGTTGTTTTAATTTTGGTAGCTATTAGCATGATTGGCTTTCTGTCACGGAGATATACAATCTAATCTAAATAAATCCGCCCTCATAACATATTTGTTGGTTAGAACTAGGATCGAAGTGGTAGTTTTCCCTTGATTTTCACTCCAAGAACCAAAAAGATTATGGAAACCGACAACTTTTTTAGGTCTTTGTTTTTTGAAAAACAAGTGTTGGAATTTAATGCACTATGGTCTCCTTTCTAAATCCACAAAAAAACAAAAAAAAGGTTTAAGTTTACATCAATGTCTCACCGATAACAATCCAGAGATCAAGCAAGTTCAGTAATTTTGATTGTCAACTTCTTTGAAAGGACCTAATCAAGGTCCCCATCAGCACTGCAGATTTTTCTACAATCAAAAGCCCAACAGTCAAGCACAAAAAACAAACAATTTGAAAATTAGAAAAAAAAAAGAAAAAAATAGAGATGAAGAGGAATAACCCTGCATTGGTTCAGAAACTTTCAGATAAAACGCCAAGCAACTTTGGTGGAAATTGCATTCAAGTTTGTCAAAAGATGCACTCTTCTTCAACGCTAAGAAAAGTGGAGAACCTCATTGGATAATTTCTTTATTAGAGCACTTATGTAATAATTGAGATTGCCAAGCCGCCCTAATATAATATTGAATGTGACACAAGCAAGCGTGACCCATTCACTTCTATATTTTTTTCCTACCTAATAGTTTAGATGGTTAGTTGTACCTACTATATTTAATTTCCTGCATTTTAACTCTTAAGGAATCAGAATTTTAGACAACTCAAGGCCCCAGGATTAGCGTAAATAATTATCTAAACGAAGCAAAATTCAAGGAAGAAGCATGTTGCTTCATCTTTGATAGTTCATGCCACCCAACCCTTAGGGAGGAAAAATAAAAATTTTGGTTCTCACGACAACTTTGATCAAAACCTCAAGGCTCAACCCCTGCTGCCCTTCTCCATCTTCGTCCAATATTTCTCTAAACTCTGAGCAGGAAGACATGATATCTGCTTATTAATTTAGGTTAGAAAAGAACAACAAACACAAATATTGATTTAGCTTTCTGAACACCAACCAAAATGTCAGGCAATTTCCAATTAGCTTCACGATTTGCTGTCTGGTGTCCTGAGCTTGAGTGTTCTGTTTTGCCATGACATTTGGTTGAAAGCTCAATGCAAAACCTTGTGAAATTCCTTTGATTCCTAGCTGAACTACATCACGGCACTGTACTCATTTGATTCTCTGTGTACAAAATGTGGTGCCTTCAAAGTGTCAATCCGCTGTAACATTTTTGGTCATGATTCGAAGTAGTAATTCACTGGTTATTTTTAGTTGCAGACAAATGTTGTAGTTTCTTTACTTGTTTTCTGGAGAATCTATATATATATGGACTATGTTATAGTAACGCGAGTTATGGTAACACTAGGGAGATAACCTGCAATAGCAAGTTTTTACCGTCTTTAGTGACAAATTCAATTTTTAGTGACTTTTCTAATATTGCAATGGTTAGTTTACAAAGAAATTTAGTAAGTATATCTCTTAAAACAGTAAGTTATAGTCATTAATGAAAATTTACGTTTTCAATAAACAAACTTACTTACTTTTTAATAAAATTTACCTTTTTGTGAATTCAACTTACTAGTAAGTTTATTAAGAAATTTAGTAAGTATATCTCATAAAACAGTAAACTGCAACCATTAATGAAAATTTACGTTTTCAATCAACAAATTTACTTATTCTTTAATAAAATTTACCTTTTTTTAATTCAACTTACTAATAAGTTTACTAAGAAATTTAGTAAGTATATCTCATAAAGCAGTAAGCTACAACCATTAATGAAAATTTATGTTTTCAACAAACAAATTTACTTATTTTTTAATAAAATTTACCATTTTTTGAATTCAACTTACTAGTTAATATACTATGTGAAAAGGTAAATTTGTCTATTTCTTAAATTCTTGATCATTTGGGACTCTTACTGTAAGTACCGATCCCAACGTCAATAAATCCATCTCGAATGGCAAATTACTAATTATTAAGTTCAAACTAAAATACAATTGCCCCCTCAACCTATTTGTATGATTGATTGACCACTCTAAAGTGGAATTGATTCATGATCTCCTAATGGGTTGCGATTGAGAGAATTCTCTCAAAGATATTAAAAAAAAATTTTACTATTATCAATTGCTTTCGGTACTTCAAGATGGAGATTAGGGTATGCGTACAATCTGAAATAAAATCTGAAATTTGTTGACTATTTACATTAATTTGATGATTATGGTTTGAAAATCGACATAATGCATACGTTCTGGAAACATTGCATGAAACTTGTGCCGTAAGCATAATTTTCACTGGAGATTTCTAAAAGTTACGCAACTTAATATATGGATGAATTTACTATAATTTTCAAAGATTATGCTACATTAATATAATTTCAACTTTTATACGTATGATCTTGATAATCAATTTATTAAAATTTTATCATTTTATTGTATTCATATGGATTAACTTATAGAAATTGTGATGAATAGACAACTACTATTATATATATAACTTGGCTCGGGATGATTTATTATTATTGTAAACCAAACTTTCAATCTTTTCAAAAATTAAAAAATAATTCAAAATTTATAATCAGACAAATTTTATTACACATTTTATAAGGTCATGTGAATAGTAATTTTTTTAATAGTATTCTTGGCATTATTTCAATTAAATTTCCTAATGCTAGTTTCATATAAGTTTTTAAAGTAAATTAATAAATTTATGCCACAAAGTAGTAAATTTGGATCACTAGTCAAATTTACCATGTTATCATAAAATTTACTATGATTCTATAGAAATTTATTAGTAGTTGAATTAAACTTACTCTCTAAAAACTAACTTTGGGATATAAAGTTCTAATTCATTTATTCCAAGAAAAAAAATAACTTTCATAAATATTCTAATTTAATATTTTAGACATAAAAGTTACTAATTTATTAAGTTAAATTTCAATCATTAATAAAAAATTTAGCACTATTTCAAGTAAACTTCTAATAGTAGTTTCATATAAGTTTTAAAGTAAAATCGTAAATTTTACCACAAACTAGTAAGTTTTGATCAGTAATCAAATTTACTATGTTATTATACAATTTACTATTATTTAAACTAAACTTACTCTTATAAGTTTTTAAAGTAAAATAGTAAATTAATACCACAAACAAGTAAATTTTGATCATTAATCACATTTACTATGTTATCATAAAATTTCTAATATTGTATAAAAATTTACTATTAATTCAACGAAACTTACTCTTTAAAAGTAAGTTTGAGACGTAAAATAGTAATTTATTTTCAAAAAAAGATCATTTTCATATTATTTCTGATTTACCTTTTGAGATATAAAAGTTACTAATTTATTAAGTTAACTTACTCTTTTACGTGCAAAACTTACTACTCTTAAAAAGTAAGTTTAAGATGTAAAATAGTAATTTATTTTCAAAAAAATGTAAGTTTCATATAATTTTTACGATTTACCTTTTGAGACATAAAAGTAACTAATTTATTGATTTAACTTACTGTTTTAGATGCAAATTGAGATATAAAATAGTAATTTATTTTCAAGAAAAGGTAAGTTTCATCCAATTTACCTTTTGAGACATAAAAGTTACTGATTTATTCAACTAACTTACTCTTTTAGATGCAAAACTTACTTCTTATTAAAAGTAAGTTTGAGATTTAAAATAGTAATTTATTTTCAAGAAAAGGTAAGTTTCATATTATTTCCAATTTACCTTTTGAGACATAAAAGTTACTAATTTATTAAATTAACTTACTCCTTTTGATGCAAAACTTACTTCCAAATTTTTAAGCTAATTTTTAAGCATTATCTTATCTAAATGATCGGTCTTCCAAATTTTTAGGCTAATTTTTAAGCATTATCTTATCTAAATGACCAGTCTAACAGGTAACCAAATGGTCACTAAAAGTGTGTTTACCTGTAATATCAAGTAAACTTTATTTCGTTACTATAACTATCGTTACTTGAGTATTTTCCTATATATATATATATGTATATATATATATATATATATATATTTCTAAACAGTGTCGCACTCTTCAAATGTGGTAGCTGCTATTGATTAAGAATGGCGAAGTGAAACTGCCATGCAACTTCTATGGCAATTAACAGCATCCAAGTTTGTCAAATAATGATTAATTTAGACGAATCATTTTATGATTATGCCCCAAGAATAAACAAATTAGACGGTCAACGTTGTGAGAGACGCGATTATTATTGTCGTTTTCCGTTGGTTTTTTCTGTTTTGTTGTATTTTTAAATCTTTGATCATCATATTCAGTACTTACCCAAGGCCGCAAAAAAGTGGTTCAAAAGCAGACGAAGGCCTAAGCGATGATAATATTGAAGAATTCAAGAGAAATTTCTGAGTAACTTCCGTTTGAAAAGCATCCAAATTTGTCAGGGAACAAAAAATATGGTTCCTTGCTGCTTATAGCTACGGCTAAAACCTTCCACCGCAAAGAAGTATTCGGATCTGAAGATTGTGACAGCCCCACCTCTCTCTAAGACGAACCAAAAGATTCGGCGGACCGTCTGCCTAATTTTCGCTAGGACTCACTCGCTCAATTAACTTCAATAACAATTCCAACCCAAGATATCATTCCTAACATAACTAACTTCACATTGCAAATCAACTACTTAATGAAACAAAATGAATGGCTGATGCACTTATTGCTTCCACAATAAAGGTAGCATTGGAAATGACACTTTCCCTTGCCAATGAAATGATTGGCAGGCTATTCCACTTCAAGGAGGATCTAGAGACCCTGAGAGGATCTAAAGTTACAGAATTATATAAAATGCCAGCGCAAAAGCATCTTATAAAGTTTGTCAAAGAAGCGCCGCTGCACTTAACTACGCGGAGTGATTAATTATCAATGCATTCTTCTTCATAACAACTTATTGTAGTCCAAAAAAAAAATGAAAGAAAAAATACGACTTTCTTGGCAGGACATACAATTAGCAGTGCATTAAAAATCAGCCTTCAATCATAGAGTTGAATTACTTTTTCATTTGTGAGTTGCGAGCATTTTTTCACGAAGCATTTTTTTTTCCTCCAAACATTTTCAAGAAGCGTAAGAATTAATTCATTCTCCACCTTCCAAAGTCTTTTGTGTGGTTACTGATCTCACAAACTCCATTTAAAGTGTTGAAAAATAGGGTCAACATGAAAATGCTCATTGCCTTCTAGGATAAATAAAACAAGCAGGCCTTGTTTCTGTTGAAAATTATTCTTTGCCAAAGTTCGCTCATCGCAGGTATCAAAAAAATATAAGAATGTAAAATGAATACTCAATAATGGAACCCCAATTCGCCATGAAATTAGACTCAACATCCTTGGTAATATGAAGCATAAAAGGCTTAACGGGCAAATATATTAGTATTTAAACAAAGAATTTAGAAGGCTAAAGGATTTCATCTTGATCTTTATTTTCTTCAAACACTAAGATCAAGGTAATTTTAAGTCACAAGCCTAATTATTGAGCCAAGATGCAAATGCCATATGGTTAGTGTGGAGTGGGAGGACTTTGACCCTGGTTGAAAAATTTTATCACGATCGGGATAAATTGTTTGGAAAACCTAGGAATTAGTTTTTAACCAATCTGATATTACTATTTGGAAAAGAAAAAAGACTCCATAATCTTATTTGAACTGAATTTGAAATTAATGACTTGACAATTTTATTTGGAGCATTAGTCAAAACCTAATTAATGGGCTTGTCACATAGTTGGTCCGATGAAATTTCTCGCCCCTGGCACTTGCAGAAACCAAGCAAAGTAAGATGTGCATTTTAATTCTAGTCCTCGAGGATGAGTAATTAAGTCCAAATTATGTGTCCACTTCATGTTCCAAGATTACTTTTTGAAGTGAAACAGCAATTACAGTTCTCATTTTTCTTTTTCAGAATTTCATCTTGGACATAAAGGTTTGTCCTTAGTGAATGGAACAATCAGAAAGTGCCCAAACAATTCCTACCAGATGTGTGTGCATTTTAATCCCGCGGCTTCAGAAAGTGCCCAATCAATTCCTACCAGCTGCTCAAAATCTTCCATCTGTGGCTCTGTCTTTTGCATTTCTTCATTCCTTTAGATGCCTGTGCGATGTTTGAACAAGCCAAGAGTCAAAATTATTGAAAACATTGGAGGGGGTCTCTTTTTGACAAACAAGCAATTAAAACAAAAAAAGAAAAAAGGAAAAGAATCCCAGCATTGACCTGCCAAATTTTTCCAGGAAAAAGCATATATTGTGCTTTAATTAAACAAACTCCTCAAATTTTTCACCACTTAAATCTTCCACATAAAGCGTAAACAAGACATATTGAGTGTGAAAACTAATTATAAGGAGGACATGAGTTGTTAAATTCCTTCTTTCAAGTTTGATTGATGCACCAAAAAACTTCCTAAAGCATGAGAGAATATTTGAAAATGTTTCACAAGTTAAAATGCAAAAGGGGAAAAAAAATATGCATCCAATATTTTCTGGCCAATTTACGTGGTGTATGACCCATTCTGATTATTGAAATGGACACCCACTATGCATATTCCTCCATACCGAACCAACCGGCCAAGAAGCCAGATAAGTAGTTTGGAAACGATCACTTTGTGGTCTATGGATTTGATCGAATTCTCAAGGATTTTAAGCAAACAAAATAACAGCTATGCTGTTAGTATTATTTTAAAATTAAAAGGAGAAATTTTATTTCGATGTCGGCACGTATAATGCTCATGCATTTTTCTGGTGAGTTGTTAAATTGCTTAAAGTCTGAGGTGATGGAAAACTTGTAAATATAATAGAGACTCTTTTTGAACTATATCCATAAGTGAAAAATGCAAAGAATTGCAACCAATCTCTGCTCAGTCTACATGATCAGATGGACAAGTTTGATTATTGAGATGAAAATCCACTTTATATATATACAAGTATAATCCTCATAACCAAACAAGAAGCAAAATATGTAATACTAGGGAAATGGAGAACTTAAAAGGACTCAAGATTCTAGCAAAGATTGGAGCATCTGATAAGGCCGAGTGCAGTACATTGCAATAAGCAGTACATATGCTTCTAGCATAATGCAAGATGAGGATGTTTTAGATTCTCAATGTCTTAGTACACTACTTTTGTAATTTCATTTGAGCCTTTACTCATACTTGTAAATCTTTTGAAAGCAATACATCACAATTATTGTTTCGGAGGGAAGGAAAAAAAAAAAAAGATTGATCAGTCTCAAATATGATTGTCATTTTCTTTTCTTTTTTTCTTCTTTAAAAAAATTATTTTGAATCTTTCACCGGTCAGCACAATTTCTAGTCCTCCTTCGGGCAATTTTCCACGATCAAGGGCCCCACGCATGTGGAATGTGGATCAAAAGTAGATGAAGAATCCCAAAAAAATCTGAAGAACTGCAAAAGCATCCGACCCAGTTTGACAAAGAAGCACTACACTAAAAAAATCCTCGTAACTCTTGTCACTTCCGTTTGAGTAAAGAGCAGTTCCTTGCTGCTTCTAGCTACAGCTAAAACCTTCCGTTGTAAAAGAGTATTCTGATCTGAAGATTCTGATCTGAAGAGTGTACCCAAGGAACAAACAGAATGACTGATGCACTTATTGCTTGCACAATAAATGTAGCATTGGAGAAGACACTTTCCCTTGCCGATGAAAGGATTGGCAGGCTATTCCACTTCAAGGAGGATCTGGAGACCCTGAGAGGATCTGCTGCCATGATCCAAGCTGTATTGGCTGATGCTGAGGAAAAGCAAACACATGACCGGGCTGTGCAACTGTGGCTCCAGAGGCTGGAAGCTGTGGCGTTTGATGCTGAGAATTTGTTGGACGAGCTGAAGTATGAAGATCTTCGTCGCCAACTCATGGGCAAGGTACGCTCCTTCATCCTGTCCTCCGACATTAATGTTGTTTTCCGAAGGAGAATGGCCTCTAAGATCAGCGATATCAACAAGAAATTAAATAAGATCAATAAAGAAGCCAATGATTTTGGACTGATCAGACTCCAGAGGACAACTTTCCTCCCTATTACTACTGCTAGAGTCACAATAAATAGAGAGACGGACTCTATTGCTGGTCATAATGTTGTAGGAAGAGCTGAGGATGAAGCAAGGCTAGTGGAGACCTTGCTAAGCTTGTCAGAAAAAGCCGTTTCTGTAATTCCCATCCTTGGGATGGGCGGATTAGGAAAGACAACTTTAGCTCAATCTATATACAACAATCATCAAATTGATGGCCATTTTGAGAAAAAAATTTGGGTTTGTGTGTCTGACAATTTTGACGCGACCAGGATTTTGAAAATGATTTTAGAACCACTGACAACAAGAAATGTTGAAAAAACTAGTAGGGATGCTATTGTCCAAGAAGTTCGACAAGAGCTCATGGGAAAGAAGTATCTTCTTGTTCTTGATGACGTTTGGACCGAAAGCCATATTTTGTGGGACGATTTCTTGCATTCGTTAGTGGGACTGAATGCAACTAATGGAAGTTGGTGTGTTGTGACTACTCGTAAACAACAAACTGCATCGATTGTGGCCACACATGATCCTTATGTGTTAGGAAAGCTATCTGATGAAGATTGTTGGTCTATCCTAACAGAGAAAGCTACTGCAGGTGGAGAAATTCCCGAACAATTGCATGTCATGAAAAAGGAAATTATAAAAAGATGTAGTGGTCTACCGCTAGCTGCAAGTGTAATGGGAGGAATGTTGCGTACGAAGAGAAAAGAGGAGTGGCAATTGGTATTGAAGAATAAGCCTTCATATTTGAGTGGAGATGAAAATGGTGTCATGGAAATACTTAAGTTGAGTTTTGATTGTTTACCTTCTCCATACATTAAGAAATGTTTTGCATATTGTTCTATATTTCCTAAGGATAGTGAGATGGAAAGGAATATGCTTATTGAACTTTGGATGGCAGAAGGTCTCCTCCAAACAGATCTCAGGGACCAAATGATGATGGAGGAAATTGGAATGAATTATCTGAAAATTTTATTGCAGAGTTCATTGTTTGAAGAAACAAGAAATTATGGGATATGTTATAAGATGCATGATCTAGTGCACGATCTTGCAGAGTCAATATCCAAGTCTACCAAAGTCATTGATTATAGGGATACTCATATAGTAGACAATGGTAATGTGATTCATTACCTTGCAGTAAACTCATTTGGTGGTGGAAAAGACAGAGAAAATTTTTTTGAGAGTCTATCAACTTCGCTTCATACATTGTTTGTAAGTTGGGGTGGCTTATCTGGTGACATGTTAATGAAATTGAAGAACTTGTATGTTTTGAAATTGTCTGATGCACTAATTGAGGAGCTGCCAGTCCAAATTGGCAAACTCATACACTTGCAGTACATTGACTTTTCGAATTCTAGAATTAAAACTTTGCCGAAATCTATTTGTAAACTCTATAATTTGCAGACACTGAGACTAGAGTGTGTGAGTCTTAGAGGTCTTCCAAAGGGGATGAGCAATTTGATCTCTTTAAGGCATCTTCACTATTACAACGTTGATGAAAAATTTCAAATGCCACTAGAGATGGGACAATTGACTTGCCTTCAAACGCTAGAGTTCTTTAACGTGGGTCGAGAGAATGGTCGGCAAATTGGAGAACTTGGATGCTTGAAAAACCTCAAGGGCAAAATAACTATAAGCAATCTTCAACTAGTAAAGGATAAGGAAGAAAGTGAAGAAGCAAATCTATCTGAAAAGGCTAGTTTGTTTGGGCTGCAACTTAAGTGGGCCTACAGGGGACTGGAAGACGGTTTCCACAACCTAGATGTGCTGGAAGGCCTTCGGCCTCACCCAAATTTGGAGGAGTTGTCAATTGACCATTTTATGGGCGATCAATTTCCTCAATGGTTAATGGATTTGCCAACAATGCTTCCCAATTTAGTGAGTTTGACGTTTACTTTCTGCAGCAGATGCAGAGAATTCCCTCCCCTACCAAACTTTAGGTCTCTTAAAGAGCTAGTGATTTATTATTGCAATGGGTTGGTGGACCTGCCTGGTGACATGCTACACTCTTGTGCCTCTCTCCAGAAGCTTCGGGTGACTGGTTGCCGCAATCTTATCTCCTTTCCACTTGATTTGCAACAAATACCTTCTCTTTTGGAGCTGGAGTTACGAGGGTGTTTCAAAGTGAAAACAAGTCTAACGCCTAAACGATTTGGTTTCCTCACTGGTTTAAGGAAGCTTAGAATTGGTCCCTTCTCAGATGATGATGATGATCATGAAAATTCTTCAACTTACAATGAATTTGATTGGTCTGGATTGATATCCTCCTCTTCATCCACACTCCGTGAACTAGATTTATATGGGTTTCCACATATGGAGTCTCTGCCATATCAGCTCCAATACTTGACCACCCTCACATTTCTAGGGCTACATGACTTCGCAGGTGTAGAAGCTCTACCAGATTGGTTCGGAAACTTTAGGGCTCTTCAAAGCCTTACTTTATCGAATTTCAAAAAGCTTGGACTCTTACCCTCCGAGGATGCCATGAGACGCCTTACCAAATTGAGCAGTCTGATCATTTTAGGTTCTCCTCTATTAGAGGAAAGGTGCAATCCTAAGAGCAGTGGCCCCGACTCCCAATGGTCTAAGGTTTCTCATGTTCAATATGTAGACATATTTCATTAACAGTTCATCCTCAAATCAAATCTCAATCTCGATTTCAAGTGCTTCTTCTCAATCATGTAAGACTGCCTTCTACCTATATTTCTTTTAAATCAATCCTTTTGTTGTTTTGAGATATACCGTCTCTTCACCACCCATCTCTGATTAACCATGCCTATTCTTCACAATTTTCCTTCTCCATTTTTCTCGTCCTATTTTATCATCTCTCTAAGCTACTGTGTTACCATTTCTTATCAGGTTGAAAACATTAAATGATAATGAGCTCGTGGCTGCCAACAAAGAAGTGAAGGAGGTTCCATTAGTTTCAAGTGGTCCGATGACTAGAGCACGTGCCAAAAAGCTTAAAGAAGCCATGCAAGCTTTAGTTCGTGGAGTCCAAGATCAAATGGGACATCCAAGTGGTCTTCAAGAGCTTGGAAATGATGATCCTAAGGTTTACACGCAAGTGATTGAAGCAAATGAAGGAGCGTTGGAGGAATGAAACCCTAGTTGAGTGCAAATTCAAATTCAGATTTCTAGGGTTTCTATGGAAGCTGATTGTCTTTTCTTATTTTCCTAGCTTAGTTAGTTAGTAATTATCATTATTGGAATTTAGTTAATTGCTGGTTAGTGGAATAAAGCTTTGGCCAAATTGGTCTAAGCCTAGTCAATTAGGGTTAGGGTTTTCTAGTCCTACGAGGATTATCTAGCCGTTTGTTTATTTGCTTTCCTAGTAGTATTAGGGTTGTTTTGTAAGGTTATAAATAAGGCTCATGTTGGCCGAAATTTATTTATTATAGTTTTTAATAAAATTTCAGCTTTTCTTGTGAGAATTGTACGTCTCTTTTTCTAAGAGATTTCTTCTTGAATACTTGAGAGTTTTTGAGTGTTCATTAGACTTATCAATCAAGAACCACACTTGATTGTGGCGTCATCTACCAACAGTCTTGGTTCGCTAATTCATTGAGTTACGGGTTCAGATTAAATTCAAGGTTCGTAGCTTCATGGATTAGAAGGGTCGAGTGTCTTCCGCAACTTCAACTTGATCATCGTCTAGGTCCTATTCAATTCGCATCATCTTGGTAATCAGAGCTAGTTTGACAATATCAAGTATATCCCTTTTGCTTCTTGTCTATTGTCGAGTTTTTGTCTTGTGTCAATTCTGTCCAAAAAAAATATATATTTGTCCGCAATTTAAGTCCATAAATTCTGGTCACCTTGAATTTCTTGTTGTGTCATTTGAGTCTTGGAAATCTGATCATAATACGTTGTTCTTGTTGCTAGTACTTCTGTCCGCATCTATCACTACAATAAAAAAGGCCTTTCCTGGCACTTACAAGTGTCAGTATATACAGTTTAAGCTGACACTTTTCCTTTCCCGACACCTCGGATGTGTGTCGTGCCTTCCAATGTGGGGATAGCCTAATAGCATGCAAATGTATTAGGCAAACATATCTATTACGGCACCTTCACTGCCAACACAAATACCCTGTATTGACAATCACAGGTGTCACTATAGCTATAGTACTTTTGAAATCTAAGAAAACATTTTGGTTTGTCGTAATATAAACCGTGTAATGACGCTTATAAATGTCATAAAAAACTTCTTTGGACGACACTTTCATGCATCGTTAGAGACTCGTTTGAAGTTTGGCTTTGCTGACACTTTCAATGTCGTAATATAGGCCATTTAATGACGCTTATAGGTGTCATAAAAAATTGCTTTTGATGACACTTACATTGTCATTATACATTGGTTTGCAGTGTTGCTTTGCTGACACTTTCAACCACTAGTTTTTTTTTTTTTTTTTGTAAATGAAATAACGAAGCAATGGAGATCCCTGCTACATTTCCACGGTCCCATTTACATAACAGTTCGGATAAACATTTGAAAGAAATGACCCCCAATAGAACATAATGCACTTAGTAATACTAGCAATTCATTGCTCAAGTCATAACAGTACTCATACAAATTCTACCATCCATTGATAAAAGAGAAAAAGAAAGAGAAAGTACTAAGCCTAGACTCTAGCCAAGGATTAATGGACTCAGCTAGCAAAAGGGATGAAAAACTACCAACACCACAAGCCCATAAGACGAAGGAAATAGAAAAAAGAAGAAAAACAGCATCAATTTAGCACAAAAAGTCTGGAGAAAGTGATCCAGGGAAGGAATCAAACTAATTAAGCTACATTAGCATGGATGATATCATCCCTATCCTCAAACTTGATCACTGGAATCACCACATTAAAATAACAGATCAAAGCCAAGAATCAAACGCCGTCAATCTGTAGTTGGCATCACCTGTGCACATTTTTTCTACTTTTTGAACACTGCCATCAAAGGGTATTAATGAGACTGTAACAATTAATAATATATTGCATGGATGAAAATACAACAGCTCATAGAGCCAAGGAAAATGAACAAGAAATGCAAACATCTTCATATGTCCGATTATTCACCTAAGTGAAAGGGGAAAAAAGAAAAAAAAAAGAGAGAGAGAGAGAGAGAACTAGAATGGCCCCAAGTAGCCTAGTCATTCCCTTTCCCTTCATAAGCTATGAGTTTACCATGTCCACCCAGTAGAACTAGTATGTATTAGTCCAAGTAAATCAAAATCTATAATGTTACATTAGAGAATCCAACTAATATATAAGAAATTCTGGCTATAAAGATGAAGAAAGAAATTGAAAGCCATAACTGTCATACCTAGATATATAATTGAATAATCCCAAGCTGCTATCTTCTTATCCCTTTTTCAAAGTCCAAACTTCTTCCTCTTCCTTCCCCTCTATCCACTACTAGAATAATAACTTTTAGTCACACACCTATTATGACACTTCTCCGCAAAATGTCATAATTGGTGTTTAATATGACATGCTGTAGGGAATGTCATTAAAAAGGCAAAAAAACAACCAAAACGACATCGTGAAAGAAAACTTAAAATAATAGAAAAACCCAATTATATAAACATGAGAAAAAGGCAAAAGAGAGAGATAGGAGAAAGACAAAGAAAGCGTGAATTTTTTGCTATGAAATAGGAGAAAGGCGTGATATTTATAAGTACAAAATGAAGAGCGGCAAACTGAAAAATTCATGAAGCATGGCGGGTTGAAAGAATTTTCAGGAAACGACATCGTTTGGGCACCAGCACTCTCAACATACTTGAACACAGCCAAATTAAGCCTCTTAATGTCTTCTTCTCCATCTTTGTCTTCCTCATCTCTATTTTCGACACTCCACTATATCGAGCCCACTCCACCAAATCCATCTACAAAATTGCTGGAGTATCCCAGTGCCATCCATAAACACTTTCAATCTGGGCAGTTCGAGGACTCTCACAGTAGAAAAACCCCTAATTCGGCTATCACACTGACTTATGGCAAGCCGATTAAAAATTAGGGCATGCAAATTTGGGTGAAAGTTGGAGGTTATAGCTTGTAGTTTGGGAGAAAAGAAGAGGCTATGGAGTGAAGGCATATTTTGAGGTAATTTCAACATTTTGTGTTTGATTTTCATTGCATCGTACACATTTTCTTGGCTGTGGCTAGTGAATTCAATAAATAAGCCCAAAGTTTAAGAACTTTCTGTAGGCTTTCATTTTCTTAATTTTTTGTTCTAGTATTTCCCTTTTTGGTTTTACGTTTTTTTGAGAAGTTTTGATACCTCATACTCCGCTTACTAGTGTGGGAAAAAGATCTCTCCTTCACCTCCGTCGAGCTTAGGCGAAACCCATTATCGGTAATCAGGTATGCTTGCCTTGTAACAATTCTTTATTTTACTATTGTATTTGAATCAATTTTTTTGTAGTTGCTTTATTTTGTTCATCACATAATGGAGTGCCACTTAGTGCAAACTAGTAATGCTAAAAGGCAGAAGCATTGTGTTTTTCGGAGCAAAACCAATTTGCTAAACTATGATCCTGTAATTTTTTTGACTAATGATTTGTGGTCTATGATCCAAAATAAATTAGGCTAGTTTCTGGGCTGTAGCTAATTTCTAATTTGTCCATCTTGTGAATGTTGTTGGCCTGGAGGTTGCCTCTGTATATATTACTGGGAGATGTGTTCCTGTGAGCAAGTTCTTTAGGAAACTTTTAAGAGAATGAGGTTGGTAAGCATGACACGGATAAATATTTTATAGATGAAGCATATTTTTTTAGGTGCAAATCATAAGAAATTCAGTTGATGAAATCAAAATTTTCATGTGTGTGAGCTGGATGGGTAATAGAGAGATGATAGGCAAATAAATTATCAATTAGATACTTTATTTCTTGTATTTTCATGTGTGTGAGCTGGATGTTTTATTGCTTAAAACTGTCCTATTTTAATGGCATTTTAAAGGGACATTTTTTATGTTTTCTTAGATGGTGGTTGCTGGCTGGTTTGATTTAAATAAACTCATGAGAATTACAGATTAAATAGCTAGGTAGGTGTGCATAGACTGCAATAGATCTCAATGCATTAAAATTGTAGGAACAGGGGACAGCAAAAGAAGCTACTAGCTGTTGAGTTTTCTTCTTTGCCTCAAGCATTTGTCTTGTAGAGTTGTGCTAATGTCTTAGCTAAGGAGAACATGTCAATTGCTATTTAGTTAGCTTGCTGCACATGCCCATGTGATTACTCTTTTTCACTACATAATGTTGATAATTACATCTCGTTGTCAATTAAAGATTGGATTTTGTTTTTTCCCTCTTGTAATACCATTCCCAATTGGTCTGGTGTTATGATCAGGAAAATATGGTTCACCTAGATATTGCTAGGAATCAAATTTGCTAAAACTAGATGCTTCGCTTTAAGTTATATTTCCTGAAAAATCTGAAAATTGGTTAATTTACTATGGTGATTATATTGTTTTTAACTATACTCTGTTTTATTTTTCTATTCTTTTATTTAGAGTAGCTATACAAATATGTATGACATTCTACATAATGAAAACTGCCAAGAATGTTGAGTTGTTGGATGATGTCTATAATCGTGGCCTTAAGAATGATCACAGTCATTTTGTGATCATTTTGTGCCTGTTAATGGAATAGTACTTCAAGAAATGCTTCACTTTCTCTGCCACCTCTAGCGGAGTTCGCTTTGCACCCCATTTATAACATAGATTCTGAAGCGAATGAATTGGAAAGAATGATCAAATTTTAAATTTTGCTGCCAAGAGTTAGGTACTAAAACCAAGGTTTGAATTGGAGCAACATGTCATTTTGATTCCTTCAAAATGTCAAAGCACTTTGAATACTCTGAACTAGGGGAAGAGAAAAGGAGAAAAGCTTCAATTACAGACTTTTTTTTTGGGAGGGGGAGAGGGGGGACAACAGCTGAACTGTTATTAGTATTTGATTAATCACGTTTGCACTCCCACATCCTTGTTCTGCACCATCAAACTAGCTATAAAAATAAAACTGGAAAGAGAGGTTACCATGTCAGAGATTCTTGAGTTCAAACTCATGTCAGATTCCAAGTAACCCACACGGTTGGTTTGATATTTGACATTCTTAACAATCTACGTGTGGTGGCTTTATTTAGTTCTGTGATTCTTAAGGTAATGCTCAACAAAGGTCCATATGAACCCGAAGTTAAAATACCTGATCATAGGAGCTGTCCGGGAATCTAATTGTACTCCAAATTCTCTTCATAAAATAAACAAATACCCTCAGAAATTCAAAAATAGCAATCAAATTTGGGTTCATAATATGATATTACTTATTCTATACTGAAGGTATTATTGAAAAGTGAAAACTAAAACACCAAATCCACAAATCCAACTTTCTCTTTTAATATAGTATGGATAATGGCTATGGTCCCACTATATGTCTGAGGAAACAAAAGTGATATCACTAAAAGAATCTTTCATATTCGCAATTTGAATCTTTCATATTTTTCTTTTTTATATATTCAATTTGAATCTTTTATAAGATGTTTACGTAGTAGTAGCAGCAGTAGTAAGTAATTTCCTCTCCTGATTATAAATATCCTTTAGCTAGAGCACTGGTTTATTGGGAAATTGCTGGCCTAAATTTTCTTTGATCTTATCAACTTTTTGAGTTGTATTCCAAGTATCATTATCCTGGAGGAAAAAATTCAATTTATATTTAATGTGCCAAAATGGTATAAATGCATCAAGAAGAAGATTAACCAGCCAAGACTTGGACAAATATTCAAAGTTGCATCCACCATATGCATGTTGGGCCTAATTATCATCGAAATGGATTTGGGGCTAAAACAGTGATGAAAGATAATTGTTCACACTAAACAAAAATTTGATACTTGACATGGAAATGTTTTACACCATACACTTCTAATTGCAAATCTATATACAAAAAATAGGAATTTTGGCAGTGTAATATACCAAAATCATGTTTTCCACGAATCTCAATTTCAGATTATTCCTTTTTGTTTTTTGCTTTTTGATTGTTTTCACATGTACCAGTCAATGGTGGGAAAATATTTCTAAAACAAGAGTGGAGTGGACTGGTTAAAGAGGATACACCGTGGAGAAGAAGAAGGCCTGACCAACTTCTAACGTAGCATTTATTTGGACTTTGGTAAGTACTAAGACCTGTAATTGTATTCCAATTTTTTTACTTGAATTTTGCATACCTTTGGCAATAATTTGTTGTTCAACTTTTACATTTGCAATGATTGGAATGAAATGCTAGTTTGTTTATCGTTACCATGTAACAAACTGTTTTCTGTATTTTAATGTTTCTTGACTAATTTGTGTTTTTTTTTTCATTTCTTTGAAATCAGTTTTCTTATTTAAGTAACTGTTTCGTGCAAAAACCTGCAATATTTCGGCTAAAATTTTCTTTTAGATGCTAATTGACACACTTTTTTTTTTTTTGTTAAATTAGAATCTATGTGAATATGGATAAAAGCTGGATGAACGTGTCCCGATCAAGTGATGAGTATAAAGCTGGTTTAGAAGATTTTCTTGACTTTGCATTTGCAAATGCGAGTATAGGGAGATGATTTTATGCCCATGCATTAGGTGTGGAAACGGGGTATTTGTCACAAGAGAGCAGGCTAAATCACACTTGATGTGGAAAGGGTTTATTAGAGGATATAGTCAATGGATAGCTCATGGAGAGCTGTCTTCGAGTGTCTATCATACATCTTCACATGTCCCTTCAAATCAAATCCCTCCACTTAATCCCATAGATGATATGCAGGGGTTGTTGCAAGATACATTAGGAGTTCTAAACCAAGATCTAGATTTGGGAGAAAGATTAGAAACCGAGCGACCTAATAGTGATGCTGAAAAATTCTACAAGTTGATAAATGATTCTAAGCAGCCCCTTTATCCAGATTGTCCACAATTCTCCAAACTTTCTTTTCTGGTACGTTTGCTGCATATTAAATGTCTCAGCAAAATGCCTGATTCTGTATTTAACACACTTCTTGATTTGTTGAGGCAAGCACTCCCAGAAGGTGTAAATCTACCCAACTCTTATTATGAAGCAAAAAAGATAATGAAAGAACTAGGACTTGGATATGAAAAATATGATGCTTGTCCTAATGATTGCACATTGTATTGGGGAAAAGATGAATCAAGGATAAAATGTGACACTTGTAAGCACCTTAGATGGGTGCCGTCAAGTGATGATCCTACTGGTGAGAAAAGGAAAGTTCCCCACAAGGTTTTGTGGCACTTTCCGTTGAAACCCAGATTGCAGCGTCTTTTCATGTCATCTAAAACAGCGTCTTTCATGAAATGGCATGTTGAGGGGCGTACTAAAGATGGTCGCATGAGACATCCTGCAGATACTCCAGTTTGGCAATCATTTGACTACCAAAATCCCGAGTTTGCAGAAGAACCTCGTAACATCAGATTGGGTTTAGTTTCGGATGGATTTAATCCATTTAAAAACATGAATGTGAACCATAGTACATGGCCGGTTGTATTAATGCCTTATAATTTGCCGCCATGGATGTGTATGAAACAGCCGTACTTTATACTTTCATTGCTCATTCCTGGCCCACATGCACCGGGGAACAATATTGATGTTTACCTTCAACCTCTTATAGTTGAGTTGAAGGAATTGTGGGATATAGGTGTGACCATTTATGATGCGTCATCAAAGCAGAATTTTCAGCTACGGGCTGCTTTCCTGTGGACTATCAGCGACTTTCCGGCTATGCTAATTTATCCGGTTGGAGTACTAAAGGTTATTTAGCATGTCCTGTATGTCACAAGCACACCGTTTCACAACATTTAAGGCATACTTCAAAACAGTGTTATATGGGTCATCGACGATTTCTTGAAAAAGATCATCCATATCGAAAGGATAAAGTTCACTTTAATGGAAAGGAAGAGCATGGAGTTGCACCAGCCCGTTTGACAGGAGATATGATTTTGGAAGAGTTGAAATCTTATAAAATCAAATTTGGAAAAGAAGTCAAAGATAATCTTGTATTACCCTCTAATTGGAAGAAACAAAGCATTTTTTTTGACCTGCCCTATTGGAAGAATAATTTGTTGCCATTGTCTTGATGTCATGCATATTGAAAAAATGTATGTGAGACTATAGTTAGAACATTGTTGAATGTAGACGGAAAATGTGATAACCTTGGTGTGCAGTGATTTGGAAGAAATGGGCATACGGCCAGCCCTTCACCCTATTACAGATGAGTCTGGAAGAGCATACTTGCCTCCAACTTCTTTCCATTTGGATAAGAATGAGAAAGAATTGTTCTGTAAAATTCTGAAAAAGGTCAAAGTACCGGATGGTTATTCAGCCACAATTTCAAAATCCGTGCATTTGAAACCTCCCAAACTATCGGGACTCAAGAGTCATGACAATCACATATTAATGCAGCAATTGTTACCATTGTGCTATAGAAAACTTCTTCCAAAATCGGTGCGGTCTCCCTTGATAAAGTTGTCCAAATACTTTAGAGATTTATGCTCTAAAGCTCTTTGTCCTAGGGAAGTGGTTCGCATGGAAAGTGAAATTGCTGTTGTGCTATGCCAATTAGAGCGAGTGTTTCCACCATCTTTTTTTGTTGTAATGGTTCATTTAACCATTCATCTAGCAACTGAGGCAAGGATAGCTGGTCCAGTTCACTATCGTTGGATGTATCCGGTTGAAAGGTAATCCCCACAAATTAAACATTTCCTCTTTTTTTCCTAAATATGAGTAGCCTTATTGATCACATATTGTTTTGTAATTGTCTCAGGTACCTATGCACATTGAAAAATTATGTTCGAAATAGAAGCCGACCTGAAGGTTCTATTGCAGAAGGGTACCTAATTGACGAGTGCATGACGTTTTGCTCTCTTTACTTGTCTGATGAAGTGATAACAAAGTTTAATCGACCTAGTAGAAATGAAGATGGAGATGAAAATTCAACTGAAGGCCTTGAGATTTTCTCTATACAAGGTCGGCCATTAGGAAAAGGGAATTCAGTTATAGTGGATGATGAAATCATAAAAAGGCATCAATATGTGCTATTCAATTGTGAAGCTGTGGAGCCATATATAAAGTAAGTAATTGTACTCTCACCCTATATTATTAAATTTATTGTATTTTATAAATGAATAATGTCTAAGAACTACAATTTTCATTGACTTTTATAATTGATACAGCCAACACCAAAAACTGGTTGAAGAGGAGCATCCGCGTAGTTCAAGGCATGAAAAAGAACGAATCCATAGCGAGACATTTGCAATCTGGTTTGAGAGTCATGTGAGTGAATATACATGGTAACTTTATACTCTTACACATAAAAACTCTATTCTTATTGTGTTTATTTACTTTTCTATTTTTCACAGGTGGCTCATTTTTTGCCTGAGAATGAAGCTGTAATGAAAGATTTGACATTGTTGGCGAAGGGTCCAAATGTTGTGGGGTTGAAGTATGAGAGGTACATTGTGAATGGTTTTAGGTTTCATACGAAACAGTTGGAGAGCAAAAGGAAAAACCAGAATAGTGGGGTGATTGTTACTGCAACGACATCAAGCTTTGCAAGCACCAGAGATACGAACCCGATTTCAAGTGACTTGGCTTATTATGGTGTCTTAAATGATATTCTAGAATTGGATTATGGGGGAGGTCGAAGAGTTGTATTGTTTGATTGTGATTGGATTTCTAAAGGGAAAAGATTAAAGCAAGACGATGATGGGTTTACACTTGTGAATTTTACAAACGTGAAGCGCCATCATGAACCATTTGTTCTTGCATCCCAAGTGAAGCAAGTATTTTATGTAGAGGATCCTTTGACAAGGGGTGGAATGTTGTTGTCCCAACTACACCGAGAGATGATTTGAAAATGGATCCCATAGACATTGAGATGTATTTGCAAAGTCGGCCTTCAAATAGTAATCAAGGTCATACGTTTGAAGACATTAATTGGGTTCGAGAGGATGTCATTGGAGAAACAATTGATACTACTGGAGCTGCACCAAAATCCAATGGATGATCTTTTAGAAATTTATTTAAATAAAATCATGTTAATGTTTGACTTTTCTTTAGTGCAGCTTAAATTTAATTGCTATTTATATATTGATTTGTGCTGCCTTTATATGCTTAATTTTATTTACGAGAAACTATTTTTTCATGATAATGCATTATTGGCTACCAACTCTTATTACTTATATGTATGAACTTACAGTTTAAAATTTTAGTTGTACACCAATGGTTAGAACAAGAGGAGGAAAGAGTTACGATTGGAGAAAGGAGTTTTCGGCCACGTGATGAAGATCCTGAGATGAAATCAATTCAGGAAATGAGGAAGGTGCTGGTATGACTCACATTACCAATTCTTTCTTATTTTATTTAGATATATCTACAACAATATTTTCTACTTTATATCACATGTCATAAGTATCTATTGAACTTGTAGGTGGTGGTTCTAATAATGACATGCCTAAGAAAACTCGGGGACCAACTTATATGAGACATATTTGGGGTAGACATGGTACTGACAAGAGAATTAAAGTGAAGTTCAATAGGCTTGGTGAGCCAATAGGTGCAAATAGAAGTAGATTCAATGAATTTTTGGGAGCATCTAGAAATGGTAAATATGCACCAATTGACATTGACAATTGGTAAGCTATCCAAGTCTTTGAAGAATGACATGGTAGATGTAGTAAAGGTATATATTTCTATAACATACAAGATCAATTAGAATGTTTGTGCTTGTTTAATTGATGATTTGACATTTCAGGAAAAATTTGATCTTCCTCCTGGCATAGAAGAACGAGTCAAGCAGTCATTAGGAAAGAAATGGAGAAGTTGGAAACATGCCCTCAAAAAAAATTATTTTGAGCCAAATGAGTCAATTGAAAATCAAGTGCTTAAAAGGCTGCCGAAGTTCTTCCCCAACAATGGAGAAATATCTTGACTAAATGGCATTCGAGGAGTCAAAGGTATGAAAAATTAAATACTAGTTTGTCTATTTATCTGTAGCTAAATATTTTGTATTGTACTTAACTATGTAGATAATTTCTACAACAAATAAGGAGCATCGAGGGAAGAAAAGATGAATCATAGTGAAAAGCCATTTGCTCAAGTTCGAGCAGATAAGGTATAAAATATAAATGAATTTGTAACCATATCTAAACTTTTAAATTTATATTTTCTTTGAATGGACTAAATTGTTGCACGAGAAAAGAGTTTGGCCATTCTCTCTCTAGAGCGAATATGTTCGCATATGCTACAGTAATCCTAGTGGGGTGCCATCTAGTTATGAAGCTGGAGAAAAAATGGTATGTTAATGCTATTTATTCCTTCCACTCAAAAATATGTGTTTTCAGTTATAATGAGCATATAATAACTTCGAATAGCTAATTTTAGGAGGAGATGCAAAGCTTAAAGAATCAACTTCCGTATAGAAGATATTGTGGGTAGGAATGGCGTGTTTTCACAAGTAATGGGTGAAGAAAGGAGTGGAAGTTAGTACATATGGTTTGGGAGTTACACAATCTGATTTGTGGGGTGATATACCAAGTCGTTCAACATGTTTTCGCTTGGTCATGGAGCAAAGTGCTGCATTGTCAAAAATGGAGCGAAGGATTCAGCAACTTGAGTCATTACAACAAGGAAGATCACAAGGACAGACTTCACCATCTCAACAAAGATCTACATCACAATCATCAAATGCTATTCTTCGACCAATAAAGGTAGTGAAATGTTAGTTTGTTACTTTATATAGATGTTCTTCTAGAACGATTCATGAACTTACATGTTGGCTATATGTCTTTTTTTTTTTTGGCAAAGTATGCTATATGATACTTAACAATTGAGGTACTTGTTTTGGATATCATTATTAATTAAAATGGCGTTCAGTTTGGTTGGGTACTTGTTATCGCTATCATTTTTGCTAGGATTTAAACCAATTGAAATTTGGTTTGGTTCTTGTAATATTATGTATTGAATTTCTGTTTAAGAGTTGCTCTCCTATGTGTGATTTTTACAAACTTTGCCAAAATTGGTATTTTTAAGGTTGGGGATAAAGTTACAATAAGGAGCATGATTGATTCAAACAAAATTTTGGCTGTTGGAGTCATTAGAAGTTTGGATCCAACGACTGAAGTTGGTGACACTCCTTTGGGATTGCATTGGTGTGAAATTCATGTGAATGTGCCCTGTGGAGAATGCGAGGACCCGATGAGGCCATACCATAATTTCCGGAAGATTGGAGATGTAATTGGAGTGGCCATTGATTGGCCAATAAATCTGGTACTCTTACATGCCTTCATCATTTGTCTAACTTAGTTTTTATTTATTTTGTAATTTTAAAACTGTACAAGAAGAGTTTGTGAATTGTAATTCTTATTGCTTGGTTTATGACACTTGTAGGTGAATCTTGAAGAAAACTAAAGCATCATTGGATCAAGTGGCGGGATCAAGTGGCGGTTTTTAGATCCAATTGACGGTTTTTAGGAGACAGTATCTGTTTAGTTGCGTTCCTGTCTTGTAATGCATCCTTTATATGTATTGAGTCTATTGACGCTACTACTGCATGGCTTGACTTTTGAGGAATGTTAGAATTAGCATGAGTTGTTAGGATGATGTACTTTCGCACTAGTTGGATGATTTTATTGCACCAATTACTATTAAAACATAATTTACTTTATTTTTCCTTTATATCATTGTACTAGTTACCTTATCGTTTCTCTAAGAATTAGGATCTGAAAATGTGTAGTAGGATGAAATGTGGTTTTCTCAGTCGGATGGTATGCAGCAATTATGCAGGAATGGTATGCAGCAATTATGCAGGCAGGAAATACGTTAAAAAAATGTCTTAGCAAAAGTGTCACTTGAAAGTGTCATAATATCTTAGCAAAAGTGTCACTTGAAAGTGTCATAAAATCTTACCAAAAGTGTCACTTGGAAGTGTCATAATATCTTACCAAAAGTGTCACTTGGAAGTGTCATAATATCTTAGCAAAAGTGTCGCTTGAAAGTGTCATAATATCTTACCAAAAGTGTCGCTTGAAAGTGTCATAATATCTTACCAAAAGTGTCATTTGAAAGTGTCATAATATCTTATTATGCTTGCACACGAAAAGATATAGTTACACTCTGAAAGTGTCATAATAGCTTACTGTGCTTACACACCAAAAACGTCAAGATAGCTTCATCTTACTACACCGGAAAAACGTCAAGATAGCTTCATCTTATTACACTCTCAAAGTGTCATAATATCTTACTATGCTTACACACCAGAAACGTCAAGATAGCTTAATCTTATTACACAGAAAAACGTCAAGATAGCTTCAATATATGACGCTTATTAGTATCATAACCCATCCGTGTAACGGTAAACATGATGACATTTCTTGTCATGTGAAAGTGTCATAATAGCCGTAGGTAATGACACTTTTCAGGTGTGAGTAGAACTTTAAATTGGGACGCTTATAATTGTCATAAACCTGTGCCATTACATGAACCTATAATGACGCTTTTGAATGTCATTAAAGACTATTTTTCTAGTAGTGATCCCTTTTTCAAAGTCCAAACCTGTGGCATATTGCTAAGGTCTGCATTACATGGATTAACAAGCATAAAGATCTCATGGGCACTCTTCGAACCAGAAGATCGATCGATCCATCAAAAAAATACAGCAAGAAAAAAATAGCATTAGTAGAGCAACAAAGGCAGGACCCCATGTGAAATTGTACTTCCTGAGTTTTTGTTCTGTTTTGTTTTCTTAATGCAAGACTAGAAGAGACACACACTAACACACATAAGGTGACGAATTAGTACACAAAAGACTTAGTCCTTCAAATGAAACTAAGTAGGAAACTTCAAGCAACAGCAAAGGAAACCCCTCAGATAAACCCTGGTCTCATGATGGCTAGGTCAAAGCCTTTGTTTCTGATGCGGATTCAGGTGTTAACAATGGTTCATATGATGCAAGTAATAGGAAAGACTAAAGAGGGAACGGCCTCATAGTGAAGTTAAGAAAGTTAATGCAGTAATACTAAGGCTTTTGCTTGTTTACATGCCAAGTTACATATGCTGATGTGCCTGGACAATGAAAGTCCATCTTCACCCCCTCTCCAGTCCATCTTATGAGATAGTACTATGCAAAAACACCCCCCCTCTTTCTTGGAGGGAGTGGGGGAGGGTTTGTGAGAGGGGGAGAGAGAGAATCACTTTTAAAATCAGGTAGAGATATAGTTCAGAGGGTACATAATCTTGCTACAACTATAAATGAAAAGATAATTAAAAAAAAAGAAAGTTAGTATAAATCAATTGCTTATACCTTGTTTGTACAAAGAAAATAGTACTTGCGGATTAAGCAAAAATAGCACACATCAAGAAACAGCTCCCCTAACCTCGTTGCTGGATTGTTGCATCACTAACAAGATAGAATGAGTTAATGATCAGTCCCACTGGAGTTTAAGATTACTACAACCCCATTAGAAACCCCTTTGTTCTATTCAAACAGCCCCTCATCTTATTAGTGCTACCTGCATTTCTTACGGTTACCTACTTGACCAACTAGAGAATCTAGCAAAGTGCGAGAGGAGCTCAAAAGTACAGTTGAGTGCCTCCTTAAAAGCCTAATGTTGATGATCATATGTTTACAAACAGAACACTTTGGAGATTTTCCTTGAAAATTCAATATAATTTGAAACAGACTTGGCAATCAACCCGTATATAATTAAAAGAGTAATGCCAACAACGAAGCATAAAGGATACAGCTAGTATATTGATTATCGCTCAACATTTTGCAGATGAAGGCCACAAGAAAGAGATCAAAAGAAAATATAGCATTTGCCTTTTGAAGTTATGGCCTGGAAAACTTACATAGATGATAAAAAGAAAAAAGCCTCGAAAGGTAAGAGACATACTATGTGAAGAAAATCGTTCCAAAAATATGATTTCACTCTAATGGAGGCTAGTCTGTTCTTCTCTTTCTCTGTCAATGATTTGGAGCAACCTATCACTGCAACAAGGAATGAAGCAAGTTGACTGTCACTATGACAACAATGATTAAAGCATAACTTAAGAAAATGCATCCCAATTACACAACAAGAATTTAAAGCCAGACTAATACCTCAGTCATTGAGCATGTATGCAATCAGGACTCAAAAGTTGCAAGGATAAAACAGAAACATTTGCTTTGTTTTTATTATGAAATTAAAATATGGTAAAGACGCTATACCATACTGAAGAAGAAGATCCGTAGAAGGAACCATTTTGGCATAAAGGAATCTCTACCTTAATTGCACTGACTGTAGCTAAATAGGTTCACCCAATTCAGGGAAACTTTTTGTCTTACAATGCGAAAGCATAGATGGACATGCACAGTGTGCGGAACTAAAAATTGACAGGTGCCGAACCTGTGCAATAATAAATATTTAAAAATCCTAATTACCACCACAATTTATTACAGAGTAATTCTGAGTACTGGAGCAGGGACTCCGAATGTGCAATGGGTTATTGGTTTCATCCTGATTCCAAGGAGTATGCTAAACCCGATATACCATAATTATCTCTAAGAAAATATTAATTTGTAGGAGTGGCAAGTAAGGTCGTCTCCTCAGGGAACGGATAGGAAAAATGTCTCTTTCCAGGTCATAGGAAAATGGGGGGTTTGGATGTGATAGAACTGGAAATAAAATAAATAAACTTAGAAAATGAAATTGAAAACACTAAATAAATAAATCACCAAAGAACAGACAAAGAGTAATTTACTAGAAATAACAAATGATAAAATTCTACCCAAAGGGACAACGTCTCTGCACGGATCACTTGATTATTGATGCATAAATATTTCATTTATTTGTCACTAGGCTAGTTATAGTTGCCAACAAGCTCTGACAACCAGCTTTTCCTTACTTTTCGACACAAGGATGCGTCAGTTAATCGCTTCCCAACGGATAACAACCTAAGTATAGAATTTAATTATCCAATTGCATTAAAAGCTCAAAAAACCCAACCCCAACCAATGAACACGTTAAGAGGGTTCATTTAAGCTAGATCATACGCTTCCCACGACATAAAACCAATTATGGTGGTGACTAATTATTAACTAAATGAGCGATTATGTATTCAATTAGTTAATTTGACGATGAGCTATTAGGTTAATTTAAATACCCGCCGTTGATACTCGATTAACAAAATAACCCTTAATCAATTAATCCAGAAAACGTACGAATAGTAACAAATTAAAAGAAAGGTTAGAGATTCGATTAGATCTCACAAATGTATTGGACCGCGCCTTTGAGTTGCCCTTTGAGTAGATGAGGAATTTAGCCGCTCCTCATGGAGAATTGCATCCCAGACTTGTTTGAGGAATTTTCAACAGTGAACATAACCACAAAAAGACGAAATAAAGATATGAAATATGAAGCTTCCCATGTCAACGAGCCAACAGTCAAAATGCCTTCCTTTGTTTTAATTGTTTTTGACTAATCAAAACATGAGAAGAAGATGCTTTCTCAATTGCGTGGAGTCGTCTTCCCAAGGGAACTACTAATACCAATGAAAAGAAAAACTCTGAAGGAGAAGTAAAAAACAATTGGGATGTGAAGCTCCAGAGACAAAAGGACGCCCCCCCCTCTCAAAGCGGCGGCAGCATCCCAAAATAGAAAACCTTAGTTTCCTACTTAACTAGGACTCTAATCCCTAATTGGAGTCTAACTTTTTAAAAAGCAAAAATAAAGTAAAATGGAAATCAATTACAAAATCTCCTAACTAAAAGGGTCTTTAACTAATTATTGAAAATAAATAAAATCTTCCATCAATGATAGGAATTCTCAGGCGTAGGATGTCTTCACAGCCCAATGTAGCGTGCCCGCGCCTTAACCTTGAAGGTCTTCTGGAATTTTTCTAGAATTTTACAAAACTTGCACTTTTAACCTCCAAATTAATCCAATGACCTAAATAGATGCCAAGAATCAAACATGATTAGAATAAAGTAATTAATATCATATTTAGGCCATAATTAAGGGGAAATATCCATAAATAATGTGTATAATTAAAGACTTAACAAATTCCCCACACCTAAACAATGCTTGCCCTTATGCATTCACTACTCAAAAATCAAAATCAACCATAGAGTAGCATAATAGACTAGCACAGATAATCCACATTTCCTTGACAATCTCATCAAAATCAGGATATTCAAGACTTGACAATCCTCACATAGGTAATAGTGTATGCTCTCAACACTCAAGCTGCTTAATAGGGACCTATACGCTCCAATCAACTCCATAGAAAGAAATTACCATAAGCTTGCTAATCTATCACATCTCCACCACTGAATATGAATTCAGATGCAAGAATCAAAGGGTATTTAACAAAGGTTGTAACGGGGCTTAGGGTGAAGGTTAGACAAAAAGGTAATTTAGGTTATAAACGTCAAAGAGAATACCTCATTATCCTTTGCATAAATTAAAATGTCACATTTACTCATATAGTCATCTCTTAATTACCACAACAACCTCCAAGCATAGCAAGCACATATACAACAACTCCCTATCAACCTGAGGCACTTATTTACAAAGTGCTTAGCACATTTTTTTTCTTCTTTTCTCTCTTTTTTCTCTTTTTTTTCTTTTTGGGATTTTTTTCTCTTTTTTTTTCTTTTTTTCTTTTTTTTTCTTTGCAACAAGACACTGATAACATACGAATATAAAAGCGCTTGCTAGCTGTAGATATAATCAGCTTCCTTCATTTGTGATATCATCATGCAAAAGAACATTAAGTTATTCCTTTGACATTGGGTTCAAACAAGAAGGTCTAGAACAAAAAGGTTAAAGGGTGATAAAATGTGTTATTAAACAAAGAAAAGGGTTTAAGGTCCAAACTTGGTCAACTAGGGGAAAATATAATTAAGGTGGGTTTTTAGAAAGTCAAAAAAGTTAATCCTAATTGCTCTTATCATTTTCATGCATCAAATTCAATAATGTGGTCTCGACATGTATATTATATCAAGTTCTAGAATAATCTAACTAGGTGTGATAATTACACTCAAAAAGGAATTCAAGGCAACATTTGAATAATGATCAATTTAGGCTCAAAAGCTCACAAATGGCTATATTATGTCATGCCAAGAACATACATCATTTAACTCAATTACAAGTAAATAGTGGACTATTCATGCAATTGCCATCATACTACTCTTAATTGCAATTCAACCACGTAAGACCCACGAAACATAAAAAAAACAAATAAAACACCAACAAGCTACTAGAATTGAAAAGAAAAAAAAAACAAAAATCTGAATCTAAGAAAAATGAAAACTAGAGCCATCAAAGCCAAAAATAATCCTCCCCCCACACCTAAACATGACATTGTCCTCAATGTAAAAAGGTAAGAGAAGGAATGGAGGACTCGGCCCAAGAACAAGGCTAGGGCTGGGGCGGGAGGGCAGGGAGGGTGGGGACCTCATAGACTCAAAGAAAACCTCCATGGTCCACGCCATGGAAAGTTGACTCAATAGCCTCTCAGCGACCATCCATCATGGAAGCTGCTCTTCCATACAGATGAAGGGTGCATCACAGGAAGATGGTGGAGGGCAAAGAGTAGGGCCGACCTCATCGGTAGAAGGACCAACCCATGAAGCCATGATAGGGTGGAAGTCCAGGGCGGCTCACTAGGAGGTGTAAAGTGATACTCATCGCCTATGCGCCTGATGATACCCATTCGCTCCAAGCAATCAACGTCTAGAGGCCTAGTCAAACATGCTACATGTTTTGGCTTTTCAGTAGGCGATGCAATGCCAAGAAAAATCATCTGATCAGCCAAAAATGTGATGAGAGAACCGAATCCAACGGTTTTGTGGCTAGTGATGGCGGTTTAAGGCGGAAGCTACCAACATCCAAAATTTAGCTTCTCTTGGTTGACCATGCACCATAAAAAATAAAATTCAATCTTGGTAAGGGTTCCAAAGTTATCTCGCCGGCCAGAAAATGTATAAGCTAGGTGTCTTTGAACCAATCTCAAAACAGGGTCCTTCAAAAAATAAGCTTTGGATTTGCTAGAGGTTGTAACGTTTGCATCAATGAACCACTCGCCAAATGTCAATATAATCACTAGCAAAAAGCTGTATGAAATCACATGCACAACTAAGATATGCTTCGGAAGTAACCTCCGTGTCATCCACAAATCCCAAAAGCACATTAAATTCATTAATAGATAGATGGCACTCATTACCCATTAACCTAAACTTGATCACACCAGGGGTGTAAAGGTACTACGGTCAATTAGCTGGCCGATCAAACTGAAAAGTAGAGTAAAATTCCCATGACAACTCAGAGTAGATGGGGCCAGCAGCTAACAGAAATTTTTCCCAACCAATATTAGAGAATAATTGATGCACTTCATCATCTACTTTCAACCTAGCAACAGTTTCATGATGGATGCACTTACAAGCAAAGCGGACGACTAATTTGCTCAAAAGCGAGCCTGTTGCTCCAAGCGATGAAACCCCATGAGAGACCTCCCAGAAATTATTGCTATCATGGGGCATAAACCCGGTAGGTAACCCCAATTGAGAACGCTTCCTAGACCGGGAAGGCAGTTTTTTAGGTGGTGGTGATGGTTTAGACCGGGAAGGAGTGGCCTCTAATTTGACTGGAGCTTTCCCTTTTTTCAAAGATTTCAATTTAGTCTTAGCCATTCTCTAGTCTAGCAAATTTCCAATGCCCACAGAATGAGTCAACAAACACCAAGAAAAACCCACAGAATGCCAAATTCACCAACAAATTTCAACGAATAACAACTATGGCAAGTTATTCAACTCAGAGAAATAGCAATTGAATCCAACGAAGAAAACCAAGAACCCAATTGACTTGACAGAATCACAAGAGAGATGGGGCATCCATTACACTAATACTAATATGGCCTCAGCTACAATGAAACTAATCTGGTATCAGCTACTGAGGGAGATTTGGAAACTTAAACCTCAAAATTGTCAACCGAAAAAGTCTCAAACTTTGAGAATGGCGACTCCTGCCAGTAAGTATGTAACGGCGGTGACTTCAGTCATCAACAGTTCGCAGCGATGCTCCAGCGTGGTGGAAGACAACCAGCCAGTGATAGCGACAACTTCTGGCGAAGGAAGTAACAGAGGCAGACCACCGCGGGATGCTGGGCAGGCACAGGGGAAAGCACGTTTTAGAAGTGGGGAAATAAAGCTGTGACAGCAAGCAGAGGAATTGAGCCCAGCAGCAAAGCCCGGTGGCTTGAGGTAGTGGTTTGCTCAGGATGGGCTGGGACCTGAACAGCTGTCTTGAAGCGAAAGGCAGGGAGTGGTTGTGTATTATGAGGCGGAGGAAAGTTTGAGAATTTGGATGAGGTCTGTGTATCAACGATATGAGTCGGGCGCATGACGCTGAAGAACGAAAGCAGCAGTATGCCTGAAAGCAATGGCTTAAGCTTTAGAGAGACCGTATGGTAAGGATGGTGGTTAGCATGATGGACCAGCGAAGAAAGAAAAGGAAGAAAAAGAAAGGAGAAGAAAGAAACAGAGGAACGAGGTTGGTAGGGTGAGGGAAAAAGAGAAAAGAAAGAAAAGAAAACCAATAAAGGAAAGGAAAACAAACTAGTCAGGCTTTGACCTATTTTGACTATTTTGAAGTTGTGTTTTTTTTTTTTTACACCGATTGATCGATCGTAAGTCTTTGAGTAAGGACACCTGCCTTAAATAAGGGGTCTTGACCATCCCATTTTTTTTTTTGTTTTTTGAGTTGTGGAGCAGTAAGACTTTTCCTCCCTGCGATAGGCATGCCATAACTGAGAGTCTTCTGCAGCCCATTCCTATGCTTTTTTTTTGTTTTTTTTGTTTTTTTTACCCTTGGTCAGAAGCCTTTCCTCTTTACAGCATAGGCACGCCATAACCTTGAAACCCTTCTATCCAAAAAAAAAAATTTTGTGTAGATAAATGTGATCGGTTTTCCTCCATGGGCGAGGCACGCAGCATCTAATCGTGGAAAGTCTTCTATCAAAAAGCGAAAACTCCATTGAGCAAAGTTTTGGCACACACACCAAGGCCTACAAACCTAAAATTTCCGTTAAAACAAGAAAGTGACGCATAGAAATAAAACTCGAAGATGGAAGAATCAAATTTAATAACAAGAAATAACGAAAAATAGTAAAATTCTTGGGTTGCCTTCCAAGTAAGCGCCTTTCTTTAACGTCTTTGGCTAGACATAATGAAAGCTCTCAAGCTACATAATTAGGGTCTTCAAGAGTGATAATCTCCACTTCTTCGACATTGAAACCTTCATAATAAGGTTTTGAGGGCAAGACCATTCACCACTAACTCTTATCTCTGCCTTCAAACCGTGGATTTTCAGCGCCAAAATGAAAACATTAGAAACGGCACAAATGGACCAATCCAACGAGAATGCAACTTACCAGGAAAAAGTTTAAACCTCGAGTGATAAAGAAGCACTTTTTGTCCCACTTCAAATGTTTTTCTCGAGATTTGTTGGTCATGAAAAATTTTGTTCTTTTCCTTGTAAATTCATGCATTCTCATAAGCCTCACTCCTTAATTCCTCTAATTCCTGTAACTAGAGTTTTCTATGCCCCCCAACATTCTCAAAATCCATGTTGCACTGTTTGATTGCCCAAAATGCCTTGTGCTCATATTCAACAGGGAGATGGCATGGCTTACCATGTGAGGGCCTCAAAAATTCAAATTTATTTCTAAAATGCATAATAATATTTATATTGAGTTTATTTATTGAAATATTAGTGAAAATATGTTTAAAGTGATTATTTCTCAATTTAGAGAATTTTATACGAATTGTTTGTCGGTGTGTGGTTTTGGCCAAATTTTAGCGTTAAAAATTGTTCCGACGCGTGAATAGTGACTTGGACTTGAAATCGAGTATATGTAGTGATATTTTGGAAATATTATTATGGTGAGACAGTGTCGGGATGAAAGAAACCAGTGTAAGTTAGACTGTCGCGTGTGACACGACATAAAGTGACATAAAGCACCTTTTTCCCTTAAAATAGGGAAAAGCACTTTTAGGCATTTAAAAGCCTTGACTTCTTGGCCTTCTTAAGCTTTATTTGCTGCTGCAAAAATCTGGAGTAGAGAGAGAGAGGAGAGCCGAGAGGGAGCTTGAGAGAAAGAGAGAAATTGTCTTCAAAATTCCTTCCATTCTTGATCCAATCTTCTTGAAACTTCAAACACCAACAACCACCATCATCTTCATCATCCTAGCAGCCGAGGAGAGAGAGAGAGAGGAGGTTTGGGCTGAAATTCTTGGAAGAAAACAAGAGGTAAGTGGGTTTGATCTTCCATTTCCTTTTCTTCCTACCAATAACATGAGTTTGTGAAGAGTTGATGATGATTTTGTGGCTTGATTTCCATCTCCTCACTTACCCGAACCAAGGAAAGGAGAGAGAGAGGGAGGTCTGAATTTTTGGAAAGGAAAAAGGAAGGAAGAAAAGCTTGGGTGATCATTTTGGGCTCGATCTTGGACTTGGTGACGGATATCTTCGACAGATATTGAAGATCTTGAGTTGGATTCAAGGATCTTGGAAGTCATCAAGCTTGGGAGTAACTTTCTTGGAGAAAAGCTTGAGAGATCTTGTTGGATTTTGCCGGATCTCGTTGGATCTTGACAGATCCGGAGGTATAAACCTCGAATCTTGTAGATCTAGCTTTATTAGTGTTGATTAGTGTAGATCTGTAGTTAATATTGATAAAATGAAATCATCTGAAAAGATGAACCCAACCTAGGTAGCGGACTTGAGGTGGCCTCTAGGTAGCAGACTTGAGAACCTAATTGGGAATTTGATTGTTATTTGTGAATTTGTCTTGATATGGTTAGAAATTAGGGTTTTTGGTTGATTGAGAAATTGAGGGAAAATGTATATTATGGCCAAAAACCCATGCTTGGTAATTTCAATGTTTGATTTTGGAATGTCGTGAATGTTCTCGAAGGGTTTTACTCTTTGAGAAAAAATGTGTATATTGTTCAAATTGTGAGTGTATATGTGTGTGAGTGAGTGTTTGGATTTTAAAAGGGTAAAAAGTGTAGTTTTCATGAAATCTGAGTGAAAAGTGCTATTTGACTGAATTTGAATGTTTTACTATATTTTGATTAAAATCTGGGGATTTTGAATACAATGACTTGGTATAAAATGTTTTGTGCTAATATGGAAGTTTTGATTAAAAGTGAACGTCGATTGGGTTGTGTAAAAATGAATGTTGAGGTGTGAGACCTCACTTAAATGTTTTGTGATAGTGAACGTGCTTGTTGTGCCAATGAGTATATCGGTGAGATGTTTTCTTTTAAAATGGTAAAGTGATTTTCCAAGGGAATTTATTTGGAAATTGAGCTATGTGGAATGAATACTTTTCCTCGAGAAAGTTTTGCGGATATTATCATTTGAAACTAAAAAAGAAAGTGAATATTAGTAAATGGAAAAGATTGAAGTGAATCTTATTGTTTGTTTTAAATTATTTTAGGGAGTGTGCAAGGTGGTGATTTTGAACCTTACGCGGAAGTGAACCCTACTTCGTGAGTTTCCATGCTTGTTTCAGGTTTACGCAAATGTTTGTAAATGAATGTATTGAAGTGATTGTTATGTGAAAATTGACTTTGAACCCTCTAATGGGATGGTGTGTACTTTATCGCACCTACCCATTTGAGTAAAAGTGATTGTGAAAGTGACTTGAAGTGATTGATTGTAAAGTGCTTTAAAGTGTATTATAGTGATTGCATGTGTTTGGAAAGGTCAGGAAATCCCTGAGACCTATAGGTGAACCCGTCAACTCGAACTGGAGGCTAGGCCTAGGTCGAGGAGAAAGGGAAGAACCATAGGGTTACCTAAACGTCATAAAGCACAAGGACTCGACTGCGTGATACATGCTCGAACTTGGTTTTAAACCAGCCCAAAAGAGCAACAACCCGGAAGTGAATTGAAAATGTACTGACTTGGTGATGGACTCGTCCCTAATGGAGAGTACCAAATAAAGTGAAGTGTTTCAAAGTGAAAGTGCAATGTACACTATCAAAGTGAAGCGAAAAGTGTTTGGCGTGCGGGCCCGGTGGGGGTTTGGAGGAGTAAGGGGAAAGAGGAGTTCTACATGGTAATAGTGACAGCTTGACTGAGTGTCAACCACCGTTCGTGGTGGGCAAGTTTCTTGGAATTTGGCCCCGAGGGCCCCAGATCCCACATTGTATTGTTAATTGCTTTTCTATCTGTTTATATTTCAAGTATTATTGCAAAGTGAAATTGTTTATGTGTTAAGTGGCCCGCATGTTTTTTTTTTGGGAACTCACGGGCTTTTTAGCTCACCCTTTCCATTTGTTTTCCTTAGCAGGAAATGAGCAACCAAGTGGTGGTGCCAACCCTTGAGATTAGGGCTTTCAAATGTTTTGATATGTATTTTGAAGAATTATGGATATTGCCCCTTTTGCGGTCTCTTGTATAATGGAATCATGTATTTATCGAATTGTAATTGGGATGTTATATATTTGTAAGACATTGTACTCTTCTGTATTGTATCCAGGGTTTTAGTCGTTAAGTATTGTTGAACAAGTGAGTGAGTGAGTCCCGGCGAGAGTCAGAAGGGTCCCAGACCCCTTTGGTCCCTTAGGGAAGGTGGGTCACACAGTGGTATCGTGAGCCTAGGTTTGAATAGTCCGGGCATAGAGAGTTAGTGAATTGTTAAGGGTTTAGTAGGTTAGGAGCAAAAGTGAAGTGAGGGTTATGTGTTTATGAATATGTAATGTTGACTTTTAAGTTAGAATGAGTATTAATAGAGTTCTTTCTTGTAGGTTATGGAGCCCTGAGGGAGTGAGGGCCCACACCCATAGCCTACCCGCTATCTTATCGCTGGGTTCTGGGTGCCCGTAGCTTACAACCCTAGGATCCCACTAGCCGTCTGCCATGGTGTTGGAAGACCCACGCCATCCCGACGTGGTGCTTGCTGCTCACCGAGAGAGGAAGAGGTTGACTAGGATCAACCGTGAGCCGTGAGGAGATTGAGAGACTCACCACCTGGCCCGCACTGACTTGCTAGGATTGGAGAGCTTGAGGCCGAGGTTCATTTGGCAAACGAGGGAACCGCTAGGATAGTGAGGGTGGCTTGAGAGAGGGTCGAGGATATTGCTGCTGGATGTGAGGCCTTGATTGGAGGGGTGATTGAGGCCAACCGAAGTAGAGAGGCTTGCTGATCACCTCTTACCGATGCTGATTTGGGAGGAGAGCCGATTGAGTCCGCTGGAGATGCCTGCCATGGTCGAGGAGACCCTCGACTTGATGTCCGATCCCTCCGAGGATGAGCCTGAGACTTCTCTTCACCGGACCCGATAGATTAGCTTGACTTGACCTTAGGGCTTTGTAATCTTTGTGGGGAGTAAGTCAGAGTGGGTTCCCAACTTTGTAAAGTGCATGCTTGCTAACTGCAAGTACCATATTTTGTTTAAGTGTACTTGAGAACTTGATATACCAATGTGTATCTTTTGACAAAAGCATGCTTGACTGATGTACTCTTGGCACCATGTTGTAATGAAATGTATTTATGAAAATGTTTTGCCTATTTTCTAAAGCAATTGTTCTAATTGTGTTGTTACTTTTTCCTGTGTTCATGATAATTTGATGGCCCTCTAGAGAACTATGGACGGTAGGAGAGGACGAGGTCGAGGGCGTGGAACTAGGCTTCTTCAAAGTATTGAAATGACCATGAATCTACGCCGATGAATCAAGGGGTTGGGGTTAACTTTGTAGAGCAAATGGCTACGGCCATGAACCGTATGACTGAGATTTTAGATCGTATGGCTGGGCAACAAGGCCCTGGACCTGAGCAACACCTTGGTAACGCTGGAGTTGGTGAGGACCGAGCACTTGAGAGATTTCAAAGATTTAACCCCCCAAAATTCTGTGGTGAACCTAACCCTAAAGTTGCTGAGGGTTGGTTAGAAAGGATTACTGATATTTTCACTGCTCTAGACTATACTGAGGAAAGGCAAATAACCTTTGCCACATTCCAATTTGAGGGAGCTGCCCGTTCTTGGTGGGCCATGATAAGAACCAAATGGGAAAGAGAGAATACCCCTAGGACTTGGGTAAATTTTACTCGAGAGTTTAATGCCAAGTTTCTTCCTCCAATAGTGCAAGAGAAAAGGGAGGATGATTTCATTAGGTGTAAACAAGGATTACAGAGTGTGACGGAGTATGAAGCACAGTTTACTAAACTCTCAAGATTTGCCCCTGAGTTGGTGGCCACTGAACAAAGGAGAGTAAGAAGATTTGTCCAGGGATTGAATGTAGAACTACAAGAGATCTTAGCAGCTGCTCAAGTTAATAGTTTTAGTGAAGCCGTGGAAAGGGCTTGGAGGATTGAAGGAGCCAAAGCACAAGTAAGGAATTTTAATGCAAGAAAAAGGAATGCACCTAGTGGTAGTCGTGGTCCAATGGACATGAATGTTCCAACTCCTAAGTTTGGAAGAGAAATGGGTAGAACAACCCCCTCTGGCTCGTCAAGGGGATCAAATTTGAGAGGGACATACTCAAGAGGAGGAGTGTCTAGAGGGAGTGTGAGAGGAAGAGGACTATCAAGGGGAGGTTCCCAAGGAAGTCAAGTCTCTACCCCTGTCTTGTGGCTTTTGTGGGAAGCCAAACCACACCGGAGAATGAATATTGGAGAAAGAGTGGAGCATGTCTCAAGTGTGGTAGTACGGAGCATCAGTTATCTGCTTGTCCGATGGCCTAAGGAGGAGGTATGACCCAACCAGCAAGCAAACCCACTGCCAGTCAAGCTAGTGCCGCAGGGAATCGACCAAGAGTACCAGCTGGTCTACGCCATTGACCAACAGAAGTTCCCCGACCCTACCAAGTGGTTGAAGGTACCATCCCCGCCTTTCATCGCTTAGCTAAGATTTTGATTGATCCCGTGCATCACATTCTTTTGTGAATCCTTCCTTTTTAAATGGAGTAGACATAAAGCCTACTAGATTACCTTATGATTTGGAAGTTAAGACACCCACGGGGGACAAAGTTTAATTACTAGTTGGGTATACCAGAATTGTGATATTTGGATAGGAGAAAGGAAGCTAGTGGTGGACTTGATTAGTCTAGACATCAAGGGGTATGATGTTATCATAGGGATGGATTCTCTAGCCCGTTATCATGCTAAATTGGATTGTAGGCAAAGACCGTGGAATTTTCTATTCCCGAGAGGCTACCTTGAATTAGACGTAAAAGGGAGATTAGCGTCATCTGCCCTCATTTCGGGGATTAAAGCGAGAAAATTGTTAAGTAAAGGGGCTCAAGGGTATTTGGCCTTTTTGATAAATCCCCCTAGTGATAAAATGAAGTTGGAGGAAGTGCCGATTGTGAAGGATTTTCCCGATGTCTTCCCATAGAGGAATTAAAAAGTCTACCTCCGATAATGGTGGAATTTAAGATTGATTTGTTGCCGTGGACAGCTCCAATTTCTAAGACTCCAGATCAAATGGCTCCAGCTGAACTTAAGGAATTGAAGGTCCAATTACAAGATCTATTGGAGTGAGGTTTTATCGAGAGAGTGACTCACCTCTGGGGAGCACCTGCACTTTGTTAAGAAAAGGATGGAAGTTTGAGGTTGTGCATTGACTATCGAGGGCTTAACGATGTGACAATAAAGAATAAATATCCTTGCCGCCATTGATGAACTATTTGACCAATTACAAGGTTCAGTGGTCTTTTCTAAATTAGACCTTAGGCAAGGGTACTACCAATTGAGGATTAGAAAGGAAGACGTACCGAGGACTGCTTTTAACTCGAGGTACGGGCATTTTGAGTTTGTGGTAATGCCCTTTGGATTGACCAATGCTCCAGCAGCCTTTATGGATATGATGCAACAGGTCTTTAAACCCTATTTGGATCAATTTGTGGTTGTATTCATAGATGACATTTTGGTATACTCAAAGACCCGAGAGGATCATGCTCAACACTTGAAGATAGTGCTCCAAACTTTAAGAGAACATCAATTGTATGCTAAGTTCAACAAGTGTGAGTTTTGGTTAGAGGAAGTGTCATTTTTAGGGCATAAAATTTCTAAGGATGGAATTGCTGTGGATCCATCCAAAGTGGAGACAGTAACTCAATGGAGGCAACCTAGAAATCCTACTGAGGTTAGAAGTTTCTTGGGCTTGGCAGGATACTACCGTCGATTCATTCACGATTTCAAAGATTGCGGCCATCACGGATTTGACTAAAAAAGCATGTTAAGTTTGCTTGGAATCCAAAGTGTGAGGCTAGTTTTCAAGAGTTAAAGAAGCGTTTGACAACAGCCCATGTGTTGACTTTGCCAAATGGAAAAGATGGGTTTGTAGTTTATTCAGACACCTCGAAAGAAGGATTAGGGTGTGTCCTGATGCAAAATGGAAAAGTTATTACCTATGCCTCTAGGAAATTAAAGCCTCATGAGCAAAATTATCCAACACATGATCTGAGTTGGTCATTTTTTTGAAAGTGGAGACATTACTTATATGGGGTGACATTTGAGGTTTTTACTGATCACAAAAGTCTCAAGTATTTGTTCTCTCAAAAGGAATTGAATCTAAGACAGAGGCGATAGGTAGAATTTCTTGAGGACTATGATTGCACCATAAGTTATCATCCTGAAAGGCCAACAAGGTGATGCCTTAAGTCGAAAAGGCTCAAATAGCAGCGATGGTAAAGGAGTGGGAAATGTTAGAAAAGGTTGGTGATTGGAACCCTCATTTGGAAAAACAGAAGGTCATCTTTGGGAATATAGTGTTGAGATCTTCCATCCTAGAACGTATTAAAGAGGTACAAAAAGGAGATTCCATGGTGCAAAAGTGGATTGGAAAAGTGAATAAAGGAGAAACCCTAGACTTTAAGTTAGGACCTGAGGGGATTTTGAGGTTTCGAAATCGTATTGTTGTTCCAGACAATGAAGAGTTGAGGAAAAAAATTTTAGAAGAAGCACATCGTTCTAAGTATACAATTCACCCTGGGAATAATAAAATGTACCAAGACTTGAAAAGGATGTATTGGTGGGATGGAATGAAGAGAGATGTGGCTAGATTTGTTCGACTGCCTCTGTGCCAACAAGTTAAAGGAGCACCAAAACCTTCCGGACTTTGCAACCCTTAGAGATACCTGAATGGAAATGGGATCATATCACTATGGATTTTGTGACCTGGTTGCCTAGGAGTCAAAAAAGAGATGATGCGCTTGGGTGATAGTGGATCGACTTACTAAACCGCTCATTTTCTACCGTAAGTATGAAATGTCCTTTGGAGAAGTTGGCTCGATTGTACTTGGATGAAATTGTTAGACTACATGGGGTACCTATGAGCATCGTCTCTGATAGAGATCCAAGGTTTGTTTCTCGATTCTGGCAAAAGTTACAAGAGAATTTGGGACTAAGGTTAGTTTGAGACCGCCTACCATCCCCAAACGGATGGACAATCTGAAAGGACAATTCAAACTTTGGAAGACATGTTGAGGTTATGTATATTGGATTTTGAGGAAGTTGGAGTCAACACATGCCTCTAGTTGGAATTTGCCTACAACAATAGTTACCATGCTTCATTGCATGGCTCTTATGAAACACTTTATGGGAGAAGGTGTATATCACCTATTCATTGGGATGAAGTAGGGGAAAAGAAAATTTTAGATCCAACCACTATCCCTTGGGTTGAGGAGGCTTTGAGAAAGTAAAGCTAGTTCGAGAAAGACTTCAAACGCTCAAAGTCGACAAAAGAGTTATGCCGATAACCAAGAAAAGATTTGGAGTTCATGTGGGGACAAAGTATTTCTGTGGTTAAGCCTATGAAAGGAGGAGTGGTATCCAAAAAGGGGAAGAAATTGAAACCACGATATGTAGGACCATTTGAGATTCTCAAACGAGTAGGCAAAGTGGCATACCAGTTGATTTACCCTCAACATGTCAAAGATCCACAATATTTTCCACGTGTCCATGCTTAAGAAGTATCATCCAGACCCAAGCCATGTGTTGTCTTTAGGAGAGATTGAAGTAGATGAATCCTTGTCCCATAAGAGCGCCCTGTAAAATCCCTCATGAGAAGTGAAAGACTTGAGGAACAAGAAGATCCCATTGGTCAAAGTTCTTTGGAGGAATCATGCTATTGAGGAAGCAACATGGGAATTGGAGGAAAAGATGAAGAAGAGTCATCCGTAGTTATTTACCTAGAAGGTAAGGAATTTTGAGGACAAAATTCTCTGAGGAAGGATGTAGGGCCTCAAAAATTCAAATTTATTTCTAAAATGCATAATAATATTTATATTGAGTTTATTTATTGAAATATTAGTGAAAATATGTTTAAAGTGATTATTTCTCAATTTAGAGAATTTTATACCAATTGTTTGCCAGTGTGGTTTTGGCCAAATTTTAGCGTTAAAAATTGTTCGTGAATAGTGACTTGACTTGAAATCGAGCATATGTAGTGATATTTTGGAAATATTATTATGGTGAGATAGTGTCGGATGAAAGAAACCAATGTAAGTTAGACTGTCAGGTGACGCTGACATAAAGTGACATAAAGCACCTTTTTCCCTTAAAAAAGGGAAAAGCACTTTTAGGCATTTAAAAGCCTTGACTTCTTGGCCTCCTTAAGCTTTATTTGCTGCTGCAAAAATCTGGAGTAGAGAGAGAGAGGAGAGCCGAGAGGGAGCTTGAGAGAAAGAGAGAAATTGTCTTCAAAATTCCTTCCATTCTTGATCCAATCTTCTTGAAACTTCAAACACCAACAACCACCATCATCTTCATCATCCTAGCAGCCGAGGAAGAGGAGAGAGAGAAGGAGGTTTGGGCTGAAATTCTTGGAAGAAAACAAGAGGTAAGTGGGTTTGATCTTCCATTTCCTTTTCTTCCTACCAATAACATGAGTTTGTGAAGAGTTGATGATGATTTTGTGGCTTGATTTCCATCTCCTCACTTCACCTGAACCAAGGAAAGGAGAGAGAGAGGGAGGTCTGAATTTTTGGAAAGGAAAAAGGAAGGAAGAAAAGCTTGGGTGATCATTTTGGGCTCGATCTTAGACTTTGTGACGTATATCTTCGACAGATCTTGAAGATCTTGAGTTGGGTTCGAGGATCTTGGAAGTCATCAAGCTTGGGAGTAACTTTCTTGGAGAAAAGCTTGAGAGATCTTGTTGGATTTTGCCGGATCTCGTTGGATCTTGACAGATCCGGAGGTATAAACCTCGAACCTTGTAGATCTAGTTTTATTAGTGTTGATTAGTGTAGATCTGTAGTTAATATTGATAAAATGAAATCATCTGAAAAGATGAAGTTGGGCTCTTGAAATCCCAACCTAGGTAGCGGACTTGAGGTGGCCTCTAGGTAGCGGACTTGAGGATCTGATTGGGAATTTGATTGTTATTTGTGAATTTGTCTTGATATGGTTAGAAATTAGGGTTTTTGGTTGATTGAGAAATTGAAGGAAAATGTATATTATGGCCAAAACCCATGCCTGGTAATTTCAATGTTTGATTTTGGAATGTCGTGAATGTTCTCGAAGGGTTTTACTCTTTGAGAAAAAATGTGTATATTGTTCAAATTGTGAGTGTATATGTGTGTGAGTGAGTGTTTGGATTTTAAAAGGGTAAAAAGTGTAGTTTTCATGAAATCTGAGTGAAAAGTGCTATTTGACTGAATTTGAATGTTTTACTATATTTTGATTAAAATCTGGGGATTTTGAATACAATGACTTGGTATAAAATGTTTTGTGCTAATATGGAAGTTTTGATTAAAAGTGAACGTCGATTGGGTTGTGTAAAAATGAATGTTGAGGTGTGAGACCTCACTTAAATATAGTAAACGTGCTTGTAGTGCCAATAAGTATATCGGTGAGATGTTTTCTTTTAAAATGGTAAAGTGATTTTCCAAGGGAATTTATTTGGAAATTGAGCTATGTGGAATGAATACTTTTCCTCGAGAAAGTTTTGCGGATATTATCATTTGAAACTAAAAAGTGAAAGTGAACTGTATTAGTAAATGGAAAAGATTGAAGTGAATCTTATTGTTTGTTTTAAATTATTTTAGGGAGTGTGCAAGGTGGTGATTTTGAACCTTACGTGGAAGCCGAACCCTACTTCAGTGAGTTTCCATGCTTGTTTCGTGTTTACATGCAAATGTTTGTAAATGAATGTATTGAAGTGATTGTTATGTGAAAATTGACTTTTGAACCCTCTAATGGGGATGGTGTGTACTTTATCGCACCTACTCCATTTGAGTAAAAGTGATTGTGAAAGTGACTTGAAGTGATTGATTGTAAAGTGCTTTAAAGTGTGTTATAGTGATTGCATGTGTTTGGAAAGGTCGAAATCCTCGAGACCTATAGGTGAACCCCAACTCGAACCGGAGGTTAGGCCTAGGTCGAGAGAAAGGGAAGAGCCATAGGTTACCTAAACGTCACAAAGCACTGACTCACCAGCTGAAACATGCTCGAACTTGGTTTTAAACCAGCCTCCAAAAGAGCAACAACCCAAGAAGTGAATTGAAAATGTACTGACTTGGCGTATGGACTCGTCCCTAATGGAGAGTACTCAAATAAAGTGAAGTGTTTCAAAGTGAAAGTGCAATGTACACTATCAAAGTGAAGTGAAAGGTGTTTAGCGGGGCCCGTGGGGTTTGGAGGAGGAGAAAGTGAAGTTCTACATGGTAATAGTGACAGCTGACGAGTGTCAACCACCGGTTGTGGTTGGTGGGCAAGTTTCGTGGAATTTGGCCCCTGAGGGCCCCCGTATCCTACATTGTATTGTTAATTGCTTTTCTATCTGTTTATATTTCAAGTATTATTGCAAAGTGAAATTGTTTATGTGTTAAGTGGCCTGCATGTTTTTTTTTGGGAACTCACGGGCTTTTTAGCTCACCCTTTCCATTTGTTTTCCTTAACAGGAAATGAGCAACCAAGTGGTGGTACTAACCCTTGAGATTAGGGCTTTCAAATGTTTTGATATGTATTTTGGAGAATTATGGATATTACCCCTTTTGTGGTCTCTTGTATAATGGAATCATGTATTTATCGAATTGTAATTGGGATGCTATATATTTGTAAGACATTGTACTCTTCTGTATTGTATCCAGGGTTTTAGTCATTAAGTATTATTGAACAAGTGAGCGAGTGAGTCCTGGCGAGAGCTGGGCAGGCGGTCCGCCGACCCCTTTGGTCCGCCTTAGGGAAAGGTGGGGTCGTCACATACCAAACACCAACCTATAGGGGGACATCCCAATAGGCATCTTATAAGCAGTTCTATTGGTCCAGAGTGCATCTTCCAACCTCAAACTCCAATCTTTACGATCAGGGTGAACCATTTTCTCCAAAATTGACTTGATTTCTCTATTCGAAATCTCCACTTGCCTATTGGTTTGAGGATAATAAGAGGTGGAAACTTTATGAATGACTCTATATCTATGGAGTAGAGCAGCAATCACCCGATTGCAGAAATGCTTCCCCCTATCACTGATCATGGCCCTTGGCATTCCAAAGCGATCAAAAATATAACTCCTCACAAAATCTGCAACTACTTTAGAGTCATTAGTCCGGGTGGCCTTAACTTCCACCCATTTTGACACGTAGTCAACAGCCAATAAAATATACAGAAACCCATAAGATGAGGGAAAAGGACCCATGAAGTCAATACCCCAAACATCAAAAATTTCACAAAATATTATGGGGATCTGGGGCATTTGGTCTCTACGAGATATGTTACCTACCCTTTGACATCTATCACAAGATTTGCAAAACACATAAGCATCTTTGAAAAGGGTAGGCCAGTAGAAACCACTTTCTAATACCTTACGGGTAGTTCGCTTAGGCCCAAAATGGCCACCACATGCATAAGAGTGACAAAAAGTTAAAATAAAATTGAATTCAGATTCACTCACGCATCGACGCATCACTTGATCCGCGCAATGCTTCCAAAGATAGGGGTCATCCCAGATGAAATACTTGGCATCACTCTTCAGTTTGTCCCTTTTAGCCTTTGGCCAACCTGTAGGCAATTGATTAGTCACTAAGAAATTTACAAGGTCAGCATACCAAGGTGTGGACGACTTAATGGCAAGCAATTGCTCTTCAGGAAACGCCTCTCTCAATGGCGGATCATCCGTATTTGTAAGCAAACGACTCAGGTGATCAGCTACTAGGTTCTCCGCCCCACTTTTATCCTTTATCTCCAAATCGGACTCTTGCAGGAGCAAAATCCATCTAATGAGCCTTGGTTTTGCATATTTCTTTGTCAATAAATACCGTAAGGCTGCATGATCAGAAAAAACTATTACTTTTGCACCCAATAAATAAGACCTAAATTTTTCTAATGCAAAAACAACAGCTAGTAATTCTTTCTCAGTTGTAGAGTAATTAAGCTGAGCTCCATTCAAGGCCTTAGATGCATAATAGATTGCATGTGCCACCCTACCAATCCTTTGCCCCAAAACCGCTCCCACTGCATAATCACTTGCGTCGCACATTATTTCAAATGGGAGGTTCCAATCTGGGGGTTGAATGATAAGTGGCGATGTCAATGACCCCTTCAATTTATCAAACGCCACCTTGCATTCGTTGGTGAAGTCAAATGGTACGTCCTTTTGCAACAATTTGAACAAGGGTGCTCCAATTTTGGAAAAATCTTTGATGAATCTTCTATAAAACCCTGCATGACCCAAAAAGGGACGTACCTCCCGTACACTTTCGGGGTAAGGCAAAGCAGAAATAATATCTATTTTTGCTTTATCTACCTCTATTCCCTTAGCTAACACAACATGCCCTAGGACAATACCATGGTCCACCATAAAGTGGCATTTTTCCCAATTAAGAACCAAATTTGTTTCCATGCACCTCTTCAAAATTAGAGCTAGATTATCAAGGCATTCATCAAAACTATCCCCATATACACTAAAATCATCCATGAAAACCTCAATAATTTTTTCCACATACTCAGAAAAGATACTTACCATATACCTTTGGAAAGTTGCTGGGGCATTACAGAGACCGAAGGGCATTTGACGGTAAGCAAAAGTACCGAATGGGCAGGTGAACCTGGTCTTTTCTTGGTACTCTGGTGCTATGGCAATTTGGAAATATCCTGAAAAACCATCCAGAAAACAATAGTAAACACGACCAGCCAACCTTTCTATCATTTGATCAATAAAGGGTAAAGGGAAGTGGTCTTTTTTCGTGACGACGTTTAATTTCCTGTAGTCAATGCACTGTCGCCATCCCGTGGGCTTCCTGACAAGGACCATCTCTCCTTCTTGGTTCTCCTCTACAGTTACTCCCGCCTTTTTCGGGACTACTTGTACTGGGCTCACCCATGGGCTGTCCGAAATAGCGAAGATAATACCCACCTCCAGGAGTTTAAGTATCTCCTTTTTAATCACTTCCATCATAAGTGGGTTTAATCTTCATTGAACTTGTCTTACCCGCTTGGCATTAGCCTCTAGCCGTATTCGGTGCATGCACAAGGATGGACTGATTCCTTTGATGTCTGCTATGTTCCACCCAATCGCCTCCTTATGATCTCTAAGAAGACGCACCAATTTATCCTCTTGATTCGGCGATAATTGCGAAGAAATAATCACTGGTAGTGTCTCCTTGTCTCCGAGAAAAGCATACTTCAAATGGCTCGGGAGAGGTTTGAGCTCCAATTCTAGTGCCTGCACCACAAAAGGCAACAATTTTTGCTGAGATTCTTGTATAAAAAGAGAAGTTAATTCATACCTTGAAACAATGGGTGGGAGTGAATGCAATGCCTCCACCACATGACACAACTCGTCACTGAGTTCCACATCAAGAGGTTCTCCCAACTCCAAAGGTTTGGCCAGAGCCACTTCCAGTGCATCATTTCTGTCTAATTCAAAAGTTTTCTGTACAAGACGCTCAATCACACTTAAAGCAAAAACTGAGTTAGATTCTTTTGGGTATTTCATTGCATCAAAAATATTAAAATTTACAATCTCTCCATCAAATTCCATTGATAAAGTACTCTCATTCACATCTATTTTTGTCCTAGCAGTGCTTAGAAAAGGCCGACCTAACAAAATAGGTGATGGATTCAATGATCTTTCATCTCCCATATCTAAGACATAGAAATCTGCTGGAAATATAAGCTCATTAATTTGTACCAAAACATCTTCAACTAACCCTTCCGGATAAGCATTAGTACGGTCCGCTAGTTGAATTATGATGCCAGTTTCCTTAAGTGGCCCAAGATTTAGGGAAACATAAATGGTTTTAGGCATCACATTAATTGAAACCCCTAAATCTAGCATTGCTTTCCTAATCATGGTGTCTCCTATTTTACAGGGGATCGTAAATATACCTGGATCCCCACACTTGGGTGGGAGCTTTCTTTGAAGTATAGCTGACACGTTTTCTCCCACCACCACTCTTTCATCACCCCTTAGCTTTCTTTTATGGGTGCACAAGTCTTTCAAAAATTTTGCATACCTTGGTACCTGCTTGATTGCATCCAGCAAGGGGATGTTGATCTCTATTTTCCGGAACACGTCCAAGATCTCTTTCTCCTTCTCCGCCTTCTTTGTTTTCTCCAGCCTACAAGGAAAAGGAGGTAAATTAGATTTAGTAGGAATTGAAGGATTAGAGGTCACCTTGAGCCCTACATGAATGTGTCCCTCCTCTTCTATCTCCTTCTCAATCTCTTCTTCATGTTTACCCTTGGGCTCCCTTAATTTTGGCCCTTCCACCTCTCTACCACTTCTCAATGTCATGGCACTGACATTTTTGGGGTTCGCCTCAGGCTGTGATGGCAATTTCCCAAAAACTTGAGATTCCGGTCTGTTGATTGTGGTAGCCATGTGACTCATTTGAGTCTCCAAATTCTTCGTACCTGCCCTAGTCTCCTGTTGGAATTGGACAGTGTTCTGTTGGAATTGAGTGGTGCTCGTGGCCAAATTCTTTACAATTTCTTCCAAAGAGCTTCCAGAATTCACGGATGAAGGCTGAGGTTTCGCTTGATAAGGTTGCAAAAATCCTGGAGGGCGGTTCACGAATGAATTCTGAGACCTATTCCCGTAGCTAAAATTGGGGTGGTCCCGCCAACCTGGATTATACGTATTGGAATAGGGGTCGTACGGCCTACGTGGTGCGGGCACGCTTCCAGCCATATTAACTTGTTCCGCTCCATCTTCTTGCAAAATTGGGCATGCATCTGTGGAGTGGCCGGTGTTTGTACAGATTCCACAGACCTTCGCTTGAAGTGCATTCCCCACAGCCAGTTGTCGTACAGCAGATGTTAACTCAGACAACTGTTGCTAAATAGATGAGGATTCTACCTCGTTGACTCTACGGGTGGGGTGACTCTCACGGCAGCCAAATTGCTGAGAATTTTCTGCCATTACCTCAATGAGATCCCAAGCTTCCCTTGGTGTTTTATTTGCCAGTGCTCCCTCGCTTGCAGCATCAATGACACTCCTGTCAGATGGCTGAAGTCCTTCATAAAAGTATTGGATCAATAGTTGTTCACTAATCTGATGCTGCGGGCATCTAGTGCACAACTTGTTGAACCTTTCCTAATAGTCATATAAAACTTCTCCAGGATACTGTTTAATACTACATATCTCCTTTCTCAAACTTGCAGCCCGAGATGCAGGGAAATATTTCTCCAAGAACTTCTTTTTCAGTTGTGCCCAAGTTGTGATACTACCTGCAGGTAGGTAGTACAGCCAATTTTTTGCTCCATCTTTGAGGGAGAAGGGGAATGCTCTGAGTTTAATCTGTTCTTCAGTGACCCTAGGAGGCTTCATACTGGAATATATCACTTCAAACTCTTGGATGTGTTTGTGAGGTTCTTCACCAGACAAACCATGGAATGCGGGCAAAAGATGGATTAGCCCAGATTTCAACTTAAAGGAAGTATTCTCAGCCAAAGTTGGGAATGTAATGCACAGAGGCTACTGAGTTAGATCTAGAGCAGCCAATTCCCTTACTGTTCTAGGAGCGTTGGCCATGTTGACTTCTTCTTCTGAATCACTCGATTGATTAGTTGGAGATTCTGGCAGTTGAAGTCCCGAGGATGTAGTGACCAACAATTCTTCCTTATGCTCCCTGGTCTCCTTCCTTAGCCTACGGGCGGTCTTCTCTACCTCAGGATCGTAAGTCAACTCACCTGTACGAGAAGAATGTGGCATAAACTAGCAAAGGTACCAAGTATCAACAGTAAATAGCCTAAAAAGAAACAAATTAACCAAAACACCGTTTCCCGGCAATGACGCCAAAAATTGACAAGTGCCGAACCTGTGCAATAATAAATATTTAAAAATCCTAATTACCACCACAATTCTGAGGGAACGGATAGGAAAAATGTCTCTTTCCAGGTCATAGGAAAATGGGGGGTTTGGATGTGATAGAACTGGAAATAAAATAAATAAACTTAGAAAATGAAATTGAAAACACTAAATAAATAAATCACCAAAGAACAGACAAAGAGTAATTTACTAGAAATAACAAATGATAAAATTCTACCCAAAGGGACAACGTCTCAGGCACAGTATCACTTGATTATTGATGCATAAATATTTCATTTATTTGTCACTAGGCTAGTTATAGTTGCCAACAAGCTCTGACAACCAGCTTTTCCTTACTTTTTCGACAGCCAAGGTACGTCCGTTAACTGCTTCCCTAACCAGATAACAACCCTAGGTACGACCATAGGAATTTAATTATCCAATTGCATTAAAAGCTCGAAAAACCCAACCCTAACCAATGAACACGCTAAGAGGGTTCATTTAAGCTAGATCATACGTTTCCCCAACATAAAACCAATTATGGTGGTCGCCACTAATTATTAACTAAATGAACGATTATGTATTCAATTAGTTAATTTGACAGTAGGCTATTAGGTTAATTTAAATACCCGGCTGTTGATACTCAATTAACAAAATAACCCTTAATCAATTAATCCAGAAAACGTACGAATAGTAACAAATTAAAAGAAAGGTTAGAGATTCAATTAGATCTCACAAATGTATTGGACCGCGCCTTTGAATTGTTCTTTGAGTAGATGAGGAATTTAGCCGCTCCTCATGGAGAATTGCATCCCAGACTTGTTTGAGGAATTTTCAACAGTGAACATAACCACAAAAAGACGAAATAAAGATATGAAATATGAAGCTTCCCACGTCAACGAGCCAACAGCCAAAATGCCTTCCTTTGTTTTAATTGTTTTTGACTAATCAAAACATGAGAAGAAGATGCTTTCTCAATTGCGTGGAGTTGTCTTCCCAAGGGAATTACTAATACCAATGAAAAGAAAAACTCTGAAGGAGAAGTAAAAAACAATTGGGACGTGAAGCTCCAGAGACAAAAAGACGTCCCCCCCTCTCCAAGCGACGGCTTGGCTCATCCCCCCAAAATAGAAAACCTTAGTTTCCCTACTTAACTAGGACTTCTAATCCTAATTGGAGTCTAACTTTCTAAAAAGCAAAAATAAAATAAAATGGAAATCAATTACAAAATTTCCTAACTAAAAGGGTCTTTAACCAATTACTGAAAATGAATAAAATCTTCCATCAATGATAGGAATTGTCAGGCGTAGGATGTCTTCACATAATTTCTTCTTCACAGCCCAATGTAGCGTGCCCGCGCCTTGACCTTGAAGGTCTTCTGAAATTTTTTTGGAATTTTACAAAACTAGCACTTTTAACCTCCAAATTAATCCAATGACCTAAATAGATGCCAAGAATCAAACATAAGTAGAATAAAGCAATTAATACAATATTTAGGCCATAATTAAGGGAAATATCCATAAATAATGTGTATAATTAAAGACTAAACAGAAAGCATAGATGGACATGCACAGAGGTGCGGAACTAAATTTAATAGTGGACTCCATCACATCTTCACATCCCAAGCCTCCATCTTCACCTTTCCAAACCTTAAACTTGACTACTGTCAGCTCCTCACAGCCGTCATCCCATGTATTTCCTAGGCAAACAAGACAAAACTCACCTCCTTCTAGATCAACAAAATTAGTATTGGGGCCAGATTGTAAGCTGTTATCCAACAAGGGTAGCTTTCTCACAACTTTCCCATGAAGAATCTCAAAAGCGACCACAGGGGGTTTGGAATAAGGCGCATTGCATAACAGGGGGTTTTATTTACCATGAACAGGACATAACCAATCCAAATGGTCGGACTATTAGTTAAGCAAATTTCCTATTTGGAGAATGAAATTCATAATAACATACGCATTACATAGCTAACCCAAACCAGCACCTACATCATTCGATAAACTGATTGCAAAGCAAAATAACTAACTTAGAATAATATCTTAGCCCTAATTAAACGGCATTGACATGTCATAAAGCAAACCTATCACAGGTTCATTGTTAGTCATAAGATTTCCACTAAAACAAATCTTAATAGAAGAAGTAATTGAAGTCGTATGAGTAGGTGATACACCATCATTTTTGGTGTTAGTTTTTAAAGAATACTTCTCTTGAAGCAGAGTTTATTAAAATCTGGAGATACCATGCTATAATCCTAAGTAAACAAGTCGGAATGTGATGTGATGCAAAAGTGTTCCAACAAGAATTAAACTTTGGAAAAAATGATCTTCAGTCTCTTTCTTCTTCATATTCAGTAGCCAAAAACTATATCCAACTTTGGCAGGACTACAGTTTTCGAGAATCAGTTGCGAGGTCAAAGATTACAAACTGGGGAGGGGAAGTCCAGAAATAACTCTGTATGCTTAGATTATGGATTACCACATCCATGCACTGCCAGAATATAGTCCGAAGTAGTCTTGTGGGAATGCAATTGACATCACCATCAATGATTCAAGCTCTATAACTTTAGTGCTAGCAAACTAGTACCCATAAATTTTCTGATTTTGTCAAGCAAAATTTGGGGAGTTAAGAAATTATCTATGTAAACAACAACATACAAGTGATTGCACACAAAGATTAAAAGATTCAGACATAAATTTTTGGAAAATAAGAAATGCAAGATTAGGGCAAAAAATTTGTAAAAGAATTTTGGGAACATTAAAACACATAGAGAGAGATAGAGGGAGGGAGGGAGGGAGGAACTAACCTTTTCTTGAGGCAATTAACTGGATCTAGACAGCCAGCATTGTGAGTCCACGCAAGAGAAAAAGAGCCTAAGATAATTGATGGTGAGAATCGGTGGTGAAAGGGTGGTGAGAGGCTAAGAGAATGAGAGTCGGTGGTGAGAGGAGAGTTTCAGCTCAAAGACTTAGCACCATTTTGGGGAGAGCGTGAGCTGAAACACAAAGACTGCTGGGTTTGTCCGCCATTGCTAAAGACAAAGACTTTGAGTGTGCGCCGAAAGTTTTGCTGGGTTTGTCCGTCACTTCTACCCTTAAATTCTTTTGAAAAAAAATTTGACTTCAACTATCCCTCCTTCCACACAAAATTTCTATGAAACATTTTTGTTTGTATTTCAAGTATAGATTTTACTTATATATTATTACTTATTATTTTTTGACAAAAAACAAATATTTTTTTAATCATGGGGGCAATATAGTGTCACTAAAAAATAATGCAAAAAAATATTACAAATTTTTTGGAATTTTTTATTTTTAATTTTATTTCAAATATAGATTTTTCACATACAATATTATTCATTATTTTTTGACAAAAATATTTTTGTATCATGGGGGCAATTTAGTTTCACTATAATATATTGCAAAAAAATGAAAGTAGTTTAGTAACTACATGTAAAATAAAGGCAATTCATTCTATAATGACAATAATATATTCATTGAAAAACATCATTGACAACTAAGAAAACTCTTCACAGAATACTAGTAGCAACAGTCATGAAATTCAACATCTTCTCAGTATTTTATTCTACCATGTTCTAGGTATTTGTTCGTGGGAATATTATTGTGATGACATATTAAATTTATCACGAACTAGTTGTCCCAATTAAACAATTCTGATGAAGTGGGATGTTTTGGGTAAAGTCTACCCTCTTTTTGTGGCGACTTTTTTTTCGGTTCTTAATTTATTTGAGACATAGATTTTGCAGTTGTAGTATAATTTCTTATTTTAAAAATATCCATCATTGGTGACAAAATTTGTTATTTTTATACAAGTGAAAATAATCTTTTTATTACATTTCTAATAGTTGAGCTGAAATTTTAAACACATTTCTTATAATTGCAAAACTAGACTACATCTCATAATTGAAAATAATGAAATTCACTTGATATGGTAGTCAAAAAGTTTTTTTCTTTTTTTTTAAATCCAATGTTATTAATAATATATTGCAATAAGTTGTAAAAAATTGAAGTCAATTTAATGAGAACACAAACTATCATCAATCCATTGCTATTAATGATGAAATTCCTGTAGTGCTTAATCCTACACATTCCATTGATAATTAACTATTGAGATGTTTTTTACCTATTGTTAATAAAAAAAACATTGGGCTTAAATTACAAAATTTAGGTAGTTATAGTTGAATGTATGAATGTTCTTTATATATATATATATATATATATATATATATATATATATATGCATATATATATATATATATTTAGGCCTAGTTATAACTTAAATTTTAGGGAAATATAAAATATCTATACACAATTTATTCAAATGTCTAGAGCATTTCATAAATAGAGAAAAACATAGGGGCTAATCTATAAAATTTAGGGTGTCATAGTAGAACTGGTGTGAAAATGAGTTTTTTAGTGGCGACAAAATGTCGTCACTATCCTTCAATTAGCAGCTCTAAGTTAACTTTTCAGGAAATACAAAACTGCTTTACAATATCTTATTCAAATGTCTAATGCATTTTGCAAATAGAGAAAATGTAAGGGGCTAAACTGTAAAGATTAGGGTGTTATAGTAGAATTAATGAAAGTCAGCCATGAAATGGAGTTTTACAGTGACGATAAATGTTGTCACTGACCATTCAATGATATTAATAATATATTATAAATGTTATAATGACAACATAAAGTTGTGAGTAAATATTTATCAATGACGAGAACTCAAGTTGTCAATGAATAGAACGAGCAATAGTGATGACGTCAAAAATATCATCACTACTACATACTCCAAATTCACCAAGTCGTCACTATTGTTTTCTATAATTATTCCCGCATCCTAGAAACCTCCTGGCGGGAAACTTTTTGTGATGAGAATTTGATGAGATTATTGTGACGACTTCTAGTGTTGTGGTTAAAGGATAACTTTAAAGGATAACTATTGTTTTCACTGAAAAGTGTTGTCACTAATCTCCAATTTTTTTAATTTTCTAACTAATTGAATTTGAAAATTTTCATTTATATTAACTTCACGTTAACTAATAACTAACTTTATGTTTTAAATTAAAAAATTATTACAATTAGGGCCAAAATTATAAAAGATAGGGTGCCACACTATAATTAATGAAATTGGTGTATTACACATGGGGCTAAAGTGCAAAAATTAGGGTGTCATAGTAGAATTAATGAAAATGATGCTGACACCTCTAAGTGCCAGTAAATGCCCTTATATTGGGTACTGTTACAAGTGTCAGCACAGACATGCTAGGGTGACACAACCCAACTAGTGTCGTTATAGGTATGTCAGGAAAGGCCCTTTTGTTGTAGTGAACGTAAAACGACGTCGTTTAGGTCCCAAATTAAAACTACGTCATTTTGTTTTTTTTTTTTCGATTTCTCACACTCACAAGTGTCATCAAAGGTAGTCTAAGAGCACATTACTCGTCCCAGGTGTTTTCCAAGTAAAAGTGTCAGCTTAAATTGTCTATACTGACACCTCTAAATACCAATAAATGCCCTTCTTGTTGTAGTATATTGGGTATTGTTACAAGTGTCAGTACAGACATGCTAGGGTGACACAACCTAGCTAGTGTCGTTATAGGCATGTCAGGAAAGGCCCTTTTTGTTGTAGTGTATCTTGCTATTAGTTGTGTTGTTCTTGTGTCCAAATTCTGCTTAAAGTCGGTCTTATATGTTTTTTTGTGCTATCCATTTTGTGCCTTGCAAATCATAAGCTTGTAACTTGGAAACTTTGAGTCTTGAACAATTGCTAGAAATCTGTGGCTAATCTTTGCTAAAACCTTTGAATCTTGAACTTGTTTTGTGGCCATCTTGGGTTCTTGAAACAAACCCTAAAGTTCTTGAACAAAGCTTCAACCAAAACTTGAACCTTGGGGCTGTTTTCTTGAATTTCTTGAAATTGATTGCACGTTCTTGAATTCTGGAAAATTCACAACTGATTCTTGAAGTTTAAAAGCAGAATCAAGTTGGCTGAAAGTGAAAAAAAAAAAGAGAAAACAGAAACAAAAGAAGAAAGAAAGAAAGGAGGTGATGAGGTGTAAATTGATATAGGTTTTGGTGTGTTAATTGCTAACTATTTGTGCCTTATGTGATGAATTAAGGACTAAATTGCACAATTGATGAAACTTTGTGGGCTTTGCAGCAATTACGTGGAAGAAAGGTGTCAGAAGTGCAAAATTGAACAAAGTTGGACATAACAGGCACCGGTCTTCATGCTGGAGTTTGTCTGGAAAAATTAGCAGGAATTGCAACGATGGACAACCGACGCCGGTCTTCAGGGGGAGTTTGCACCGGTCTTCATTGCGTAAAGGCGGCCAGCACGATTTTCTCAACTTTTTGAAGCCTATTCCACTTGGGATTCAGTTGTAACTTTAGGGAACTATAAATAGGAATATTTAGGACGTTTTTAAGGGTTGGAAAACAATAGTTTTTGGCAAGAAACACTTTTTCATATTTTTCTCTTGAGAAATCAAGATTGCTCGTGGGCAAATCAAGGAGAGACAAAAGAGCGGAGTTGGAGCAAGCAACTGAGAAGTTTTCCTACTCTTCTTCTTTTCTTTGTAAACTCTTTGAATTTGTGGATTTAAATTCTTCCAATATGTTGAATTAAACATCTCTCTAGGGTTAGGATTTTTATGAAGGAATTTTGATTAGTACTTCAGTTGGTTTCTTGTCCTTTACTATGATTTATTTGTCTTGATTTTAATGACATGTTTATGATTAGCTACCATATGCATGTGTTTGGGTTGTATCAAATTGAGAGAGGAGACACTACCGAGCGCTAGATATTCAAACGCACGCAGACTAATCACAAGAGTAGGTTAGGGTACGTGTGACGCACTTTTATCACTTAAGTTCTTAATGGGTTTAATTGAACTTCTATGACCATTGAGAGGTGTTTAGGATTTAATTAAACACACTTCAGATGCATTGAGAGGTGATCTAAAATACATTTGTGTGACGCGTCCATAGTTTGGCAGGAACAATTGGGGCGTTAATTCAAAGTTCTGGAATAAAACCCAAAACCCTAGGCTTCTTCATCTATTGTTTTCTCATCAAATTCATATTTGATTTGCTTATCTTTTATTCCTTAGTTAAATATTAACTCTTCTTAATTTGAATCATTATTCTTCAGATAGTTAAAGTAGAGAGTTTTACCCATCCCTATGGGTTCGACCCTGGAATACTTCAGGTATTTTATTACTACGATTGGCTTCGTGCGCTTGCAAAAAATTGCCGATCAAGAGGCCGAACTGCTTTTCTAGAATTCTTGCTTGAAACCGAATCTGCCTTGCTTGTTGATCTAAATCCTTGTGTTGCAATTGTTGTTCCAAGCTTGAACTACACCTTGGTGGTTATTAGAACATAATTGCATGGTTTGGGTAGGTTAAAACTGAATTTGGAAAGTGAAAACATAAACCAGAAATTTAGTTTCCAAATTCCAGGTTTCCTTTCCAAACTTGATAAGGTTTCTTGTTGCTTAAAAAGTTAAAAACCGATTAGGAAACCATTCCAAATCTTGCAAAGCAGCTTTCCTAATCCCTAAACAGCAACAAAACCACATCTAAAGGGGATTCATCATCCTCAAAACCAAATCAAAACAGCTTTGGAAACCTTTCCACCGCCTTAACAAATTGGACCCAAATCCAAATTGGCTTGAAACCCTTTGGACCTAAACTGCTGCTTGTGTTGATAGCCACTATTTCACATGATTTTCTCTTGTTTTCCAACATTTAATTGTGTCTATAACTTGTGTTTTAAGTCGGTTAAGACAGTCTTGCTCTTTCCCAAATCCGAATAGAAGTCAAAGAGTAGTTTTCTAATTTGAGTCTTGTCTTAAATCTTATCTTTTGTCTTAGTTTCCTAATCTTTTTCCAGCATCTATTGTGTCCATTTTTTAGTCATAAATTGCGTGATTAATCCTCATTAACTGTTTTGGAAATTCATGGAAAAATTGACCAAATTACCCTCGGATCTTCAAGTTCATTTTTAGGGTTTTCTTAGTTGTTTTCATTCAAATTTTTCCAGCTTTTGAGTCGTGTCTTAAGCTTCTTATTTCTCAATTTCTTGCATTGTTTCTCATTCTCCAAGTGAACCGGTTGTGATACACCACATTCTCGTGAAGGTAATTGGTGATAAGCCCTTGAATTGCTTGAAATTTCTGATTTCTTCAAGGAGGAAAATTAAGGAACTTGAGCGTGCTTGGTGAGATCATTAGAGTGGAAAAAAACACTTGAGTGATACACAAGCGCGAGAGAAACACGTAAGGGAGTGTGTGAGGTATTTTTCTATCATGAGTGATAAGTCAATATTTTGCATGTTTTTAGTAAGATTAATTATGTTGTTTTTGTGTGTTTTTGGTATTTTTGTAGTTAATGAACTAGGGTTTCTAGTTAATTTTGCATTAGATGGCTTCAATGATGAAAAATGCATTTCTGTGGATTAATGTGATGAAATCTTCATGTTTTTTGTAGGATTGCTTGTTCATGATCAAATGAGATAAAAATGTGGATAATTGCCAAGAAGCTTGGAAGAAGAATTGGAAAGTGAAAATTGCAATTCAATCGACGAGGAATCAAAGGATAAAAGTTGGAGCAATTAAAGCGCCAATTTCACGACAAAAGGCTCGGAATTTGCAAGTTTCAAAGTGGAGTCGCGAGTCAATACGCGAACCAACAAGTGGAAGAAATGATTAGCTCGCGAATCCCTCTCACCGGAAGCAGGGTAGCAGATCCGCGATGGGATCCGCGAGCCTCTGCCTCGCGGATCTACCTCGCGGATCCTCAGAAAGTGACTGCTGCAAGTTGAAGCCGAATTCCAGTTTTTCAGCTCACTTCCAGCTCAATTTTCTTGTAATGTAACGGTAAGGACTGAAAGTTATCATTTTGCACCCGCTAGTTGATTGCACATTGCAATTACAAAACTCAATCGTTAAGTGTACTACCTTAAAATCTGTGAATTATGGAAGTAAATTGGCAATTTTGGAACTTTAGTTTGTTGAAGGTTGGTAGTCTGCTTTGTTGAACTTTTCTTGGCCTTTTCAGTCTAATTCAGAAAAACTTAACAAGTGCTGTTCTGGGAGGAAAACGATATCACTAACCACGTACTAAATTCAATTATGGAATACAGATGTTCACTAGCAGAAAATTTGATGTGGACAGTTAAGCACAACGTCAGAGCAGAAAACTTTTTGTATTTATGTTTATGGTACAAAATTTTTTGTTTTGAATAAAAATTAGCAGTTGACTTTTCGGTCATCTCATATTTCTACTACTTAGTTTTGTATCATGATTGCTGAAGGGAGCTAATTCTCTTTAATCTTGAAATGCATGCTCTGAACTTCCACTTCTTGTCAATGTACTTGTCATCTTGCTTCAAATTATCTGATTGTTGGCATTCTTATTATGTCTCTTAAATGATGGGATTCTTCTGACTTTCTCCAGCTATGATCTCTTGACATAAATCCAATGGTCAATCGAGGAACTCCCACACCCTTGGTTATGAGGTTGGTAGTCTTATAATTTATAATACCAACAATCTTCTTCCACTACTTAATATTGGATTTTAAGCACTTCAGTATCCAATGCGTTAAATAAAATCTTAAAAAAATTGTCATGTTTAAGACGTTTTTCAAGCAGCAGAGACTTGGTAGACTATCCTCTACTGAAGTTTAAGTTCCAATCGGAAGGTTTGAGATTTATAATCAAATAGTTGTAATTAGCTCTGCTTGTTGCATCTCGCTGTCTCAAAGAGTTCGTCTTCACAGCAATTCTGGGGCTCTCTGCCTTTCATGCTTGTGGTTGCCACTTATTATTGTTATTGTTATAGAACTTCTCCATTTTTCAGTATTTTGAACAAAAACTAATATAGTTTCTACGGCACTTGTGGTACTTGCACACTGAGCAGAAAGATTTGATATCTATTTACTGATTTAGGATAGAAAAAAGCAACAAAAACAAATATTGATTTGGCTTTTTGAATAATTGACTAAACAAAAATGTCATGCAATTTCTAGTTAGCCTTATGATTTGCTAGGTGAAGTCCTATGTTAAAGCTCAACCAGGAATCCTGATGGCTCCTAATTACAGCCTTTACTTTTGAGAATCCTTTCTTTCCTTGAAAGTATATCAACTGATAATTGGAGTAACAACAGTGTAGGTCTGGCAAGTTGGATGCAGAGTCAGTCCTTTCTTTCTCTTTATCATGATTAGAAGCTATAGGTAAAATCTTATCATGAGTAAGCACAATATTTCATAACCTTTGCCGTTAATAAACCATGCATGGTTCCGTAGCAATCTCAATTGATGGAACTAAACAATCTTTTTGGTTAGTTTCTTATGTTAAATTGGTATTGCTCACGTTTTATCATATTTGCCGTTGCAAAGAATGAAGGTGGCAAATGGTGGCCTAAATCAATACCATCCACGTTTCAGTACTAGATTCAAAGCTTTAGTTGCATATTTGTTTCAATAACCAAAATGAACAAGATTTTCTTTGGTTAACTGAACTGCATTGTGGATGATTCAGCACTAAAACGAATGCATGCACTAATGTGGGTGGAATTTAGAATTTAGTTTAATTTTGTTTATTATGTATGTCAATTTATCATTCTTCGAACATTTTGATTGCAAACATCAGTGCACTCTCTTTAAACTCGTGATTTTACCTAGATGAAATGATTAGTCTCTCCCAAGTTTCACCTGTTGAAAATGCATTGGACATTTAAGATTTGACATCACATGCTGCAATTCTAGAAACTTTTTCTATAAGACTTTAAACCAGGAATTCTTTACTGTACTCCTCTCTCCTGTATTTTGCAAGCAGATTTTGTTGGCCTCTGCCCTAGATGAACTTAATTAATTTTTGGTTTGCATTTCCTACAAGTTACCCATTAATATGAAATAAGCACTAGATGTTTAGTTTTCTTGATTTTATATGTCTGCTTTTGTGAATTTAAGATATGATCGCTAAAATTAGCTCCCCCTCTTTAAGTTGTGATTCTAGAGGAACTAAATAGTTGTTCAATGAGTCACGTAGATGATGGGTTTCTGACTCACTTTTCCTTGGTTATGATTTTCAAGGCATAAATAGTCGAGGAGTTTTCACAGCTGTTGATTGTCAAATTGTGTTTTGTTCAAGGAGTTCAGTAATTTTAGACAGCCCTCTCTTATATTACTACTCATTCTCGACTTTTAACCAGTTTGATTCTCAATGTACAACAACTAAACCTTCTAGTGGTGACGATGTTTTCTAAGGCAGCCATGGAAGATGTACTGTTCATGCAATGAAGCTGCACAAACTTGGTAGAGTATCTTCTAACACAATCAACTCTAAGCTGCAAGTTTTGAAGCATCACAAACTTGGTAGTCAAGTGTAGTTTTTGGCTGCTGCTACTTGCTGCAATGGTGAAGGCTCTTGAGTTCTCTCAGCCTTCTATGCTTTCTGGTTTCTACTCTCGTTGTGGTAAATTTTTTGTTCTCCAAATACCACAAAAATGTCATGCAATTATTCTTTGACTTCATTCTTCACTACGTTCCATCTTGAGTTTGAGTTTTTGTCTTTTGCAGTGATATTGCACTCAAAGCTCAACATTAGCTGCGATCAGTCTTAGTACCTTTAGTACGTTTCAGAAGTTCTATGGTTCCTGTTTCAGTCAGAGGAGATGAAAATGACAGGTGCCGAACCTGTGCAATAATAAATATTAAAAATCCTAATTACCACCACAATTCATTACAGAGTAATTCTGAGTACTAGAGCAGGGACTCCGGATGTGCAATGGGTTACTGGCTTCACCCTGATTCCAAGGAGTATGCTAAACCCGATATACCAGAATTATCTTTAAGAAAATATTAATTTGTAGTAGTGGCAAGTAAGGTCGTCTCCTCAGGGAACGGGTAGAAAATTGTTTCTTTCTAAGTCACGGGAAATATGGGGGGTTTGGATGGGGTAGAACTAGAAATAAAATAAATAAACTTAGAAAATGAAATTGAAAATACTAAATAAATAAATCACCAAAGAATAGACAGAGAGTAATTTATTAGAAATAACAAATAATAAAATTCTACCCAAAGGAACAACGTCTGAGGGCGTCAATCACTTGATCATTGATGCATAATTATTTCATTCATTCGTCACTAGGCTGATTCAGTTGCCAACAAGCTCGACAACCGACTTTTCCTTACTTTTTTCGGACCAAAGTGCGACCGTTGGCTTCTCTAACCGGATAACAACCCTAGGAATGCGACCATAGGAATTTAATTATCCAATTGCATTAAAAGCTAGAAAAACCCAACCCTAACCAACAAACACGCTAAGAGGGTTTATTTAAGCTAGATCATCGTTTCCCAACATAAAACCAATTATGGTGGTGCCACTAATTATTAACAAATGAACGATTACGTATTCAATTAGTTAATTTGACAGTAGGCTATTAGGTTAATTTAAATACCCGGCCGTTGATACTCAATTAACAAAATAACCCTCAACCAATTAATCCAGAAAACGTACGAATAGTAACAAATTAAAAGAAAGGTTAGAGATTCGATTAGATCTCACAAATGTTTGGGACCGCGCCTTTGAGTTGACCTTTGAGTAGATGAGGGTTTCAGGCGGTCCTCATGGAGAATTGCATCCAACAAATGTTTGAGAGATTTTCAACCGTGAACATAACCACAAAAAGACGAAATAAAGATATGAAATATGAAGCTTCCCACGTCAACGAGCCAACAGCTAAAAGGCCTTCCTTTGTTTTAATTGTTTTTGACTAATCAAAACATGAGAGGAAGAAAGCCTACGACGTTGCTTTCTCAATTGCGTGGAGTTGTCTTCCTCTTCCCGTCAGTGACGGCTTGGCCTCCTCTCTCCTTTCCAAGCGGCGGCTTGGTTCATAATATATAAGAAAACCTAAACTTTCCTATTTAACTAGGAATCTCAAGAGTTCTACTCCTAATTGGAATCTAACTTGCTAAAAAGCAATAATAAAGTAAATAAGGAAACCAATTACTAAAATCCTAATTAAAGGGTCTTCAACCAATTCTGAAAATAAATAAAATCTCCCACCAATGGTAGGAATTTGAGGCGTAGGATTTTTCCACAGAAATTCTTCTTCACAGCCCAATGTGGCCCTTCTATCCTTGAAGGTCTTCTGGAATTTTCACCAAAAATAGAGCTTTTAATCTTCAATTAATTCCAAAAACCTAAAATCAATACCAAAACCAAATATGAGTAGAATAAAGCAATTAAAACCATATCTAGGCCATAATTGAGGGAAAATGTCCACAAATAAAGCATGTAATTTAAGACCTAACAATTCCCCCCACACCTAGTCAATGCTTGCCCTCAAGCATTCAAAGACTCAAAAATCAAAATCAACCATAGAATAGCATAATATCATAGCACAAATAATCTACATTTCCTCAACAATCTCATCAAAATCAGGATGTTCAAGACTTGACAATCCTCACATAGATAATAGTGTATGCACTCAGCACTCAAGATGTTTAAAAAGGGACATGTACACTCAAATCAACACCATAGAAAGACATTGCCATAAGCTTGCTAATCTATCACATTTCCACCACTGAATATGAATTCAAATGCAAGAATCAAAGGGTCTTTGCAAGGGTTGTAATGGGGCTTAGGGTAAAGGTTGGACAAAAAGGTAATTTAGGTTCATAAATATCAAAGAAAATTCCAAAATGTCTTGTGCATGAATTTAAATATCATCTTCATTCACATAATTGGCTCTTAAGCATGATAACAACTTCCCAAGCATAGCAAGTGCATACAAAACAAAGGGATTAGTCACACTATCAAAACATAGCACCTTTTGTTATAAGAGTGCTTCACACATTTTTTTTTCTCTTTTTCGTTCTTTTTCTCTTTTTTTTTTCTTTTTGGGATTTTTTTCTTTTCTTTTTTTTTTTTTTCTCTTTGCAACAAGACACTGATAACATACGAACATAAAAGCACTTGCTAGCTATAGATATAATCAGCTTCCTTCACTTGTGATATCATCATGCAAAAGAACATTAAGTTATTCCTTTGACATAGGGTTCAAACAAAGAGGTTTAGAACAAAAAGGTTAAAGGGTGATAAAAAAAATGTGTTGTTAAACAAAGAAAAAGGTTTAAGGTCCAAACTTGGTCAATTAGGGAAAAGACATAGTTAGGATAGGTCTTTAGAAAGCCAAAAAGGGTAATCCTAATTGCCCTTATCATTTTCATGCATCAAGTTCAATAATGTGGCCTCGACATGTATGTCATAGCAAGTTCTAGAATAATCTAACTAGGTGTGATAATTACACTCAAAAAGGAATTCAAGGCAACATTTGAATAATGATCAATCCAGGTTCAAAAGCTCACAAATGGCTATATTATGTCAAGAACATCCATCATTCAACTCAATTGCCAGTCAATAGTGGACTATTCATGCAATTGCCATCATACTACTCTTAATTGCAATTCAACCACATAAGACCCACGAAACATAAAAAAGAAAACACGAAAAAAAGAACACCAACAAGCAACTAGAGTTGAAAAGGCATTAAAACAAAAACTGAAACTAAAATTGAAAAAAACTAGGAAAAGTATCAACCAAGCCAAAGTATTCCTCCCCCCACACCTAAATCTTACATTGTCCCCAATGTAAGAGATAAATAATAAGAAAAAGAAGCATAAGGGGACAACGAAACTTCCCTGAATCACGGAGGAGGGTATCGATCAACTATGACTCGGGGGTGGCGTGGCAAGATCTCCTAGGTGATAGTTGGTAAGGTGTGGGCACGCCTTAGAACCCTTAGTCTTCGGATCACCCGTGAGGAGTTTTTTTTTTTTTTTTTTTTTAGTTGTGGGCAGAAGACTTTCCCCCTTACAGCCAAGGCACGCCATAACTTGAAGAGTCTTCTGTCCATCCCTTGCGTTTTTTTTTTTTTTTAACTCTTGGGCAGAAGACTTCCGTCGTTACAACCAAGGCACGCCATAACCTGGAAACCCTTCTGTCCAAAAATTTTGTGTAGACAAAAATGTGACCAGAAGACTTTCCTCCTTACAGCCAAGGCACGCTCTAACTGTGAAAGTCTTCTGTCCAAGTCAAACGAAAAACTCCATTGAGCAAAGTTTTGGCACACACACCCAAGGCCTACAAACACAAAATTTGCATTAAAACAAGAAAATGGCTTAGCATAAGAAATAAAAACTCGAAATATGGAAAAAATCAAAATTTAACAACATGAAATAACGAAAAATCAAAATTCTTGGGTTGCCTCCCAAGTAGCGCCTTTCTTTAATGTCTTTGGCTAGACATAAATGTCTTTACTCAAGGAGGATAAAATCTTGTAGCTCGTTTCACTGCTTTCTTCTCTACATAATCTTCATACCCTTCATAAGTAGAGTAATCTTTACGAGCTCTTTTCTTTCCTTGACTAGAGAATAACTCCAAACAAACAAGCAATGACTTTTGTTCTTCAGTTACTTCTTCATCGTGACTAATTAAAAGCTTAATAGTCATGCGACTCTTAACTTATTCCTGTCATGAAACTCAAAAGCTTCTGGTATGACAAAATCAATCTCATTAGTGGAAAATATAAAATTAGAGTTAAGAGTCTGTTGGCTAGGAGATGAAGAAGATATCACCACAGTTGGGTTTTGATTAGTGGACTCTTCGACTGGAGAGATTTGAAGTTGAGGTCCCGTTACATCTTTCTCAACAACCTCTTCAACTGCATGTTTAGATCTTTCCTTTTGAATCTGCGATTCTTCACCATTTTCCAAGGTAGTTGCATTCATATTTGAATCGGAGTTGACAATGGTTTGTGAGGCCAATTTTTCAGGAATTTGAGATGCTAATACGCTTATTGCACCTACCATTCGATTTACTCGATTCTCCAAATTTCGAATGCTTGCCTCGTTTTCTGTTGAAAATTTTGAATGCTCTCGATTTTACGTTGAAATTGCAAAGTGTTAGAGGCTAATGTTTTAATGATATTCTCAAGAGTTGTACGAATGGGATGAGAATGGTTGATTCTCAAATAGGTGTGATGGCTGGTATTCTTGATGATGATTCGAAAAGAAGCTTTGTTGCCAATTTCCACCGTAGCTCATGTTAGGATGATCCCTCCAATCTGAATTATATGTGTTGGCATATGGGTCATACTGCCTACGGGGCATGGGCATGTTACCAGTCATGTTCACCTGCTCAACTCTCTCACCTTGCAATATTGGGCAATAGTGCATGGGATGGTTTATATCTTGATTCCACATGCCTTGACCTTGCCGTTGTCTCACGGCCCATTGTTGAATAAGACCGTTAATTGAGATAATTGTTGTTGAATGGATGGGACATTTACCTCATGAACTCCTCCATAATTGAAATTTTGTCCATGACCAAATGGAAGAGTATTGTAAGCCATAAATCAACAACAAATCAAAGAAAATATAGCCCAAAAAAAAAAGAAAATAACTTAAAAAGAAACAAATTAACAAAACACCGTTCCAAACAGCGGCATCAAAATTGAGTGCGAACACATTGCAATAATAAATATTAAAATCCTAATTACCACCACAATTCATTCTGAGTAATTAGAGAGGCGGGGACTCGGGATGTGCAATGGGTTCTTGGCTTCACCCGATTCCAAGGGTATACTAAACCCGATATACCAGAATTATCTTTAAGAAAATATTAATTTGTAGTAGTGGCAAGTAAGGTCGTCTCCTCAGGGAACGGGTAGAAAATTGTTTCTTTCTAAGTCACGGGAAATATGGGGGGTTTGGATGGGGTAGAACTAGAAATAAAATAAATAAACTTAGAAAATGAAATTGAAAATACTAAATAAATAAATCACCAAAGAACAGACAGAGAGTAATTTATTAGAAATAACAAATAATAAAATTCTACCCAAAGGAACAACGTCTCAGGCACAGTCCAATCACTTGATCATTGATGCATAATTATTTCATTCATTCGTCACTAGGCTAGTTACAGTTGCCAACAAGCTCTGACAACCAGCTTTTCCTTACTTTTTTGATAAGGTACGACCGTTGGCTTCTCTAAGGATAACAACCCTAAATACGATAGGAATTTAATTATCAATTGCATTAAAAGCTAGAAAAACCCAACCTAACCAACAAACCGCTAAGAGGGTTTATTTAAGCTAGATCATACGTTTCCCCAACATAAAACCAATTATGGTGGTCGCCACTAATTATTAACCAAATGAACGATTACGTATTCAATTAGTTAATTTGACAGTAGGCTATTAGGTTAATTTAAATACCCGGCCGTTGATACTCAATTAACAAAATAACCCTCAACCAATTAATCGAAAGCACGAATAGTAACAAATTAAAAGAAAGGTTAGAGATTCGATTAGATCTCACAAATGTTTGGGACCAGCTTTGGTTGACCTTTGAGTAGATGAGGGTTTGGTGGTCCTCATGGAGAATTGCATCCAACAAATGTTTGAGAGATTTTCAACCGTGAACATAACCACAAAAAGACGAAATAAAGATATGAAATATGAAGCTTCCCACGTCAACGAGCCAACAGCCAAAAGGCCTTCCTTTGTTTTAATTGTTTTTGACTAATCAAAACATGGGAGGAAGAAAGCCTACGACGTTGCTTTCTCAATTGCGTGGAGTTGTCTTCCTCTTCCCGTCAGTGACGGCTTGGCCTCCTCTCTCCTTTCCAAGCGGCGGCTTGGTTCATAATATATAAGAAAACCTAAACTTCCCTATTTAACTAGGAATCTCAAGAGTTCTACTCCTAATTGGAATCTAACTTGCTAAAAAGCAATAATAAAGTAAATAAGGAAACCAATTACTAAAAATCCCTAATTAAAAGGGTCTTCAACCAATTACTGAAAATAAATAAAATCTCCCACCAATGGTAGGAATTTTAGGCGTAGGATTTTTCCACAGAAATTCTTCTTCACAGCCCAATGTAGCGCGCCTACGCCCTATCCTTGAAGGTCTTCTGGAATTTTCACCAAAAATAGAGCTTTTAATCTTCAATTAATTCCAAAAACCTAAAATCAATACCAAAACCAAATATGAGTAGAATAAAGCAATTAAAACCATATCTAGGCCATAATTGAGGGAAAATGTCCACAAATAAAGCATGTAATTTAAGACCTAACAGAAAACATCTAGGATGGCATTCCCTTTTGCTCTCTGCCCCAAATGGCCAATGTCAGACACCTTCCTTGTTGGCATGGTGCTTTTAAACTGTCGAACCAATTCAGCAGTTTGTAGACATGTTAATGAGGTCCTAATTTACTTGTTTTGGGGAACTCAATTTGCCATATCTTCCATACTGCTTGTCATTCAAAGTAGTTGGTATTTTGTAGCAGAAAGGCGTGGACTATGGTACCTTAGCTTACGAACAGGCAATATATTTTTACTCGGTATTCTACAGTTGGCTACAGTTTGTATCTGTAAAGCTCAGACAGGACTCAGAGGCCAGCACACAAGAGTCAGTTAGATTGCAATGTAGAAAACTGGATTGCTAAGGCACCATTTTCTATTTACGATGGGATTTTCCCACTTGGTGGATCGGAACGCCAGAATGATAAATTGTGGAGATCAATTTAACAAAACCTTTTTTTTTAGCAGATCAATTTAACAGAACATATATATAAGGTCAACCTTAGTTCATCAAACTGACTCACTATTTGCAAAATTACTTTTGTGTGGACTTGTCCTTGTGCATCAAAATTTATCCAAAAAGCAATAATGTGACATCCATCTTGCACATCTTGGTTTCAAATCTTTTCATTGCTATCATAGGGATATATTTCAAGACAAGCATTTTTACTTTTCTATGGCCAATGTAAGTAAATCATCTTATTCCTCTAATAGTGTAGAAAGCACTAGTAATAGCATTAATAATAACTAGTTATCTAACAATAACAAAAACAACTCCTTAAAAAGAAGGAAGGGAATCTGTTTTGCGCACAAAAATTTCAGATGAACTTATTTCCACAACAGGGGGTGAATTTAAAAATAAATAAATAAGTATAGGAAACGAGATCGTTTGAATATGAACGAATTGTTTAAAGTATTCCTCACATTTTTTTTAGATAAACTTTTTCATTTTTTCACCTTTAGAGTGTTAATTTTACGTTCATTACACATTCAAGTCAGCAAACTTTGATCCCAACCTAAGATTTCGACTATTTTTTAGTCTGAAATCATTACTTATTTATCGGCAAAAATAAATATGAATTGGATCAAATCAATTTAAAAATAAAAAATGAATACAATTTGGATTGGATTCTAATCTTTTAGAGCTAAAGATGAATATGAATTGGGTCATTTGTTAAACACAAATCATATCTAATATTTTCATCTCTAAAAATGACTACATGTGAGTTAATGATAGACTTAGAATAAAAAATGACCGAAAACTTTAGATTGAGAGTAAATTTTATTGACTTAATTTAGGAAGGATGTAAAATTAATATTTTAAAAATAAAGGATAAAAAAATTCACTGAGAAGCGCTTTGAAGGATTTTCCTGCGAGTGGACCTCCTCCCTTTCCATTTGAATTCCTTCAAAACTCTATCCCTTCCCCTCCTCCACAGGCACAGCTGCCGCTTCCATTTGCCGATCATCGCCAGCCACTCGCCGGAGTTGTCCCTGCCAATTAGTGCTGCCCTATTAAATCTCTCTCCTCCCTCTGATTCTAAGTAGTTCCTTTTCCCTTCTTCTTTTTTAATTCTTTTCTTAAATTTTCGAGCAATGTAACTAGTTTCAGCAATTTCTACTTAGTCCTTGAACTGCATTAGGGAGAAATCTTCTAGCCTATCTCGTGGTGGTAGCATTTGATGGTTAGAATTGTAGATTATTTGCCCTATTCACTTTTTGACACTGGCAAGCTTATTAGGTTAAGAGACTACAGTAAATATTATGCGCAAGTCCCAGAATTCGCCAAATTTTGTTTTCCTTTAATGAGAGTTATGAATTGAAATTATTGATGGGATAATTGTAAGGAATGCATTTCTCTTTTTTGTGAAATGCTGTTTTCTGTTTTTTACATATTATATTCACTGTTTTTTTCCTGTGAAATGTTATGAAAAGAAATTAGACAGAAATATAGAAATTTTTGGACATATTTGAACTGAAAATGTTCCCAAAACACATTTAAATGAAAGAAGACCATCATCAGTAGTAACTAACGTAATTTTAAATGTATTGGTCTTGCAATTGCAAAGATTGTTGCTTCGACTTCTCTGTTTTAACTAAGCAGGATGTTCTTTTGTCTCTGGTCGGACCAATTGGGAGACACAAAATGTGCTGTTGTCCCTATACTCCAAAGAATCGGATTAAATCAGTAAACTTTCTTTTCTTTTTTCTATGGTGACACTTCCCCAGGAATTTCTTATAAATCAGCCTTGCAATTGGGAGTTTATGTGTAAGGGCTTGTATTGGAAGTTTTATGTCTATTGCCTGTTATTCTGTGACGTTGCAGCTGGCTCCAAATTAGTGTATAATGAAAATTTTGTTCCACACTGATCATACATTTGCCATTGCATTTACTGCCCTCTTTTGGAAATGTAGCCTCCATATCATTGCAGTTGCATGAGTACAATGATTGCTGTCTTTTCTCACACCTTGTGTCTTTTCCTCAGATATTTGGCTAGTCGTGTGTTGAATGTCATTGTGATTAAACGTGATTTCCATGCCTCCCTGTACAAGGTCCTCCTTGAAGGGTATGTGACTGATTATGATTAGTTATGCCAGTTAAATCGATTTATAGCTTCTAATCATGCATATTTTCTACTTGCAACAGCCAGACCAAAAACTGGCGCTCGTTGTGATAGTGTAGAGTCTGCTTGGGGCGAAAATGACTTGAAACTCTGCATTACAAATTACTTCAAGGTATAAATCTATTGGCTTCTGTATGGGTTAATTGGTCCATGCTCACACCCAACAGCCTTGCCTTGCAATGTATTAGTAGTGTGTCCTTTTTTTTTCAACTAGAAGCCTTTAAAGATGAGTTTACTAAAGTTCAGTCTGCTTCATTAGAATAAGAGGCTCAATGTTTGTTTGTAATTTCATGTGCTGATGAAGGTGTTTCATGATCAGAAACCATCAAGGAAGTACAGTCAGAATTCTGGCCAAGCACATCTATATACTGATGATGAGCGCGAGCTGGAAAATAAGAGGGCAAAACTTCAAAAAGGAAAGACAACAATCCAGTTAGATTCAACTGTTGATCATGTTGAGGTTGTGGCTCCGAAGAGGGGAAAAGCTACAAGTAAGGGGAAGCTGAAAATGCCTAAACATACGAGGAAGTTTGGCAATTCAAGCCCTGGAGGACTAAATACTCAGTCATTTGAAATTGACAGTATTAACTCCCACTACAGTAAGAGGAAAGGTTCCAGCATGTCTCCATCAATTGGTATTCCTTCCGCTCCTGCCCCTATTGATGACGTCTTCAATTTTCAGACAGCTTTGCAAGCGCTTAGAGCATTGCTAGATTTCTGGACATATCTAGCAGCAAAGGATGTGTTAAAGGATGAAATGGAAGATTTCTTTATAATATGTTGTGGGTTATTTTTGCTTATCATATATAAATACTCAGTCATATGAAATTGACAGTATTATTCGCACTTCAGTAAGAGGAAAGAGTCCAGCATGTCTCCGTTAATTGGTACTCCTTCCTTTCCGGCTCCTACCGATGACATTTCAATTTTCAGACAGCTTTGCAGGCCCTTAAAGCATTATAGCTAGATTTTGATACATATGTAAAGGTAGCGGATATGTTAAAAGGTGAACTGGATTGGATCATTTTCTTGAATTCAGATCCTGAAGTGGTCCATTTATTACAAAGCGCCGTGGACCTGGTCCGAGGTAGACATTTTGTCTGCATTCGCCATTGCATTGTACCATGTTATTGCTTATGTTCGGATATCAGATGTCATGTGATGATGCATGGTTGGAAGCTGTTTATGCGCCAATGTCAGCAAAAGTAATACTTGTCTTCTTGAACTTGTAGCGTGTTTGCAATATTTATCGACTTCTTTGTTGGTAGCTTTTAATTCGTGGCTGAGTTCCTTGGTTTTGGATAAATGATGGGGCATATAAATGACATGAACCAGCTTGCTGTTACTTTTATAGTGGCAAATCTTTATGAGGGCTGTTACATGCTTTCTTCATTTTCCTCTTAATTTTGCTAAATGCATTGGGGATTGTCATTCAACTTTTGTTTTGCCCGGCCAGATGAGGATGCCATGATTCAAGGTCATGATGTTAACATGAACCCAGGCATCATGGCCTTATACCCTGAGCTCTAAACCCTACATCTTAAATCCTAATAACCTAAATGGACTGCTTGTGTGTTTTTACACTTGCAGAGTGTCATGCCATGGTCACATGGTACATGGGATGAGGGTGCTTGCTATTAGGGGTACTGGACTGTAGAACATGCATACAGGGCATGGTGTGAGTACTCAATTAGGGATGGGAAAACTGCATTGGTGACATTCAGCAGCTCATAGGGTCAGTAATCCTTTTCAAAGCCAAAAAAATGGTAGAATTTGGACAGAGGTGGACTTCGAGGTGGTTAGCACAAAACAAAGCAAAGCATCGCATATTACGAAGGAATAAGTTTGTGATTAAATGAAAATAAACAAGAACAATGTCCAAAGCATCGTTGCATTATTTTATTTTGTCTTGCACGAATATTTAGACCCTATGTTTGGATAAAAGATATTGGGAAAAAAAATTAGAATAATAGAGTAGTGGTCTTTTGCAACGAGATAGGTTCAAAATGAGAATGCGATTACTTTAATGGGTTCAAGATTAGAAAGTGATTATTTTTTTAATAGTATGACAGATTTAACATGAGAAAGTGATTAGAGGTAATATGACGTAACTAAAAATCACTACATATCCAAGCAAATAACTGAGGTAATATGATGTAACTAAAATTCACTACATATCCAAGCAAATAACTATTGTGTAGTTATTAAAAATAACGCCCTGACAATTGTTATATAGAATAAAATTTTCAGAGAACTGGACTATGCAAAGCCTCCATTTTCATGATTGGATTTTTTTTTATTGGGGTTTATTTTCACTGAAGTTTTTGTGAATATTCTACCTCTAAAAATGTTTATGCTAGATAAAAAAATTAATTAAAATAGTTGGAAAACTTATTGGGTGTTTGGGGATTTTCTATCACAGAAATGTGAAAGCAACTCATTAAACCAAATTCCGTTGACTTTGCACAGTCAACCGTCTCATCAAGCCTGCTAGATCTCCATCTAAAACTTCTATCATTGCATTTCATTTCTTGTTCAACAAAGAGGTTGACCAAAATATTTTCTGAGGTGCAGAGAGAATTCTTGTTAATTCTTGAGATTAGCAATAAGCCATTAGTTTGGCTATTCAAGATTTGAACATTGTTGTTCCATAGCTGCTCAGCAGTCCTACACCAAAAGAGATGGCCTCTTCCACCTCATCGAACTGTGTAGATTCAGTCTTGAATGCTCTGGAAAATCTGGATGGCCTTTGGGATCTAAATGTTTATCAATCTGAGCAACTCAAGCGGGAGTATAGACTCATGAGGACATTTCTTCTCTGCGCCAAAATATGGAGCACTTCTGATAACAAAGAGCATGTAAGCTATCTAGAATCTTTCATGTCTAAACTTGAAGCTGGTATCCATAAACTTGCATTCATACTTCAAGTAGAGGAAAAAACACACCGAGTATTCAATAAACGGCTGTTTATTTTGACTCGTAGTGTTCAAACTAGTATCAAAAAAAATTTAAGCAAACAATCAATCATTTTTACTTCGTTTTCTCGGATAGTTTGTTGCAAACTAGTAATTTTCTGCCGGGACACGAGTTGATGGAACTCACGGACTCTGTGCTAGAGTATTTGGTGGATGTTCTTCTCTGCATACTTGGATATGATGATGAAGCTCTGTTTGAACTATGCAAAGATCTCCAGGAGAAGCTAAGATTCTTCCAAAGTTTGATTCGCTTTGCCGGGTTGCGAGTTGTTGAGAAAAAGCAACTGGGAGCTGCCTTGTCCCATATCAATGTTGTGGCTCTGAATGCAGCAGACCTCTTTTCCATGTGTTGGTTTGACATAGAAGGTGAACAAGTGTCCAACCGAGGTGCAATTTAAGATTTCAGAACTGTTACACAAGATCAACCCTGTTGATCCTCAAGTTCGTGACATTTATATCCAAGTCCTAGCAGCTTCTAATATGTTAGGATCATGCACCGACCAAGGAGCCGAATAAGCATAGATTAGGGAGCTTAGTTGATGCTCTCCTAGGTAATTTGTGGGAGCTACTTAATTGCAATACCAGCTTAATGGATTATGCAACGGGTCAAATGCATATGCATATAGTCTACGAGGGACTCAGATTCTTGAGAAGGATTCTTGAAGACCAGCACGAGAACTTTGATGAGCTACCTGAAAACGTGAAGGACATAATTGGAGCTGCTGTTGGTGAAGCTAAAAATGTGATCTACTCACTTTTTATGCACGAATTGAAAGAGGACTCAGCCAGGGACATAGATCTTGTGCTCTTTGCTTTCCAAAAAAATATTAAGCTCATTGAGGCAGAAGTTGGAAACAAACATGCAGTAACAGCAACATTTATATCTCCCAGTGCCATCGTGGAAGAGGTTAATCTTGTTAATATGGAATACGTGAAGATTGATGATGATGAATTCATCTGTGAAGCTCAAAAGAAAGCTCAGACTCCATGCCATTCACAGTCGCAATGGACTATGCCAACTTCCAATCAAGTGGTGGTGGGATTTCATGATGAGGCAGGACAAATAATCTGTCAGCTTACAGGAGGATCAGGAGAGCTGGACGTTGTTTCTATTGTTGGCATGCCTGGACTGGGTAAGACTACTTTAGCTAATAAACCATGATCCTATGATTGTATGCCACTTCCATTATCCGTGCTTGGTGCTGTATTTCTCAAGTATATGGAAAGAAAGATGTGCTATTTCAGATTTTGGTTTGCATTGATCCTTTGGATTCTGATGCATACTCTAGGATGAATGAAGATGATCTTGCTATAGCTCTACCATTGTTTAAAGGGGCGCCGGGTATCTCCTAGTTTTGGATGATGTTTGGGACATTGAGGCCTGGAATGCATTAAAGTTTCATTCCCAAATGATGCCAATGGAAGCAGAATTCTCTTAACAAGTCGAATTTCTAAGTTGGCTTTGGGTTAAACCTGCAAGTAAATCTCTCCATCTTCGCCAACTTACTGATGATGAGTGCTTAGAATTACTACAAAAGAGTTGCTAGAAAGAGGTGAATATCCTCCACCACTCTTTCTATATGGAAAGCATATAGCAAAAGTTGTAAAAGGGTTACCTCTAACAGTTGTTATTACAGCTGGGATTCTTGGAAATTTAGAGCAAGATCGTTGGGAAGAAATTGCAGAAAGTCTAAGTTCAGATACTGTGTGTGGCACAGAACATTGCAAAAGTATATTAGAGCTTAGCTACAAACACGTACCTAATCATTTGAAGCCATGCCTTCTCTATTTTGGGGCATTTCAGAAGACCAAGAGATTCCTATCTGGAGATTGATGCGGTTGTGGATTGCTGAAGGCTTTGTCCGAAAGACAGAGGTAAAGAGCCTGGAGGATATAGCAGAGGACTACATAATGGATCTAGTGGGAGAAGCTTGGTTATGGTTGACAAACAAAATCTACAGGTGGAGTCAAAACTTGTCGTATTCATGACTTGTTGCATGAATTTTGCTTGAGAAAACCACGGAAGAAAATTTTCTACAGTTGAGACGTGATGAGTCAGGACTTTCTAATTTTGATGAGCCAAGTAATACACGTCGATTGTTTATTTACTCTAGAGCAAAGCATTTCCAGAAGTCAAGGGTATTTTGTCCTTTTCTAAACTCTCTAGTGGTCTCTACCCAGAGTGAGGAATATGGAACTCCATACGATTTCTCATCCATTTTCGCATCTTCAAACTTCTGAGAAGTGTTGGATTTGGGAAAAATTAATCTGGGATCTGTTTTCCTGGTGAAATTACTTTGCTTGTTCAATTGAGGTACTTGGCGTTTGCAGGTAGCATGAATTACATCCCATCATCAATAGCAAACCTCAAGAATTTGGAGACTTTTATTCTAAAATCGTTGCATGGTAGTCTTTTTCTCCCAGACACTCTTTGGAATATGCAGACATTGAGGTATCTCCATGTTAGTGGTAAGTTTTTTGATCTTAGTTTGGCCAAAGACAACTTGGACAGCTCCTCAGATTTGTGTAATCTAGACACAATATCGACCCTTGAACTTGATTTGGGGCAAAGCATGGATAAGATAATGAAAAAGTTTCCAAATATTCGCACACTGAAATGCAGTCTCCGCGAAACAGAAGAATCTTCTCGGGACTGGAACAAGATTGTGGCAATGGACTTTCTAAGGCGACTGGAGTCACTAAAGCTGTCATTTTACCATGTGAAGAGAAGGATTATGAGTTCAATTTCCCCATGAATCTAAAAAAGTTGACTTTGGAAGCATTTCCCTGGAGCATAATGTCCTCAATAGGAAGACTACCGAATCTTGAGGTTCTCAAATTACTGGGTGCAAAAGCTGGGAGGAAGAAATATGGAACATGGAAGGGAATTTCTAAACTCAAATTCTTGAAATTGGAACGGCCGTGCATTGTCAGGTGGACGTACTCCGGTGATCATCTCCCCTGTCTTCAGAAATTGGTTTTGGAAAGCTGCTGGAACTTGGAGGAGCTCCCTTCTTGTTTGGGGGAAATCCCAACTCTTGAATTGATTCAGGTGCATCGCTGTTCAGGCCATGTTGGAAGTTTGGTTCAAGAGATCAAGGAAGAACAGATGAACTGGGGAAATGTGAATCTGATAATCCTTCTTAGATAAAGAAGATTGAGAATACTTCTTTATGTTTACAGGTCATTCAGATTCAGATTCAAAGAATACTATGACCAGTCCTTGTTTTGAGAGAAATTAGAAGGGTGAACCTCTTGCTGTGCCTAATGCACATATGTAAGTGAAGATGCTTCAATAACAAATGAACGTAGTTTTTGACATATTGATCCCGAAAATGTTGACTATGGACACAATTTCTTCATATGATTAGCCCTGAAATCTGTTAAATATGGCATTATAGATTTTGATGTAGCCCAATGGATAGTGTTATTTTCCATCCTAGAAGATTAAAATGATTTGGTCCATCCATTATAGCTCCTCTCTTTCCATTTCAGGCTCTACCCATCCCCATCTAAACCACCATAGAAAACAGCAGGCCTCCTTTTCAGGTTTCCACCCCTCAAGTTTACTTGCAGTTGTTTTCGAACTGTACTCTGCTCAACCTATCAGCATTTAGTAGTTACATAATTAAGGCAAGAAGCATTAGAGTAGTTTGAGTTTGCGCCGGGATGTGTGCAAAACAGCAGAGACTTCGTGCAGAAACTCATGGGACTTACATACCAAGGCAAAGCCACCTCTAAGTTCAGTAGAATAAATCAATCAAACTGAAATTATCGAAGAACCTCCGTTATCTTTATATAAACTATATTCCCTGCAAAATTCATCCACCAATCCTAGAAATTAACACATAGATCACCATTAATTCTTTTCCAAAGAAAAGAGACACCATAATACTACCATGAAGTTTTGTTTACGTCTTTTCTCCATATACGGCCAGACACTTTAAGCAAGCTCCCGCATACTCCCGCCAGAGAAAAAGAGTGCCATGTTTCTATAAATAATTAGTCCGTCAAACTGTCTCGAACTGTTTTATGACTGTCACGTATGCTTCTTGGAACACCTTGCCATGTTAGCTTTCTACCATTTCCACCAACTTCTAAACTGTAACAAAATTTTTCCGCATCATCATCAGTGCCCATGAATCTCAGGAATGCCATGTAAACAGGAGCTGTTCCTAGTTGAAACGCCTCAAAGTGCAAGCAGATTGGTGGCCAAAACAGTTAAAACCTGCACATATAAGAAAGAAGACGGCTTACATTTGATAAAATCAACAGACAAACATTTAATGTGCCCAGGACACTTTGTGCATTTGGTGGGACATAGAAACACCTTGTTTTTTTTTTCCCCTTCTGATTGTATGTAAGACTATTGCAAAATTAAATTTACAAAGGCCTGCTATGAAGTCATGTATTAATAACTCAAAGCATCAGGCCAGCATTTTATGTGACAAAAGAAGGTTCAACCAGGTAGTAATGTGATCAACAAAAATATCTTAAACTCCCAAGATTACTTGGTCAGAGTTCTGACCAGCTTATCTTTACCAATAACAAAGCAAAATGGCTGCATCAAAGTTCTAAACAACAAATCTCCAGCCGAAGCTGTAGTTTACACTGGACATAAACTGCACTCCATTTCCCATTGCTCAACCCGCATTATCTGGATACCTATGTAACCTAGAGAGGTTAAGACTGGTTCCAGTACTAACTACTTCGAAAACATTTTACTAAGCAAGAAGGGTGAGCGTGAGGGTATACCGTGGATAGTAAGGAAAACAACCCATTCTCAGGCCACTCATCCTGCCAATGAGAAGAAAACAAAAAAATCCTACTTATTTTAGAATTCACATTCAATAGAGTCAACCAGGCCTGGACAGCAATCATCTGAATCAGTAACTTCTACACAAACAACTAAAATCAAGTGTAAAGTTGATGTTGATCCTCTCCCTGAGAGAAGATACAAGATCCATATCCCTCTTACATGTGATAACTTCATTTAGTCAAAAAACAACTTGTTCATTGGGTTTTTGCTTCTTCAAATCTACTGAAATGAATACCAAACCATGTACGTTTGCCTTTGAATTGTAGCAGAAGTACATGACAGGGGAGTAGACACAGACTCACTTTCTCCTTCTTCCCTACTATGCTCTACTCTATTTTCGTATCATATTATGGTACTTCAAGCCTCTATCAAATAGTTATCACTATCTTACTATAAGATTTGATCACCAAATTCACTCCTCAAACCAGGCACTCACTGGTGGGTATTCATTCTTGTGCAATAAAAAGAGATATAGCTGTTCCATGAATGCAAAATTTATTCAATAATGACTTTATAAACCCTTGAACATAGAGTACCAGATGAAATTTCAGAGGAAGGTCACTTGCCCCAGTTGGCTGCTTACCATGTAAGAATTTGTACTTCTATCTATCTATTAAATGTAACTTTCATGCTGCATCTGCCATTCTCATCTATACTTTGTCAGGGATGGAGATAGAGAGAAATAAAAAATATATTGTTTTTTCTTCAAGGATATTTTTCTTTAAAAGTTCAAGCTAATGACACAGGAAACTAAACTTTCAGGTCTTAGTCACAGTTTGTTGCTCTTGATATTATGATGTGACATCTACTACTGTCTAACTATATTTCTTTCTTATTTCCTGATTCTGGAATTCAAACATAAAGCCCATTTTAGGCTTAAGGGATACAGCAAAACAAGGCTTGGATTGCCACTCGAAAAGTCAATTGAAGTCATCCAGCAGGTGTTAACAAATTTTACCCACCATTCCATATTGATAGCAAGTGTAGCATGTACCAAAGTGCACATCCATTGGACAAAATATACAGGATGGAATATCCAAAAAGTACATTTCTCTCAGTATAGTTTAAACTTTAGCACTTAAGAAAAGTTAACAAAAACCTTGCTTTCCATCACCTTTGGCGTAGCTCTGACTACAAAGTTCGATCAAAGCAGACAAAGAAAAGATTATACTTTGGAATAAACAGTTGTTGAAACAGCTAAGCAACCAACCTAAATTACTAGAGGAATATCCAGTTGTCGAAAGAACTACTGAACCTTATTTTCTTTCAACTCTTCTTTTAATGGATAAAGATACAGATGCAGATTTTAGATTTGGATTATCCTGAGAGACTATACAGGATTGCATTCCAAGAAAATGTCCAATGGGTCAATTAAGACTCAGAGGAGAAATGAATGAAAAAGGCAGCAAGGAGCTTCAAGCACAGTAGATAGAAAGGCTGTAATGAATTTCCTTTGTTGGAAGGTGTTCTGGTTGTTCTTTTTTTGGGGGGGGGGGGGGGGGGGGGTTGGGAGGGAACATCGTATGAATATGTCAGACTAGTTTGTAATTTCAATTAACATTACCTAGATGATACTCAGGAGATCAGAAGGATGCCCCTACCAATCAAGTTCACCATTCAACACACAAAGAATTCTTCAGTGAAGAAACTAAATTTCATGTTTGTTCCTACTAAACAATTCAGTTTGAAGATGGAGAATGCTTACCGTCAACATCCATGTGGCATTTTCAACTTCTTGATTGGATTTGACATAGCGGTGGTTGAAGGTACAGCCATCATGCATGTCAACCTTGTGATCATTTTTGAGATGATGACAAGGAACTCAATATCACCAGTGACAGAGCATTCAGCTCCAGCATAAGGAGCAGTTGTACAGGCGAGAGGCGGCTATGGCGCATAACCTGCTATGATAAGGGTATATCTTGACAACCATAAATCTGGTATCTGCATGGCAATTCTAGTGACTCTGCAATTTTCTCCAAGACCAAGCACCTTATGTTACCAAGCTCAGGCATACTGGGCAACAATGAACTTTACACTTAATTTGAGCAGAGTGTATGGCCATTTGGACACTAACAAATGAAAAAATGGTAGAAATTTCAACAAGTATGACATAATAGATTGTTATACAACAGAGTCATATATACAGAGAGTAAATTACGAGTTCTTAACTTATAGTTCTGCTTGTGCACCCTATATCAGGAGAAAAGCATAAAAGCCAAATGCACATAAGGGTAAGAATAGACTTGTGAAGGTGCAATTAAGCAGGGAATAGTCAAGTGGTGAATGCTGTGAAGTGCTGAGAAAAAATTTACTCAACACAAGTCTATCAGCTGAAATCCTAGAATAACCTCCACAGTAAAGAACTTTAAAGCTATACTGGTTAACAATGGAAACAAGGAAGTAAAATACATGAATACTGCTCACAAAATCCAATCAAAACTTACCTGCAGGGTGGAGGTACATTAGATTCATACACACAGGACACTCAAGCAGGTCATGCACAGCAGAATCCATTGGCATACTAAACTTCCCGTGGCTGCAGCCACTTCTCCATAAGGAGTCCAATTTTCAGGTACAATTCCATAATCGAGAATGCAATGTGGGGTTCACAGACATTTTCATACGCACTGCCTCCAGGAGCCATGTCAGATCAAGACTTTGGCTATGGTGCTGCTATCACTGCTGTTCACCAGTCAAATACCTCTGACCAGGTTAAGTTTTCAGTGTCCTAGGATAGATTTATCCAGAAATGAGATATATCAACTATTCAACACTACTTCTATGAGCTAACAGAATAAGAATTTCCACTCAACCTGGAAAATGCCACTCTACTGACATATTCTACATGAATCATCAACATAAACAAGGTGCTAATCAAATATTCTCGAAACTCTTTAAGACATGTATACATATCTCATACATATACATCTATCTGTATATAAAGGTTTCCAGTCAAAATATGGGACAAGTTAACAGCTTCCTCAGCTACAGCCATATTGACTAAAACACAGACTCTACTTGGATACATTACACCTCTCTAATACCAAAACAAGCAGGATACCAACAATGTAACTAAAGCACTCAGCATCAATTGCAGAATTAAATATTTTGAACAAATTCATTGAACACTAACTAGATGCGTCAATTTGTATCAAGACCATGTTTCCATCCAAATCACTTGCTTTAGAAGGTTGTGGAAGCAATAGAAATTTTTCTGTATCTATGGGTGTCCATCTAAACCATTTAATTTGGTAATTTTTGTGGATAATCCATCTAATCAATTTAATTCATCCACTAAACAATAATCTAAAATCTAGCGAATAACGAGCATGCAAACCACAACCAAATGCACATAAGCATGAACAACAAAGATCACAAGCTGTACAGCTGCCACATGCTAGTGTTTGTTCATCAGCAAAAAATAAATTTAAATATCATCTTGACTCAAAATCCTAACATATCAGTTAAATGGTGAGGGCCAGGCATTTGTCAAGAACAAATGATGCTCTTACTTCAAGAACACCTCCGTTAATAGGTGAGCAAGCATATAACTGGCAGATCAAAAGCCTCAAAATCCAATTTTCTAATCTTGAACTAAATGCCAGCCTATGATCCATTGAATGAAAGATACTTACATAAAATTCTCCTTAAACCATTTGGATCTCAAACAATGAGGTATAAGTTGGTGGCAGATCTGAAACAATGAGAGTTGCGTTTGAGTTGTGGCAGAGCCCTTCTCCAATGACCTCGAATTCAGTTATTTATGTATTCATTTATTAATTTATTTAGCTGCAGATATTTTAGTGGTTTAGATGCCAAATCTCTAGGTTGCATAAATTTTAGTAAGTTTTCAAGATGAATTAGCGGCATAATGCTGGTGACTGGTGATGTCGTCATAAGGGTAAGTGATGGTGGCTAAGGTTTTATTTGAGAATACGACAAAGGTAGAAGAACTAACCAAAGGAGGGAAAAAAAAAAAGAAAAGGAAATGACAAGAATAGGAAAGCGGAAAACATGTACAGGAGATTGGGCCAATTTGGAGAGAAGGGAGGTGGATCACAGACGGGATGTAGTTAAACCATTACCATAAAACTTCCAGAACAAAGCTATGAGCAGCATACCATGAACACCTACAATCTACTTTGACACCTCTAACACTTAATTCAAAATGCTGATCAGAGCTTTCCAGAATAAAGCTATGGTGCAGTGCAGTGCCCTGGGAGTCAATACTGAAGAAAAGAAACAGAAATGCCCTCACAGGTCAAGAGAAACCTACTTGTTTCTTTAATAAACTGCCAAAGTTTAGGAAACAGCTGATTGCTTGGAACTTTTGAGTTCAGAGCATTAATCTTCATATACACACTTGTGATAACTAATAACTGCAGAGATACCCTAAAGTATTTTATTTCTCACTTTATACATATATAAGGCAGGACAAAGGTGCTGCGGTTCACTTCATAAGCAAGGAATAATCAAAACCACGAAGAAGACCTACCTAGCACCACTAATGTGGCTGTAACACAAAAAAAACATGGGGTGCAGACCTCTAAAGCATCATCAGATACAAAATTGCACAACATAACTAACTTGACAGTAAACAGGCACTGTCAATGTAATTATATGGACAGACATGGCAAAAAATGGAGTAACTAAATCCAAAGAGCTAAAAGAAACTAACTTTTGAACATCAAAACTTCCAAAATTAGACAGTCTAATTTTACCTTTATCAGATGAAATGTTTTGACATCATTGGGTTTCAGCTCCCTCTGCACCTGATCTGCTCAAAACCAAAACCAGAAATTTTCTGATCTATAGACATGCCATGACTTGAATGTTTAATTTAGAAAGACAGAAACAGGAAACGCCATGACTACTACTTTGTGCCATGCAGGAAATAAATGTGAAGAATGTAAACTCAAGCTTTCAAGTGTGAGAAGAATGAATCAAGCTATGTAAACATGTTTCCAAAGAGGAAACGCCTACTAGATAAGGCACCCTGAAAATACCTTTTAACAGGACATGCATTACTCACTAGAAAAGGGGAAAATCAATCAAAGTGCCATTCCTGGTAAAAGAAACACACAGAGGCACTGAAAGAAAGGGGAGAAAATAATAGAAAAATCAATGATGCAATCGACCCAACGGGCAAGGAGCAGTTAAAATCTGCCACAAAATGAAGTGACCCAAAACAAGACCCTTGAATATCGGTACTAAAGGTGAAATGCCGTCAGTTCAGTGGACCCAGAAAACTTAGATCAGAATGTTACAGATCCCATGTCAATCCACATTTCTACCTCATCAGCATCATGCCAATCACAACAAGCATGAAGAAGGGAGGAAAAGGCAAACAGAAAACCAGCATATTCTTTTCTCCACAGTAGCCAAGAGTGAAGAGTAGGGCATTCATTGTGATCAAACTCTAATTAAAGCTTCCATTTCCCTACCTACTCTTTTTATCCCAGTAACAGAATACTAAAGAATCAGTTCACTAAAACATGACCACAGACCACTCCAAATTGCTCACATATCTGTCCTGTTGTATAACACCCATAGAAATTTTTTCACAATATCACTCAGAATTTTCAACAGTTAACCCAAGAAACAGAAGGAATGAAAATTAAGGTCTAAAACTTGTAAAAAAGAGACCAAATGGGTTGCTAGAACCTAAAATTGCCTGTAAAGAGCCATAACAATTTACAGAGTACTGCAGCAAAAGCAACAAGACAGCAAAAACCAGAGAGGATATTGTACTAAGGACTGATTGATCAACCCATTACGATTCAATCAATAGTTGGGTATGATTGCTTTCCAAAGAAAACAAAACAGGATCACATAAATATTTGGAGAAACAGAGGAAAAGTGGGTTTACTTTTGCCTTTGAGTGAGTGATAATTGCAATCATAAAAACTATTTTCCTTAAAAACATTACTAGTCCTGGGATATATACCTAGTTTTACTATAATCTAAGATGATCAAAGATTTCAAGTGGTAAGAATCCAAAAACCACCGCCAAAATCTATCAAGTCCTAATAATCCTAATTGACATCCCATGTAGCTCAAACCAAGGTTGCACGTATATGGGCTTGGGCAGGGGATCTAATGGGACAGACGTTTGGAGTCATGGGAGGCATTAATGGTTTGCTGACTCTTTGGTAAGTCAGGTTAAAGCAATTTTTTGACGTTTATCATGGGAAATCGAAAGGAGGGACATTTCGGATACGCAACGTTGGATGGAGTCATCTTAGAATATTCATTTCTAGGCTTTGGGATTCTCTTGTGGAGATAAGTAAGGATTATTTGGCACAGTATCTGTTGAACTAGTTGGGATTGTATTTTTTGGGAGTTTTGGAAAAAATTATTGTCAAAGAGATGATATATATAATGTGAAAAGATGAAAAATGATGGAGTAATTAGAAGGAAAAATTTAGACATGAAAAAATGACGAGAGTACAAAGTAAGCTAATAACCTAATATAAAATTCAATTCAGGACTTGTGTAGGGAATATTCATGTATGGAATCCAAACACAATCAGGCAGCTACAAAACAGTATTGGCCTACATAAATGCTGGTAAGACTATTGGGCTATTGGCCAAAAGGCGCGTAGAATTTTTGGTAAAACACTATCAACTTCATGACCAAAACAACAAGGCTAGGCACTGTATTAAATACCATGAAGTGAAATGAGGTTTGGACGGTTGTTATTGGGAACGAACTTTATTAAATCAATTATACAATTTGAAGGTGGCTGCAACACTGCCTTGTTTAAATATTACAATCAAGAATTGTGGGGGTGTAAAGAATGGTTTGCATTGGTTGTGATGATTTTGGTTGTGCAGCTTTTTGCTATCAGGTCAGAACAGGTGGTTGATTGTGCATTGGAACAAATTCCAATCAATTGTACCCCATTGCCGAATTATTGACAGAAAGGTGAAGACATGGTGATTGGTCAATTATTTTGGTGAAAACATCAACAGGTTTTTTTTATTTTTTTTGTATATGTTTCATTTTGGAGTGTTTATCATATTATGTGTATATTTCATTTGCTATTCTTACATTTTTCTTTTATTCAAATGAAACAGATTAATTGGATGGATAAAATATTCTCTTGGGTTTCGATATCAAACCAGTTCAAATGAGAATTACCGACCAATTACGAATTCAAGCAAGTCACAATTCAGTCAGATCAGTCGATTGATCGGATAATTTATTACCTACATGCCATTGATCTTATAAAAGAAAATGGAAAGGCATCGTAAAGGCTAAAGAACTCAAAAAAATGAAAAAAGCTCACAACAAAGCAACCAGATTTTATCAATTTCATGCTTGGAGTGCCTAGATACAATACTCAAATTTGATCATTTTATGGGTCGGGTTTAGGGTAAATTAAATTCATAGGGATTGAACCATACCGATTTAAAACTTCGATGATTACTCATACTACTTTGAACTTCAAGGCGATGAACCGCTTGAACTTGGAAATTAGCTTCGAGACTAAACATTGCGGTTGTTTGGTTCAGTATGCTAGTTTTGTTAAGCTTGAAATTGGTATTCGTTATAATGTTACAAAATGAACATTAATTCCATGTAAGAGTATATTATTTTGGGCCGCGTGGTACAGGGCAGATAGTAGTGTTGGCAAGGGCTGGACCTGTGAATTTGGCTCAAAGGTTCGTCAATTGTTTGTTGAGTTTACAGCTACTGAAAACATTTGAGACTGCCATTTTCTGGAGGGCTTGAGCTTTTTTGTTTAATTGGGGCGCGTAGGCTTTGGGGTGATGGTAACTGAGACTCCAAAGTATTTCTCTCACATACAATTATATCTAATTGGCCTTGTAATTTGCTCATTGCCCTGTCACCTGACTTGCACACAGCCTCTGCTGTTATTTTAGTATATCACCTCCCCATTGACAGGCTGTTGAAGTCGTTATCACTGTACTTCTAAGAATTCCTATCACTGGAAAATACTAAAAGCTGATGACAGTAGAAATTTGAGCATAGATGCTATGAACACACCAAAAAGATAATTCTCATTCTGCAGATATTGAGCTCTCCATAGGCAACTTACCTTGAGCTTGCGACATACTATATACATACAAAGATGATTACAGGAGCCAAGAAAAGGCCTAAGCACATATGGGTTTCGACTACAGTGTTTCAAGGAATGCTGGAACCAAGCAAAACCAACAGAATGTACATTTAAGGCTTAAGCAGCAGCAGGGGTGGAACTTCGAGTTAACCTCCTCGAGCCAGGAAGGGTTGAAGAGAAGTTAGAGTGAGTCTGACTCCTGGGTATGCCCAACTCCTTTGGAGGTCCTTCGCCTCTTTCTTGCAGGGATCAGACTGCGACATGTTCTCATGGGACCATCCTGATCGTCAGCTGCTTGTTCTTCTGTAGCTTCTCTTTTAGCCACTAAGCCATTTATGTGCCACAACCTGGACAAACCCTTTAACCTGTGAATTATAACAGGCAAATTGATTAGCTTGATCCCAGCAATGATGTGATACACTGGGGAGGGGGAGATAAAAAAAAAAAGTAATACCCTGCTAGAGAACAACTTTTTTCAGACAAGATTGGTGTATCCAGTATTGCAATTCTCATTTTGGCAAATTCTGCCTGCACAATTTAATCAAAACTGAGTCAGTCAGGTCGACTGTACTTAGGACATATTAGAAAGAGGTCGTCAAGGTCATAATGTCTACATTAAGAAATACAAAAAGCAAACCAGCAGCCATATACAGCATATATAGTCTTTAGAAGGCATGAAATACTCAATTATAAGGTCAATTGCCAAAGAAAATCATTAAGTAATATATCACTCAAAATCACTGAAGGTCATGAGGTTCAGGAAGCCTGAAGAGGCAAATGAAAACAAGAGTTCCAGTAACTCTAATTTTTTAAAGTTGAAATCCATCTACATTGCCCAAAAGACTGGTGAAGTTGGTTTGTGATCGAAGCAATGTAATATCTAAGCATGCTATCTGCTTAGGTTGGCATATCACGATCAGATCAATCTCAAGCCCCTCTTTCAAAGTGAAGCTAAATGTTAAAGGCTGCACCAAACATTCCAATTTGTCATGTAACTCACTTATCTAAGCTAGCTTCACCTGTGCCTCACTTCCTTTAAAATGATACCTTCCAACAAGATTAGACAGATATAGATCTACCTCTCTACTTCTCCACAGAGTGAACAGCTGTCATGATCACCACCAGTCATGTTGCTGGGTGCAGATGCAAGTCTCGTGGACTGATATAAAGATACAACAATGTTGGGCACTTCTAATCCCTGGGCAGGTCCACTGGTAGCAGCATCAATTACTAAATGTGTCTTTTGTTTTGTGAAGTTATTTAAAACATCCATGCTAGAATAAAATAATCATTCTAAGGGCTAAGGAATAGTTAGTTATGCTACATTAAAGTCAGGGCAACACACATATTTGTGGGTTATTAGTTGTAACTAAGTGTCATGGAGCCAACTCTCACCTTAGGTGGGTAAGCATCAGGCAAAGCATAAAATGCAGCCCTGGCTGCAGGTCAAAAGTTCAAACTTTGCACCAGTAGTAAATCCAGTGTGTGAGCAGTAATGCACCTCTCTAGCCTAGAAGCAGGTTTTCTGCCTCTGCCCCAGCCTCCGGCAGTTCAGCCCTCCCTTGGTATAGGTTAAAGGGGAGTGTGTAGGTGCTGCCGATTGAAAGAAAAATTGTAACAGAACCATTTGATTCCTTGATATGTATATCGGATGCTTTTGAACTTCCTGGCCACCTTATAGACTTTCTCAGCCAGAAAAAATGACATAGTGCTTCAATATGATGGAGCAAAATTCAAAATGCAGTGCAGAGATACATAAAATACTAGACATACCTTCACTGCCGCCTCGTTGCAGACTTGACAAGTGGGGACTTCATTATCATGGAACCAACTTCGTAAATCTAGTAAGGATCTAACCCCAAGTCCAATCCGCCCATCAGGTATTGAACAAAGCCACTGGTGGTGCACAAACTCTTCAAGAGTTTTATTTTTTGAGACATGCTGAAGTTCTTCAAAGCAGAGGGATTTCAGTTGAATCATCCTCCGACTGTGAATCCATTCAGTTAAGACCTAAAAAGTGAGACAAGACAGGTTAAGCCAACAAATAAAGTAATTCATCCTTGACTTTCATGTTCCAACTAAACAAACACTGGTGCCTGAAGAAGAAAGAAGTTAGATAGACAAATATATTCATTTCAAATCGATTCCATAATCACTGCTATATACTGGGAAGAGGTTGGATATGCATCTTCATCAAGTTCTGAGAAGGGAAAGGCATACCCAACAAATAAGTTACAAATACAATACTGCCAATCTAAATTTGGTTATGTTACAGCCAGAAAATGCCAATATTTTCAGAGAACTATTAGAAAGAAAACAAAAATAAATGCAACTTCTTTGCATTTATTTGAAAATACAATTTCTTTGCAGAAAGATCAGAACAACCAAGTTGCAGGCCACCAATGTGACTTAACAAACAATCACATTCTGACACAGCAGGTAGCAAATCATCAGCAGAGAATGCATTTAGAGTATCAAGAGAAAAACCTGCTTAAACACAAATTCAATTATGGTTGGCTTCAATGTAACTACAAGTGGAAGACCTACAACCCTAATTATTCTAGGATAATAAAGATTAAATGACAGATAGAAATTGGAAAAAGTAATTTTTTCTTCTTTCACAAAGAATACACCCTAGTACATAATATCTACTTCTATGGTGTCATGATGGTAAAATATTCCTTTCTCCCAAACAGATGTAATGTGGTCAAGAGTATAGGGTCCATCATCTTCTTCAAGAGGATGAATATTCTTTCCCAAGAACTTTTTGCATATTGGCTTGAAGTGAAAAAATCCTTCCAAGGAAATTATTTCCTTCTGTTTGAACTTGAAACTCCATGGTTTGTCACTTTTCTTCAGTCAGAACAAGAGGTTTAAAAAAAAAAAAAGCAACATATGGATTGCGGGACAAAAGCAAGGTCCACAACAATAGATTTTGCATCATTTCCAAGATTTCCCATAGCAGATAACCAGCTAATAATTACCACCAAAGTCAAAAAAAAAAAACCAATTACAACTGAAATGCTACAGAAAGGCAACTTTTTCATGCAGAAGAGAAAAAGGCAGTGGTATGTTATGTAAGAAAAAATGAAGTTCATAGACAGGCTACATGAACAATTTGCACATTGAAAGAATTGGAACTGCGGGAATCAGCTTAAATAACCAGCTGATACAGCATAAGATACCTCTAAAATTTTCAACTAGAAGAACAAAACTTAAGACCATGGTTAAGTTACAACATAAATTTCTTGCTGCAAGGGTGCTCTTTGGGAGATTTAGAGTTGACAGCATTACAAGAAAAACAAATCATTAATGACTCCAATAATACCAGCCTTTGCAAATGAGAAAGCGACTCTAAATAGAACATATCTTAAACTGCTTCTTAGTTAGACATTAACAAACAATGGTGCAAAAAGAAATAGTTAAAGATCCTTGATCAATAAGTCTGTATCAGAAACTTTATACTTGTGGCGGGGAGGGGGGGGGTTGGAGGCAGGTGATCTGGATTCATTTGTAAAATGGTAAAGTTAGGAAGCTGAAATTTGTAGGGTTAAAACATATACCATACAAACTAGGAGACCACATCCAAGATACAAATAATATATGAATGACCAGGTTAGAAAGACATAATTTGTAAATATAGAACTATAAGTGTCACGACTGTATCAAACCTGGTTTCTGTACGTGCATTACAGAGCATCAATGTTGGAGGGTGCTGCACCATCTTGAACAATAGCTTCATTCTAACATTTTAGTGGAACCATTCAGGCCTCAGAAATCAAAACATGAACGCTCAAAAATGGGAAGAAAAGTTAGCAGAATTTGGGTCCCATGCAGTGAATTACTAAAAGATTAATAGCTCTGCAGTTGCCCTTACTGCACACAAGTACAACCTCAAATTTTTGTTTCCTTGTTTAACATTTGGACAAGACTTTCACAATATAAAACAACTGTACTACAGGAGTCAATGGAAACATCTCTTCACTAAGGAAAACTTAAAAAAATTTTTTTGGGTCCAAGGCTCTGGAAAATTATCTCCAATAAAGCTGCATTCAGTTTATGCAAGAAAAACATCAAGTGAGTGCTGTGACAAATTAATCCCTCAGGGTTAACTTCAAATAGATTACTACATTATGAAACAAGAATTTCAAATTGAGCCACTCAAAATTTAGTTCCTGATTGGGCCAACATCCAAGTTTTCCATATACTTTAATGTTTGATAATCAGATCCCAGAACTCAGGACCATAACATGGTGCACTACAACAATTTTGTAGTTTCTGACTACTATTCCTTCACATGTTTTCTTTTTCTTTTCCTTCATTTCATCACCTAGACTAAACATTGTTTTACAGTGCAAACTCTGTCTTTAAAGACTCCCTCTGCAATATCACCATGACTACAAAATGCAGCCAACCCAAAAATGCAACAGTTCTGCCGCCTTAAGGCAGCATACCTAATTCCCATCCATTTTTGAACTGCTTCAAATCTGGTCACACTAGCCACCAACCAGTTGAATTCTCTTCTCTTTTGGATAGGACCTCCAAGATCTGATTCTGAATTTTAATTATCTTGGAAACTACAAGTCCTACAATTACGAGTGGAAAAAAATGTTCAACACAAAACTTACAATTCCCTATATAGTAATTTGAAACTACTGTATTTAGTTCCAAGCTTGGTGCTCATCTGAAATAGTGTTGACCACACCATAATATGCCTTTCGTCATTATTGATTTAGGCATTTACGCAACTCAAGTTAGACACGCTTAAAATTCATGTCAGAGATGTAATCATTGGATACCGGATGATCTGAAACACATTAAACCATTATATCAGAGCTAATCAACTGCCACAATGCTGCTAGCTAGGAATATCTAATCCTCCATGCTTTTTCATTTGATTCTTGTAAGGACTCAGAACAATATTAAATTAAACAATTTATATCAGTCACATGAAAGTGAGTAGGCATTTACCATCTCTTATCACAAATATTACTGAAAGATATCAACTTTTTTTGTAAAACCATGCTTACAATCAAAATTTCAAAACAAAATTTCAAAAAACGAAATATGAACACATACCAAACCCAAAAATAAGAGACACCAAACTTTACATTTAAAACTTTATCTCCATTCTCCACAGTCATAAACATTCTACGAGGCTCATACTTTGTTCTTTTTTCTCAAAACTTAAAAGAAAATGTCAAAAGGGACATATCATTGACACTTTCATTTTATTTTTTGAACATAATTCTGGGAGTTCCATAACAATTATACGCTCAATATAAGAACTTGTTCACAGAAAAGAATGATCTTTCAAGTGGAAAAAAGGAAAAAAAATATATTCATAGAAATAAGGTTTATGGAAAAAATATATATAATTACAGGTTATCGTGCCGCAGGAACTAGAAGAGCATTAAATCCTAAAGGGAGAAACCAAGAACACAAAAAAACAAAAACTTAAACACGCAGGTAGAGATATAGAGAGAGAGACCTGGAGATTTTCCAGTGACTTTGTGAAAAATGGAGCGGAATTCAGATTCCTTGAGGTTCCCAGGATAGTAGAGCTTGATTAGTGTATGATGTTTCGAGGGAAGCGCGACGCCGACGCCGGCATATCTATTCGCCGGCAGATTAATGGAACAGATTTCCATGGAGGAAGAAACCCACGAGAGAGAAAGAGAGAGACAAACCCTAAGGGCAATGATTGATTGAACAGGGAGCGACTCAATAAATATCCATTATTTGGAGATGGCGGGAACTCAAATTGGGTTTTAATGAATTTTCTCTGTGTGTGTGTGTGTGTGTGTTTTTTTTTTTTTTTTTCTTCTAGTTAAATTTTATTTTATTTTTTTAGTCAAAAAACTCGTCTATTAGATAAAAAACTCTGGTGCCAAATAGGATCCTTCTTCATCAGTAGTGTAAAGAATAGGAACCAAAAAAAAAAAAATAGAGGATATTTACAAAGGAGCAGAAAATAGTATAGAAAGTTGGGGCATAGAAGATTCTTTCTATAAATAAAATCTGAGTTTAAATTCAAATTTAAATTTGATTTGTATGATACAACATATAGGTAAGTTGATCAAACAGTTCAAAAAACTTAAATATACTTGAATATCTTTTATTAATAAATATTACAATTTGAAATATTTAACCAATTTAATAAACCAATTAAATAAGAAAATTTTCAACAAATATAAGAAGGTCCCTTTTTTTTTACAGAAAATAAATTCTAAACAATCAAGACAAGCTAATCTATACTACAATTAAGAAAAAAAAAATAAAGATACTAGCGAATAAATATATAATCAAGGTTAAAAGAACTTAAATTAATTCTCCTTCGATTCATTATTGTTTATAAAGCGAATTTAATTGAATATTCAAACTCGATTAATTTAGGTTGTGAGTGAACATCATACGAGTAGAATAATTCAACTAATTTTGTTTATTTAATGAGGTTGAAAATTATATTTGAATTTAATTCTAAAAAAATTCAACTTCATATTATCTGAGAAGAGCTGGTTTGGCGTTCAAAATCTCAATGAATTTTCAAGAATTCTAAACATTCAAAATAAGTAAAATTTAAATCTATATAGTATAAAGAAAATTTAGATATATTATTATTATTATTATTGTTGAGTATAAGTTGGAATTTCAAACCCTGACTCAAACGGCAGCTTGTTTACGTCAAACTCAATGTTTATATAAAACCGAACTGAGTAGTAGAGCTCACAAACAAAGTTCATTTAACAGCTTAAAACCACTTTGCAGGTGGGCATTTAGATTTGAAACTAGGTGTAAAAGCCACTCTCCTGAGGGATTAGTCGTACACAGTTTAGTGGGTCACAAGCTGATCTAGACTAGAACCGACCGCCTCAATAGACTCCGTCCTTAAACCAGCCAACTTGTACCCTCCCATAACTATAAACCCCCGTAGGGAGACAGTTTCTGCCAGTTCCTCGATTTTAAGAATCGATTCACGATTTTTTCTCTCAGGTAGTCTCTCGAAGTTAGGGGTTTGTTCTGTAGATTCAGGTAGAGGATGTGGACGGAAATTCGCGGGTGGCCAGAGCGATGGTAATACGGTAGTGGTTGTAGTATGGAGCGCCACTGCCGCGCCACCGGGGGGGTACCCTCGTCGTCGGTGCAGGGACTGGTGGAGAGCGCAGGACCTAGTGGTGGTCCCACAATATTCCGCCTCTATTGTGCCGCCACTGTCCTGCCGACCGAGGCGCGAAGCTCGAGGAGAAAGAAACTCAAACCAAATGGATGAAGCAATACGTAATT